>VZZY01024347.1:297335-446306 GCA_013400335.1 Eurystomus gularis
GGCTCCGCAGCCTGGGCCAGGCCAGGCCAGCGCTCGCCTTCCCCGTCCCGCCACTCGCGCACCGCAGAGCCCCGCAGCCAGGGCCGAAAAGCCTGGCGCGTCTGGCTGGGAACCAGTCAGCTCCAGTAGCTCCCAGTTCAATGCCTGAATGATCCAGGTAGAATGCTCTACATACCAGCTGGTATTTTCAACGGTTCTTGTTTTCAAACAGACATGCTAGCACACTTTTCCTTAAAAAATCCCCATTTTTCCACTATTTTGAACGGAGAGGTGGGGTCAGATGGCCAAAGGACCGGGAAAGTATTCTAAAAAGCCATTTTTGGTTGTTCTGCTTGCATAACATTACTCTGATTTCTCCAGTGAAAGGTGATAACCCTCAAGGATCCCTCCTGAAAGCAGACTTGTGAGTCTTGCTTTGACTGCCTGATCTCTCCATGGGCCAAGCAGCAGCAGGTAGGCAGCAGAAATGCCCTTCTGAAGGTTTTTGGCTGCCATGCGCTCCTACTGCTGAGCTGGAAAAGGGCTCATTCCGGGGCTGGAACACCAGCTTCCTTGGGCCAGCTGATCCGTGGTGCTGCCCATGTGTAAGGGAAGTTGCATTAGCTCCCTGTCAGCAGTGTATGAACACCCACAGAGTCAAGGTTTACAAATCAATGAAAAAAACTCTACTTTTTCCTGTCATAAAATAACCTTATCCCAAACAGCTAACTTCAGAGGCATCGTGGTCTTAACCATAATCTCCCTTTGTTACTGATTAAGGATTTCTGTAATGACTTAGGAATGCTGTGTAGCTAACTATAATTTATTACCTAACTGCACAAAAGACACATTCTCTTGCCTTGAACCTGAAATCACAGAATTTACACCAGTGCCATTTTAGCCCTAAGTCTTGACAATAAACTTTGCAAAATGTTGTTGATGCACATGAAACAAGTGCACAAAGTGCTTGAAGGACTGGGAGAGCCTTTAGTTTTACAATAAGTTTCCAGACAAAATCTTCTTCATCTCGTTTTCAATCCATTCTCTGGCAGGACTAAGAACTACTAAAAAGCAAAGTAAAGAATTCCCTTTCACGTCTTGCATTAATATTAACCAAATCTCGAGAGGGTAGGAGACAAAACACATTCTCAGTTAATAGATCAGGTTTAGCATGGGTTTCCTCTAGAAGGCCAGGTCAATTTATAACTAGTTCTTTAACCTCTCACTCCTTCTTCAAATTTATAAATAAAAATATTTAGTAGGCAGAGCTGAATGTTTCTAATTTATATTGATGCATATTTGGGTTACCTTAAGTAGTAAACAAGCATTTCATTTGATTTGAGTTCTGAATTTAGACCCTTGAAAAGATAAAATAAATTAGTCACCACATGACCCTACTGTTTTAATCTATTGCCTTCCCTATGCTATTTTTCTTACAATTATCTGAAACACCAGCTCTCTATTAGGCTTAAATCTCACAAGTATCTATGATTCTACTTAATTTTGGTCTCATGAAGAAATTCACACAAAATTAACTGTATGCCTTTGGTCTTTTTTAGTTTTATTAACTTTTAATTCTTTTTTTTCCTTAGGCTTCCTCTTAAGATTTTGGGCTTTGGTGTGAAATCCTGGCTTTACTTCAGTCACTGGAAATGAGTCCACTTGACTTCAGAGAGGTGAGAATTTCAGTCCAGATTTTCTATTTGTCTTCAAGACCCCAAGGCATTGTTAAGCACTATCTCGTTTTCTCCTAAACAGAATATTTTCTGCTGATCTGTTCTACAGACTTTGTCCTTACAAATTTATTATTTCCTTTTAAAATTAGTTATACGCATCTAATAAAAAGATTTTACCAGACTAAGAAGCTGACACAGACTGGAACTGCCTAGGATGGAAAAGAATACAAAACACTTAAATAGAACTTTTCTTCCCCTAGGCAAATACATTGTCATGTTTCCCTAAGTTGTATGCAAGGGAAGGCTGTGAAATCCTGTCTGAGACACTTCTTGTATGGTATTTAAAATGTTAGGAACATATGATGATTTTTCTGCTGAATGCTGATCCCATCTCCTTTAAGGGGTAGAGTGGTGAAAAAAAAAGTGAGAGAAGTAAGAGAAAATGCAGTGTTTTTCTCCAACTCTGTTTTTCAATAAGATATACTTAAGACTGAGCCGTTTTAAAAGCAAAGCCAAACAATATGGTTTCAGCAGGCACTTCATGACCTGGCAAAACATTACGCTACTGAAAAACCTGTTTCTCCTTTGGTCTTCTACTTCAGGCTCACACCCAGGGAGAAAAGGGCAGAGTTCTTTTGGTGGACTAAACCAGGCTCTCAAGAGACAGAAAGCAAAACCGGGAAAGGTAGGAAAGAGCAGTAAAGAGATGATCCCTGGTGTCATACCTACTAACTGCATGACACTTAGTGGCTTTAGCGTACTTCAGTGGCTCCAGGCTGCAGGCCCTTTGGATATTGCCATGCTGACAGGTAAATGGTTTCAGGTACCGTATCTATCCCGATAGCTGTCAGGGTTTGCCTTTCAAATCTCTGTTACTATTCATGGCATCTCTCATTCACCTGTGCCACAGTCGCTCGAGGGCATTTATCACACTTCGCTTGGCAGACTAACCTTTTAGTGGCTGCCTGTTCTGAAAAGCTTGCAAGCTGCGCAAGAAGTGAGCACAGCTGGAGCGCTGCTGCTCTAAGCAGGAAGCAAAAAGATGCCCAGGGACAGTAAGGAGACCACTTGCATTGGAGACCACACACCCACCACTGCTGCCACCACTGGCAATCTTCTCAGCTGCACTTGGCACTCAGAGTGTTTAACCAAGCTGTTGGAGACTATTGCCAGCACGATGAGGTTCACCACTTCCCAGCAGCACTAGAGCACCACAAGCATTAGA
This sequence comes from Eurystomus gularis, assembly GCA_013400335.1. NCBI lineage: Eukaryota > Metazoa > Chordata > Aves > Coraciiformes > Coraciidae > Eurystomus > Eurystomus gularis. Next base: position 300,216 of record VZZY01024347.1, read on the forward strand.
GAGACATCCTTCTCTTCCTGCAGTGGCCCATTGCTAGCCAAATTATGCTAGCCAATGCCAGCCCATTGCTAGCTGGAACATCCATATATCCTTTCCTGGATTCTTACCCTCTCATTTAGAAGCAAGTGTTTATCACTTTCTGGAAGCAGTGCCAGAGTCCTAAGTGCTGGAATTCATCTCATGAAATTTTAGATGCCTAGATGTCTAATCTCAGTTATCTCCATTTCCAATTGGTAGAGAGAAATACCATGTGGTTTTGCCTTTTTCATCATAGCTTTCTTAGATGTTTGCTGTAGGCATCTAGCTCTAACCACACCAAAGTTCACAAAAATAAGCAATGCCAGGGCTACATCTTCTAGACTGCAGAAGGGGAGGAAGGATCAGCAACCAGCAATAACAGAGTACAGAGATGGCAAGACTTTCTTCTTTGTGTTTTCCTTCATACTTTCTAGCAGTTCCCTGGCAATACTTTAAGCTAAAACATATGCAATATGTATGAGACAATACATATTGTGTGATACAATTGTGCTGGTTCAGCCCTCATCATTTTATGCTGCCATCAGTTGCCTGATCACACAGGCCAACACTGAACTCAGCAACATCCCCTCAGAAGGCTTCTTTCAAACAACACTCCTGCCATAGCTTCCCGTGGGCCCAGCTCCTCCACTGCCCACTGTGGTGCCATCCATCACAGCATCGCCTGCTGGACACAACAGACAGAGATGGCTCCCTCAGTGGCCCTTCACATGGAAGGATACCACCAAGAGAGTTCAGCAAGATGCAACCAGCTCCAACAAGAAGCCACACACAGACTAATTGGCTTTTGGTTAAAGTAGCCCTGGCCTCACCCACCACCCCAACCACAACCACCTGGGTGAGGGCAGAGCCACAAAGACACAGGTGGGCCAGGTTCTGCCTCTGGAACATGAAGTCAATAAGAAAAACAAAACATTCTGCCAGGTTGTGACTCATCCACAGGTCAACTCCAGCTTGGGGCCCACAACTTAGGCCTCAGCAATTCAACAATACACAATTTTTATGAATATGAATTCTGGATGACTACAGGATGTGAGTTCTGCAAATCATCACAATGTCCAAGCTGATACAAATAAAATGCTTGTATTTCACCCTTCTATACATACGCATGTCACATTTATTACAGAAAAGCTGTTATAAACCTCTTTGAAGATAGTTGCGTTTTACTTTTTTGGAGCTTAACTGTTATTCCCAATTGAAGGGAAACTGTAGAATATAGCCATTTCAGGAGCCAGAAAACACCCCAAAACAGTCTAACCTCTTATATGACTATTTCAAGCCTTACCAATAGAAAAGTGAGGTCCAGTTCTCTAAGGGGAAGGAAATCTTCCGTCTCCAGCCAAATTCCATTCTTATTGATAACAAAACCAGTTTGATTTAAAATGCTGATGGGTATAGGAAAGCTTTTTGTGGCCTGGCATATAACTTATGCAGTGTGGCCCTTTGTCCAAAGAAAATGTATGAGAGAGAAAAGCAAAATACTTCTAATAAGATATACTTATTAAAAAAAATTGACAGCTGGTTGAATCAACTGGAAGTCAGTTCAAGAAATACCTAGAGTCTTAGAGGAAGCAGATTTAGTGCGTGCAAGTGCATGCTAAATTAATTTATACTCTGTCATTACGATTTATTATAGAGATTTTACGTCCCCAGGGATGACATAGCAAAAATAGAAGAAGGCCAGAACTGGTGACAAAGACTGTTACACATGGAAAAATACTCTTATGAAGATAGATTAATATTATGCTTTAAACCAGAAATAAATAAGAGGAAAAGGAATTAATGTACACAGAAAAAGACTGGAAAGGTAGATAGACTTAATAGCATTGCCTCTTCTCATCAGATATAAACAAGGAGGCGTCCATTTAGTAAAAAGATAATGCATTTATAACTGAAAAAGGAAATAGATATTTTTCAACTGTGTGAACTCACACATGGTGTGAACTCATTTCCAAAGAATGCCATTGGAGCAGGATTCAAGAACCAGGAAGTTTATGAGGTTAACAGGAACATCAGGTAGCACAAGTAAAACCAAAAAAGCTGATATGATGTATAAGGCTCAGATTTCAGGGAATATGCTAGTTTTCACAAGCTAGATGTTAACAAAAAAGCTTAACGATAATATGTTCCATTATTTTTTACTACAGGGTTTCTTGCTGTGATGTAAATCAAATTGTCAGTGAGCTCTTCTGGAAATAGAATATTAGATCAAGCATATCCCTACCTAACATCGCTGGTCTTACATTCCTTTTCTTTTCCACAAGTCTTTTAGAAAAAAATTATTCCTAGGCACAAAAGAGTTACGATAAAATGACCTGAAACAGTACTGTTCTCTCCAATACGTACGCTGGATAGAAGGGCACTCAGCAGATTGCAAATACTAAAATTTCATTGTCTGCAGGAAACGTCATAATCTGAAGTGGATGCAGTGCTCTATTTGGTGAGGTATGCTGTACATTTTATTATGTTGGTCAGAAATGGTTTTTCAAGAAAGCTAGTGCACTTACAATTTTGAATTACCAAAAGCTAATGCAAATGAAAAATTGAGAGACTAACTTTTGATTATTGAAACCACAGGGTATAGTGCTCATGAGAGAGATTACCCAGACTCGCACAAGAATAGTAAATGTAATCAAACATCCATCATCCTCTGGAGGTACTCAGTGATCGGCTTTGCAGGAGAAGTAGCAAAGAGTTAAACCTAAAGAAACCTCCCCAGCATTTTATTTAAATCAACAGTAAAACTTTGGTTGCAGATTCAAGCCTTTTCTACGTGGTGAACTGGTAATCTCAGCCTGAAATCTTTTCATGGATATACCAGCGCTCCAAACAGACAAAGCACTTCTACTGCAGATAGGGCCTTTTGTTTTGTAGTTCCACTATTATCTGAGCAAAACAAAGTGTACCGGAGGAAAAAAAGGGGACTGCTTTTCCTACACACAGGTATCTACCAGTGCAACTGCCCTGGTCATGAATGACATCTCTGTGCTACAGGCTATAGCAGAGATCATAGAATCATGGAAATATGGAATGGTTTGGGTAGGAAGGGACCTCAAAGATTATCTAGTTCCAACCTCCCTGCTGTGGCAGGGTCACCTCACACTAGACCAGAGATGGCCTCAGTTTTCTTTGGAGACCCTATTCTTACCTATAGTTTTGGTCTAAATTTACAGCACAAGGACTCTGAAGAGTGCAAAGCTCACCTCCGTGTTCTCTCCTTGCTCAGAGCCTTGTGAGGTCAGTTCTCACAAAAAATCTCTGAAAAGACAGACAGAAGAAAGTGATTGGCAAAGAAAAATACTCCAGAAACATTCCAGTTCAATGCTTCTTCTGCTGGTTGATATCGGCAGTGGAAAGATAACAAAGGAAAATACTTAATGTGAAGGGAGAATCTCAAGGCACTAGCATATGACTCTCCTGGGGCCAATTATTCTGCAAGTTTTTCTCAGTGATGCAGTAAGCACATAAGCTCTCACTAGACCGTGCAGGAAGGAGCTAAAAAGTTTTAATTAAGTTCTGTTTAAACCATGTTAGCTGTCATTCTCCCTTTTAGAGGCAGGTGCTAGCCCAACTGTCACCAAACCTTCAAGCCTTCTGAGGAGAGAAGGGGCTGAAGGAAGAAAGAAATGCAAGGAGAATAAAAATTCCAGGGGACAAGAAAGGTTAAAGTGAAGGTGTGTGAGTGTCACAGACCTAAAAATAGACTGAGGGGCACTGGAGGAGGGCAGGCCCCAACACCATCAGTCGGTCCTGGACTGTGGCCAGGGAAGCAATGGATGCTGGCCACCAATGCTCTCTTCATTGACACGAGAAGATGAAGGACTGTAGGCAGATGACACAGTTGGCAGGGTCCCCCACACTGAGTTTGCTTCTCCCGGTGGCGTGAAAGGCCACTTTGACCATGACTGTGTTTACTGCCCACTGTGATACAAACATCTCAAGTGATTATTGTTGAAAATGTGTTGGAAGAATAAATATTCTTTAATCTAGGAAAGACTGAAATACTGTTTTTCAGAGAGAAAGCCTGCTTTTAAAATATATGCTATGTGTGATTTAAGACAGAATTTTGTTTATTTGTAACTTCTACTCTTTCCTGACATTTAAAATGTTCCTTATTTGCTATACTAATAATAGGCTTTGGATGTGAGAAAATAAATTACATACTTCCTTTATAGTGCAGCTTCAGTGCAATAATCTGAAAGTACTCACTTATATATTAGTGAATTAATCCTGACAACATATTTCTCAAATAACATCTTCATAGCTGGAAACTGCATCTTATCTTTTTTTGCCTCTTTTTCAAAGTTTACTATTACTGGAATCAAACAACAAATCATGATTAATAATAAAGTGCTATATATGCTCAAGGCAACATACATAGATTTTTCTACTAAGCTTTGTCAAATCCGTTACTAAGCAAGCAGCAATTTCCTGACTTCGCATTCTTGCCATTTATCCACTATCCCACTTTCTTTTCCAATACATCTACACCAGCAAGTATTGTTGCAGAACTGTCAACAAGTAGTCACGGGTTGTGTATCTACAAATACATTTTTTTGAAAGGTCAAAACCTCAGATTATTCTTGTCTGAGCAATACAACCTCCCCAAGGCCACAGAAGCTTTTATCCTGCCTACAGCAGAACAGGAGCATAGATATTGCCTCATTTCTGTTTTTCTGAACAATCTTCCAGTTGCACAATGCCCTGTTCCCTCAAAGCAATCATCCCGTTGCAGTTTTGATTTCTATTGCTGTTGCATCACTGTGATATGAATCCTTCGTATTTGAGAAATACTTTTATTTCCTCCACTGCCAGCCCAGATTGCAGGCAGGCAGACATTGAAGACATCGCCTCACATAAATTAAGACACTTAAATACCGTGCTCCTGTCTGAAGAGAAAGAAAGAGTATGACTCTCCTCACCCCAGGGAGAAGGGAACGTGTAAGGCTATTTATGATGTAAGTGTGGGAATAGCCACGTCTATGAGGAAAACAGAAAAGGTGCAAACCCGAGGAATGAGAAGCAATATTGCTAAAAGACAAACATCCTTCTGGAACGGTAAAGAGACACTTGCTTTAGTATGGCTGAATCAGGCCAAAAATCCATTTGCCCCAGCATCCTGTCTCTGACAGTGGTGTTTAAGAAAAGAATCAAGGCATAGAGCAAGGTCAGGGTGGTACTTCCCCTGGCATATCCTGACAGCATCAGCTTCCTATTTGAGAGGCCATATCATCATCTTTGGTTTTAATAAAAGCTGATGGACTTTTCTTCCATGAGTTTTCACTACAGATTCAACTTACAGTGATGAATAAAAAATATTTCTGTGTTGTTGTTGGGTTTTTTTTTAATATTATGAATATGTATTTTTAATATAATGAAAAAAAAAAAACCCACAGAGAACTTTACTTTTAAGTAACAGAACAAAAGTTAGGATGACAAAAGTTAGCATGACGGGAAAGATAATGTGGGACAAGGTTACCCCCAAAATCTAGTCCTATTGGTGGAACGATGCCATCTGCTGCAAAAGCCCTCCTGTATATTGCCCCGTGCCCATCTGAGCAGTCCTCTATTTTCCATCCTCACCTGCACACAGCCACAGTCCCAGCACTCAGGTGTGCGTTTGATCTAGCAAAGACTAGACCAAACTACTAAGCATCACAAGTCTTATTGTCATTGTAAGATACATAAAGATGCATAATGTCTTGTCCTTTTAAGCATTCAGCAACCTATAATCTGAATATGAGAATGCCAGGGGAATACAGAGTCTAGAATCTGAGAAATAGGCTTGGTTTCTAATTTACAGAAGTGTAGAATTATACATAGTCTAGAAGCCTACTATGCCTGACATGAATTTTAGTTAAAAGAATGCAATCAAATGCACTGAGAAATTAAAAGTTTTAAGGGAGTTGGAAAAAGTCACAATATACTAGCTAAGCAACAAACCTGAACCAATTGTGTGACTGATGGGGTTAAATATATGGCTCATGAAATTTTATCTGTATATTTTCCATAGAATTCTGTAGCCTAAGACTTGTTATTCATGGAAGCTGAAAATTCAAAATAATTTTAAAGCAAGTTATTGTCACCTCAATAAAAGTACATGTGAATCTCTTATTCAGAATAAAGCATTTTGCAATTAAGAATTTTGCTCACTGTACTTTGGAAGTCTTCAAAAAGTAGATTAAATTATATTTACTCCTCAGTTATAGAGTCCTACTATTGAATTGACCTTGATTTCACTTTGTTTACTTTGCTTGTGAAGTAAGGTATGCAAAATTAAATTAAAAGTGCTTTAATTCTGAACCAGAGTCCACGCAGGATTAAAGGGAGTTTCATTAATACAGTTTAAAGTCACACCTGTAGTTAATTCAGATCATTTTCCTGAATGCTCCCACATAGTAAAGGTTAGTGTGACACACAAATATGGGGAACTCTGCTGTAGCCTTGGATAACGACAGAGTAAGGAAGACAGCTATAAATATTTCTACTGAAGTAACTACTCAGTTTTGATTGTTAATTAGTTTTCTAACTAAATATGCAGGAGTCAGTGGCATGTTCCCATGCACAGGCTAATGATGCAAGACCAGGTTGCTTTTTATTTCTATGCTGGGACCAACTTGCTGAAATCTTGGCCTCATTGACATGGTTGATAAAAGTTTTCACTGACTTTGGCAGAGGAGTGTTGTAATTCAAGATAGCTTGATGCAGAAGGAAGAGAAAAAATGCTGCGTATGTACGGTGTGGGAATGTCAGGGCAATCTAAACAGGTAGCTCTTAGTAAGACTTTCCTCTATGTACAGATCGAGAGATTTGTAATTCGAGGTTCCTAATTTGTTAATAAAAACACTAATGATCCACTCAAGTAGTTTTACTCTCTCTTATGCCTTTGAGATCAATATTAAAAATATGATGTTGTTACCCAGCTGAATTTCACAAGAAGAAGGTTCATGTCAGTTGGTTCAAAAACTAGTTACAGGAGTGATTTTTTTCCTCTGTTCCCTCGTGATCATAGCAGTAACACCAGGTACATAATGTGAAAGGAGACCTTGCATTTGCCTCGTTTCTTCTGATAGAGAGTTACCTAAAATATTTCTGAATGAATGCTTGAAAAGAGAGACGTAGAATTTAGTGGATGTGTTTTAGTGGATGTAGGTCCAGGCTCTCAAATTCTATTTTAGTAAAGTTCAGATTATTTGACATTTTTTGAAATTATTTGTTCAAATGACTCTCCAAATGTATAAAGAAAAAAAAAAAAAGCCTGTCCAAACACTGAGGCACCTCTCACTTGATGACAAGCTGAGCTGCAAACCTGGAGCTCCAGCCCTCCGAAAACGCTGGCCCAGTCTTCTGGAGAGGTTTGTATTTTCTATATAGTGCTGTAGACATTAAAAGTACTCAGGATTAGAGCTGGAAGCAGAAGCATCTCTTAATCATGACATTTTTGTTAAAGTTATTCCTTGGAGACCAGCTCATACAAACGATTCTAATAATTTTCTACATGCTTTATCCAATAGAGTAGATAATCTAAATTTAGGAAACCTAGTTAGCAGTTTACGTGTCTGAGTCTTTGCATATTTGCTTGCCTCCAATCTCACCTCCATTGTCTGTCTTTACAGCATTTAATTATTCCAAAATCAGAACTCAAATACAAAGAGCTTCCAAAATCATCCGGTTTTCAACAATCAGTTGCTGTTTGTTGCTGTTCTCAATACACTAGCATATAAATCCAGTGTGGATCACCAAGAAAACTGGTAACTTACTACCTTACAATTTTCTTAGCGTATCTCCAGTGAGACATAAATCTAGATTTTCCACTTTTTTACAGCACTTAAAATTTTTCTTTCAAATAAATTTTTCCCCAGGTGTTCACTAGTAATAGGCTTAGTCATACTTGACAAAAAGTCTACTGTAAAGCAGGTACAGGTGAGATAGCTACTTTCTAAAAGCTTATAGTGCTTTGTGTGTATTGTGCTTAATGTAGGTCAGGTAACAGAGACTACGTCCCTTATGTTGGAGAGTAAGGGAATATAAAGCTCCCTTCAGCCACAGGGGGTTTACTCCAATCTAGGAATTCAGTTTGGGCTAAAGCTGGAGAGATTTATACTGGCTGAGAATTTGCTTATGCTTTAAGAAGCTTACTTTGATTTAGAGAGTTCAGAGATTTTAGCAAAGGCTTCTATTAGAAGAGTTTATCTTCTGTGGGTAAATTTGCATACCAGTACTTATTTCTCATAAGAATTTTGTAACTTAAATTTGCATTGTTTTTATTTAGATTTAAAATAATGTACTTTTCTTTTCATAGCTTTCCCTTCCTTTATTTCATCCCCTGTAGTTGAGTTTACATGTTCACATATTACAGTTATACTGTAAAATCGCTAGCTTCTTTGAAATTCCACTGCATCCTCTTCCTGGATTTAGTAGTCTCATCATGTACTTTGCATAAATCCTTTTGCTTTTAATATCATGATAATTTACTGTCTAGTATGAATTTTACATTCAGTCAGGAACTTACATGTGTTGCTAGCAACACAAAGAAAAAAAACCCTGTGTTCCTTGGGACTGAGAAATTCATATGCTCCAGAAAAGGTGAAGACTGATATCAAAACTAGTAAGCTTACATTTCCTAAGAGGACAAATGTTTAGATTTACAAATGCCATTGCAAGTAATTCCCTGTTGTCTGTTGTGTTGCTGTACAGTGCTGTAATCCCATAATCCTGCTTCTGCAAAACTGTTTTTAAATCTTCATGTTAGATTTGACAATTGGTCTGTTGATCATGAAGGTAAACGGCCATTATGTGTATGTGCTCAAGGTCAATCATCCTGCAGTATGCTCTTAACAAATACCTAGTAAGTAGTTTCCTTTGCATTTCAAAGCAAATAACATCTGGTTTAGTCATCCTCTGCAAGGTTTCTGGATGAGTTCAGCAGCATAGGAGCCTGCAGCTGATCAGTTTGCCGCGACCTTTAAAGGCAAATATTGAACTGTTTCAGATGGTGTAGGATAACTCAGCTATCAAGCCACCAAATTAATCAAATTAAACGTAATAGATTTAATGCTCCTCTTTTGTTTTCTTTGCAAAAAAAAGGTTGGTGTCTTAATACTGTATCGCACCACATCTTTCTTGTGTAAGCTGATGAAAACCCAGCACTGAGGTCATTTCAGTGGGAAGGCAGCACATGCCATTAACCTAAATTGCAAGTGGGGTACCTATTGTCCAGCTAAATCCTGGTTTGCAGTCTGGAAAGACTGCTTTCCAGCACTGTTTAAACTAAGCAGAAAACTCTTTAAGCAGAAGGCCTGCAAGTTCCCTGAGGTGCGGCATCCCTGGGTTTAGCAGCATCCAGTTGAGCGGAGATGGGAGGCTGGTGCCTCCCTCACCTCCTCCTCAGCCTGGTGTTAAGAAGGAAACTATCTTATTTCTGCTAAGCTTTCTCAAATAGGTTTTGGGCTGTGTGGCCCACTGTAAGTCTTTTCAGTCTGCACAGATGCAGCAAGGGTGGTGCACTCAACATGGAGACCAAATGGTGGAACACCAATTCCCAGTTGGTTCAGTGACCAGCATGTCCATCTTAACCCAGTGCAAGTACTCCTCATGCTACTGAAGAGACCCCCACAACAGGTAGTATCTGAGCCCACAAAAATGAGGAATTCCTCCCATGACTCTTCTGTAAACCTCTGGCTGCTGCCTAGCAGAGGTCCTGCTGCCTCTCTGTCTTTATCACCACTGCAAGGAAGAATGATAATTTTTTAGGGGGCATGCACTTGAATATATAAAATGTTACATCTTTTTCTTTATTTACTTGAGCCTTGTGTTCTGCAGAGATCTGAAAGTATAATTCTATTGTGTAATTTTGGAAAACTTAGTAATTACATTATCTCTGATAATAAGTATAATGATAACTAGGCAAACAAAACAAAAGTTCTTAACGTAATTACATAAAAGTCCAAAGGAATTCTGCTAGTCATACGTATATGCAGAGATTTTCACCATTAAACAAGCCTGCAGGGAAATGCCTGAATAAACAAGTGAATTACACTAGCATATCAGTCAATGGATCTAGTCAATAAAAATACCCACTCTAGTGCTGACCCCACTCTATGACAAAAAGTCACTGGTGTTTCTCCTGAGGGTCTGTGGAAAAATTAGTATAGCATTAATAAAGCCTAGCTTTTGCTTTTCTGTACAATCCCAAACAGGGATTATAATGTGTGACATGTCAGGGAAGAGTCCACAGAGATCTCATGGCCAAAAGATATTTGGGCTTTTTTATTATTTGGAGGTTTTTTCTTGCTTTCTGAAGGCACAAGAAGTTAACAATGTTGCACAGGCTTAGATGAGAAGCACCATGTCAGAGTTGTGCAAATGCAGCTGGAGAGTGACTTAGATGGTGAATACTCCTTACCCACCCATATTGGCAGAGTAGCTACACTTCTAAAAGGTTATTCCTAGATATGCTTACTAGAGATGCATATTATGATGAATTAGGCTCTAGAAATGCAATATAGTCTAAAGGAATATTGGTTCCTTGTGGCCCCACAGCCCATATGTTGCCCTTATGGGCGAGTTCCTCATTATTCTAGTAGGATTACATCTCTCCAGATACACTGGCCTTTCTCTGCAGACAGACGTTGCTCCTGAAGCAACATTAGTTAGATCAGCAGTAGAAAATATCCTGATTCCAGAGTGGATGTCCATTTTTACGAGTTTAACTAGTAAAAACCAGTGGCTTTGACAGTAAATTTCCTTACAGTGATAAAGAGGTATGTGGCCTTGTAGGTGCATTGGCTAATAGGACAGAATACCCACCATAGCACCTATGTGTAGTACCAGGGTAAGACACTTCAGTTTCATGTCCTACTCAAATTCTGCAACTACAGGATAATGAAGGAGAGCTGTTGTTGCAGTGATCTACAACTTCAACCTCAGAATGAACAAAAATACTGTCCATAGTAAAAGAAAAGAACTCATGTTTTCTATTTAATGGAACATTTATTCAATTTTTATGCATTTACCAAATGATTGTTAGCGTGGTATTGTGCTATAAATTTGTATGATGTTAAGTTTAAAATAACCGATAAGAAATCCATCATGCTCATTACCATCCATCACCCTTTTTATTATCTGCTATCTTAGAATTCCCATCTGTGAATGATTTAAGACATCTATGAGCAGGTAATGTTATAAAATATGTAAATATTCCAAGAAAATAGTTTTGCAGTGTGTCTTACTGTAGTATTCATCTCCTAGAAAATGGAAATGAGTGTTTTACCTTTAGCATGGAAGAATGATTTACAGTGCCTTAAAAACACAATTTCTAACAGAATGAAGATGCTTTTAATCACAGAGGGACACTGGTATTCTAAAGTTTTTTGCTATTTATGTGATCAGTAATGCTTCTTTGTTAGTTATAATGTAAGAAAAGAACACTTCAAGATAACATTGCACTTGTGTCTCAAGCAAAAGCCCGAGAGCACAGCACCTATGCCATGCCATCATAAATAGCAGAGTCCCTCATGATTAGTGCAAGCAGAAAACAAACTCTTTTGTAGCATCTTGTGTGGCTGGAGGTGTTTTATGAATCATGATCCCACAGTAAATTTATTTAACTTGCCCATTACAATGGTCAGTAGCTATTTAACAGAATCACAGAATCATAGAATGATTTATGTTGGAAAAGACCTTTAAGATCATCATGTCCAACCCTTAGCCTAACTGCTAAGTCCACATCACCGACACGCCTTTTAAATACCTCCAGGAGTGGTGACTCAACCACTTCCCTGGGCAGCCTGTTCCAATGCTTGACAACCCTTTTGATGAAGAAATTTTTCCTAATATCTAACCTAAATCTCCCCTGGTGCAGCGTGACGCCATTTTCTCTTGTACTATCACTTGTAACTTGGCAGAAGAGACTGACTCCTGCCTTGCTACAACCTCATTTCAGGTAGTTGTAGAGAGCGAGAAGGTCTCCCCTGAGCCTCCTTTTCTCCAGGCTAAACAACTCCAGTTCTTTCACCTGCTCCTCATAAGACTTGTTCTCTAAACATTTCATTTTAAGCTATTGTATAGAAATCTAAAACTTACGACTTAGCACTGCCAGTGGCTATGTTAATGTTACCAGGCTGCTGCAACATCACATTTCAGTCCTTTAGGGGTGTTTGCAAGTTGTGGCTTGAAGCTATTACATTGTGGATGAAAACTTCATTGAAGCTCACTGAGTTCTTATTGAACTGGAATTGCTGAAAAGATTTTGACTGATACTATTTTAACCTATGCTGTAGTAACACAGGAAAAATATGCGCAAGTGTTATTAAAGTTATGACTTAAGCTGTTGTCGCGGTCGGTTCACCACAGCTGTAGAAAGCAAAAAAAGGGGAAAAGTAAAATTTACATTTAGTCCAAAATTGCTGTGCATGGTTTACAAAGTGACATACAAAGTAGCCAGCATTACTCACTGAACTAAAACTTTTAATATATACAAATAGAGTGTAACAGGGCAAGGTGGAAATGTAAGGTTTGTCGATCCTAGAGCTTTTGTGGCCCCACTTTTCCTTAAATGTTGGTCTGGGTATGGAATGGCATGGTGTTATAGGGGAAAAAAAATCATTTAAAAAACCTACACAGACACACCATTCTTCTATGTATTTTTTTTCTACAGAATCTCTCAATTAGTAAAACTACAGTTTGCTGGTGCTAAAAGATACTTTATTAGTCTGGTTTTCTCCCCCTACCTCCTTGAAAATACTAGAAGAATAGACAATCTGGATTTTCTAAAGGTCTGCTGCACTAGGTCTTCAAAGAAGAGCTCCTGACCTCCAAGATCTTATAGCAGATATGAGCTGCTCACCCCAGAGTGTGCACCAGGCTCACCTTCCCTGCCCTTTGGTTTCCACAGAAAGTATCCCCAAACCTGCAGGCTGTAAGGCAGTGACAGCATGGCCCAGGCAAGTTCCCGGTGATGTGCCCTGAGTATGAGTACTCCTAGCAACACATCGAGACACAGCCTTCCAGAGACAAAGCAGAAGTGCAAGATGAGTGGGAAGAGGAAAAAGAGGCTGGAAAAAAAAGGGCAATTGAAATTAAAGCTAGAGAAGAGCAACACAGTCAAATCCTCTGTGTTTTAAAGCATCTCATTCTGCTCCCTTACAAAGCTGGATCAAGAGGAAGATCTAAATCTAATCAAATCTAGAATACTTCCCTTAGTCCTGGGAAGAGGGAAGAAAGAAGATTAAATAAACAAACATCAGAGAACGAAAAGTTCAGATGACGAAAATGGAATATGAAGTGTTTATTTATTTGTTATTACTGCAGTCATTCACCTCCAGTTTAAATTTTGGGTTCGTTCTGGGACTCTTACCAAATCTCAGTGCTTTCACTTGCAAAACTGCTGTACTACTTACCTAGCAGAAGCCCTCTTGATACAAATAGGTGGGTTACATTCAGTACTTGGCTCTGTTTCAGAAGTGCTTTTTGAGATTTCCAAGTAACAGGCACAGGAGAACTAGAAAATATCGTTGTTATTAGTACTCTGAGCTTTGGTGAGGTCATGTATTAGGGACCTGACATAATGGGAATAATGACAGTGACCTACTTCAATCAAGTTCTGTATTTTTTGTGTGGGAAGAGTTTTGGCTGGGAACTTGGAGGGTTTATCCATAAATATGAGGACAACTGAGGCCTGTGTTAGCATATTTAAGAAGGGAAAAAAGCATGGTGAATATCTTAAGATCTAGATATTAAGGGTTGTTTTGTTTGTTTGTTTTTTACATCCATGCCTAAACACCTAAGGGGGATGGAATTTAAATCTGCTGAACAATTCCAGATGTCGCCATTCTCAAAGGATGCTGGGAATACTGCAGCACCTCAGCTCCAGAAAGAACTGGCCTGATACTGAACTATGGATTCAAGTAACCTCAGACACTCGGTTCTGAAGATGCTGTCTGAAACCTCTGGATATCTGAAACACCACAAAAAATCCTCAAATCCTCTATTAGTAGCAGTTAACCTTTTCTAAATCTTGGGACAGCTTTCAATAAATACTAGTAAAACCACAAGGAAAACCGGTTTCTTCTTTTCTATGTAGTGAAATAACTCCCTAAATCTCATTCTTTCAGATCAACAACTGGAAACACTCTGGCAGAAATACTAACTGCCAACATAAAAATGTTGGGCCGGAGTCAGAAGACCCAGCACACTGCAAATACAGAAGCTCGTGGAAAGAAATGTGGTGTGGGTGTAACCTTTTACTCCCTTCTGCATACTTCTTGGTGCTTTCTGCCCTTTTGCACAGTTGTAAGCAATTGAACATAGAGCAAAATACTGTCAGAGGCTGTGGAGCAATGCTGGAAGCAGAGCAGAGCAGGTGACTCCACTGGCTTTGCTGCCAAATAGTTTAAAAGGTACCTTTAGCCTGTTTTACCAATTACCTGGCTTAGCATAAAGAACGTGACCATCAGCAGAAGATAGATGCATAAACAGATGTAGATTTTATCATCTGTCTCCATGGAGCACAGGAATGGTATAGCATAGCCAGCTACAGAAGAAATAAGCCCGCTCACCAGAGGTCATATAACAAAAGGGAAAACAAACCGAACCACAAGCTCAATAGCAGAAGGAAAAAGGAATGAAGCAGCAAACTCAACAACAGGGGGAGAAACCAACCATATCCTGGATACCACAAGAGCCATGCACAGACCACCCCGGCAAAAGCCAGAGAGGTGCATTAGCAGGACATGATACATTCCACAGAAATACATGATCAAACTGAGGCAGATACCAAAGGGTTAGATAATCAAATCCATTACCCTTGTCCTTTTTGGTGTTCCTGTCAAGTCCATTACTCTTGTCTTCTTTGGTGTTCCTATCAAATCCATTGCCCTTACCCTGTCTGATGTTCTTGTCGTGTCCTGCTGTTGCTGGGGAGTCCTGGTTGCAGCGAGCAGTCGGGGGCCTTTCTGGCAATGGGGGAACCCCTGCGTGGTTCATCCACCCGCAGGTCGGCTTCCCAAGTTCGCTGCAAGCATGACCAGCTTTTAAACGGTTGAATAAACAACTCAGGTTGCATAGGCAATCCTCAAAAATAACTTCAAAAGTGGGACACCTGCTATTTTTCCTCCGTATTGGGTTCTGTCCAAGGTCGGCCAAGCCTGGGAGGAAACTCAAAGAGGCGGAGGCACCTCTATCTGCTTTGGTCCTAAATCATGTGCTTCTCAGGATAGTTGTGTGTCTGTTCTCGCAACTGATCAGTTATTTCCCAGCAGAGAAAAATCCTCTGCTGGTTTCAGTCACACTGTCTGGTTGTGAGATTCATCCATACATCAACTTTAATTCAGGGCCTATTGCTCAGGCCCTAGCACTTCATAGCCACAGTGTGTGGGGTGGGCGTTACGTGAGATCAGTGTTTGTGCTTCCCAGAGTATGGCTCAGTGAGGATGCTCATTGACCAATAATGCAAGATGGAGGTTTTTCTGCCCTAAAGAGATCCTATACCACCCTTTTAACTCCCACAGAGACAGCCTGGGCTGAGGAACACCTCTGTGCTGGGTCAGGCAGAGACACTCAAATTAGCTCTCAGTAGATCACTGCAGGAGGCATCCAGCTAGAGGGAAGATCAGAACAAGCACTCCCTGAGATTTATATACCAATAAACAGGACATACCCTTCTGCCTCACAGTTATGTCTGAGATTGGGTCCTTCCCCTCAAAGCTTAATAGTCTATGGAGAGCAAAAGAGCCAGTGAAATGCTTACTGCTTTCTCTTTAGTGCCTGGTAGCTGGTTATTGAAGCAGATGACACCACCTAAGTGAGTGTATTGTACCTCCGTACACAGACGACTGAATTAACAGTGGTAATAATACATCACATGCATTCATTTCCTGCCGACTCACTGAGGAAGGGATATGCATTTGTTGTAGACTCAAACACCGCAGCAAGCCAAGCCAAAGGCATCACCAAATGAACCTGAACACCAGTAAGTATGGTGTTTCCTCCTCGTGCTGTCAGCTCCCCTTGGGTTCAGCCTTTCCCTGTTTTTGTGGGGTATGTTGGTAGAGCTTAGTATCATTTCCCAAACTGCAAAAAGGTGAAAAAAATCACTTTTTTTGTTCATTATCCTTTTTTTTGGTAAGTATAATTTGTTGATATAATTGTTTAAGTAAGTCTTTAAAACATCACTCTTAGCCAGTATTACTACAGCACAGCGTTTTCTAGTCTCAAGTTTAGCCTTTTGTAGGCAACTGAGAAACAACAGTGGCTTTGGTCACATTGGCATTTCTGGTGACCCACCTACAGTGAGTGTGTTTGGTGACACAAACCAAGCAGGCACATTCATTACTTCACATAATGTGAAGCTAGTAAAAATCTCAGTGGAGGTATATAAGTATTTTGTATTTGAATTTGAACTTGAAAGAACACCCTACTTCAGTACAAAAGGCTCAGTTATATGCAGGAACAAACAGAAATACAAGGGTTGGTTTGGTTTTTTTACAAGGTAAAATGTTTTTCTTGGGGATTTTTTTGTAAAGGTCTACAGGATATCCTCCAGGGAAAACCAAAACCAGAGCTATAGGAGTGTGCAGAGCACTGAGTATGGTTGTACAGCAGGAAGACGAAAAGAAGAAGATGCATTCAGAGCATACTGATAATTAGTGCTGCATAGGAAATATCAGAACTGGAAGTGTTTTTTTAAAAAAGAAACAAAAGCCAATCTGTATTTTCATTTCTGTTCTACCAGAGTACATGAAGCCTCCCTCTACCATCAAAAATTCTCCCTGAAGGACCAAAGAGACTCTTCCAGTGGAGAGGGGCAATCATACACACATGGCCTGCAGGGCTCTGGGATGGTGGCTCTGAGCAGGCAAGCCCAAGTGAGCAATTTCTCCCCTGTCCAAGGTGGTGCCCTGGCCACCAGCCTAGCTGGAAAGGGCTCTCTGTACATGAGGCAGCTCCATGTGTTTTGGTTAGTCAAGGTCACTGAGCTGGACTCCAAGCCCCAGTGATTAGAGCCCTCACCCTTATCTGAACGGAAGTAGTAATTGTCCCATCCAGTTTACAGAACTCTTTCTCACTCCTCCACCACACATGAAAAACCCCATGCTCTTGTGACTGGGAACAAGTCCTTTTTTCTTTAAAAAAAAGTGATTAAAAAAGCAAACATCCGCACAACCTTTCTTATCCCACATCTCCAAGAGAGATTGCATGAAACACAAAGGCTGGTTCTCTTCACAATTGTAGGCGATAATTGGGCCATATTTCAACATACACTCACACTTAGATGCACTTTGTCAAGGTTTGTATAATTTCTGTACAGTTTTATCTCTGCACTATCACTATATTCTTTGGTAAGTGCACTGAGTGCAAGGGAAACCCCACCCTTATGATAGTCTTACCATCTTGTGTTTTTCAAAATTAGTACTCATTAATGCCTGCTGTGTCATGTGGTGTGAAATCCCTCTGAAAAGACGGATACGCGCAAGAGCAATGGACCATGGAGGAGAAAGCAGCAAGGGGAGGAGTGCTATGGTTCAGCGATGTAAGAGATTCTTGAGGGTTTAAGTCTTTTTTTTAGCTGGTGTACCATCCCCCTCTACTATTTCTAGTATCTGCCATCCTCAGAATCAGGTAGAGAGACTCGGAGAATTAGGATATGTAAACATAAAGTTTGAGGAAGACCTCTTATTAAACTTGAAATGAATGGATTGTACCTTAGGCACTGAGATTCCCTTTTTACAGATAGTAATTCATGCAATAACAACAGAAGGACAGTTGGTGTTCCATAGAACCACCTGAGGCTACTTTGGGTAAACTTACTAAAGAAATAAATCTGTTTTTTTCCTCACCATCTTTAATATAGTTGGGCTTTCTTTGGATGCCTCAAATGATAATGATTTATTATTTTAAAATTATTTCCTTTTTAGTCATGACAACATCTAAAGAAACTTTTCTGCAGGAAAGATTCATGTAGCCACTGATGAAAAGCAGTTTTTCATCACAAAGATAATGACAGTTGCAGTGAGTCAGACCAAAGATCTATTCTTCTGCTGGCTTACAACAGCCGGTAGCTGTTCCTCAGGGGAATAGCATTACAATATAGAGTGGTGTTTCTCCAAGTACACCTTCCCTTTAGCTTCCAAAAATCTCCTACTTAGTGAAACTATTGACCTTTGACAAAATGCTGTCCTTCATATCCTGCAGCAGTACAAGTTTACATTTCAGTTTTCCTTTGCACAAAAAAAAATGTTTTCTTCTTTATTTCAAAACTTTGCCTGGTGATTTAAGTGGATGCTCCCTAACTCTTGTATCCATGCCATTAATGGTTTTAAAGACTCCCCTCAAGTCTGGTATCACTCTTGCCTTCTTTCAAGGTAACGAGCCATATGTGCTTTACCTTCCGTTCTTGCTTTCAATGACATCATCATGACCATGGTCAGGTGTTCTCATCAGAGACACATATCATCTTTATGAGGAGATGTACCTGTATAAGACGGGAAAAGGAAAGACCGTGTGGTATTCAAGATGCAACTACACCAGGGTTTTCCGTAACAGCATCATGTTTTCTGGTGTATTCTCCGGTTGTTTCCTAGAAAACCCTAATTTTGTGTTTCTGCCTCATATTTCATTACTGTTACCAGCAATGACTCCCGGGGTTCCAATACTATCTAACTTTTTGCATGTCCGTGCTGAGAAGTGGGTCAAGGAATGTATCTGCAACAGCAGAACAACCTGTATTAGTATCCCGTTTTCTTAATTAGTGCCCTTGTCACAGACTGCCCCGTGTAACACTGGTGGTGCCCTCAGCGCTATTGCTTCAGGGACCCGCAGCCTCAGCACATTCTCCCACCATGTTTAGCAGCTGTTTTGGTGGGATTTGCTCAGGAGCTTCTGAGATTTTTTTGTTTGCCTGGGAATTGGTCAGGCCCTGCTGGGAGCACATGCCACAGTGCTGCTCACATGGGGCTGGTGTCAGTTCGCCTGCCCAAACAACACTCCAGCATCATCTTCATGTGCCGTCAGCCAGTTCACTTGGTCAGTTCTGCTTACCTGCGTTCAGGGATGCAAGGGGACTACTGAACTCCTACTGAGGCAAGAGAGGTACCATTTCTAGAAGAAAATGTGTAGAAATACAAAATTTCTCACAAGTGTCTTCCAGAACAATGGAAATATGAGAAAATTAGAAAGATCTGAAGTACCTACATGCTTACCAAAACCACACTTTATGAAGTTCTTCAGAAATTATTTGCATCTTGTAGATATGAAATTATAGACATTGTGTAGATCAAAAAAACTTCTATACATCTTTAAGAAATTAGTATTTTTATTTTGGGTTATGACAAATACACTTTGTATTGCGTTCATATCTATGAGGAATGTGAAGTTACATACATACTGCACTTGTTAACATGTCTGCAGTAATAGGAAAATAATAGAAACACTGAAAACAAGGCATGGCTGTTGACTCACTAGCAAAAAGGAAAGCTATATTTGTACATGTAAATAGGTTGCAGTGCAGTAGAGGGGAAAAATTGTATTTCTATAGAAGCTAGGCAAATGAATATGCAAATGGTTTATACTTCCATTTATATATTCATTATTCTGTAAATAAACCTGAAATAATTATCTCACTGTTCAGTCTGAGAAAAAGTGTTTCACATGAAAGTTTTATTTCAATTTCTCTTCTGTTCTCTGTGACAGGTGAGAAGGAGAATAGGAAGGGGAAAAGAAAAGTATTTCTCTCTGAGAACTTACCTCTTTTTCGAGACTTATAGATCTCTTTGGGAGAGCCCTGTTCTTAGTATTCTTTAAAAAAAAATAGAATCTAAACCAGTAAGATAACAGTGCTCAAGTGAATAGTGAGAAGATCCCGTACTGAAATTTGGCCATATAAAAATGGATGCAGAGGAGATTTTTATATGTAAAGCATTACAGGGCTAATGAGAAGCAGAAATAAAAATGTGTATTTTCAGTATATTCGGTATGTATTTGGGCTACTTCTATAAAAATAACTGCAGGTCTGCCAAAACACGAGAGAAGGAGGCGGTCAAGCTAAAATATCCTGGCAGGATCAACGGACATGGGCCCATGTGCATCATGTGCACTCAGATCTGAGAGCTAGGAGATGTGTGTTCAAGGACAGGATCTGTTTCTCTGCAAGGAGCCCCACACACAGAACCTCTCCAGGAGCTCCACGAAGGGCTGGTATCGGCAGATTTCCCCGCTCCACCCTAGGTTTGACAGCACTTTGCACTTTGGCCATGCAAAACTTGGCCACGCCGATGCTGCTGGAAGACCTCAGATGGCCTGCCCTCAGGGCTCCTCTGTGCTTGGAAAGTTTCTGAAATAGCTATTCCAGAACATTATTTGGGCATACATCCTCTCTGGATGCTCCTATTTCAGAATACGAGTGCTTTTTTGGACTGACTGTAATCCATATTCAAAGCTAATTCAGAAACCGTGTGGCTGCGCAGAGACTTAATGAAAATAGCTATTAAAAATTAATTATTCTGGAATAATAATTACAGCTCTCATTTCTGCATCAGATCCAGTTATTCAGAAGTGCCTCTTCCAGTGTATTTCCACATGGAGGTGAGCCCTGAGTGTTTTCCTCAGTCAGCTGAAGAAAAATCCTTTTGCCAAAGTCCTGGGAAATAAAATGAAAACCCTTTAAAATAAAATGAAAACCCTTTAAAATAAAATGCTGCTCTAAACTGCAGTTATTTTGACAATAGATCAATCAAAGGTATCACACTTTATTTCTGGTTACTGAAGAGATGAATTCTAAGCTGTAGCTCCTGTTGCGTCAAATGAGTTACTCATTGCCTTAAACTTAACTAAAGATGATTCATGAGCAATTAAAAAATGGGAAGGAAGAGAAATGCCATTTGGGATGCTGGAATAATACAAGAGTTTATTTCTTTGACATTGTTATCAGATTGGAGTTTACAGGCGTTGCCAACAGGTGCTGGACCCTGATCTCAAGAGGTAATCTCAAACTGTGTACTTGGGCTTCAAGATCTCGTTGAA
The DNA here is from genome assembly GCA_013400335.1 of Eurystomus gularis. NCBI lineage: Eukaryota > Metazoa > Chordata > Aves > Coraciiformes > Coraciidae > Eurystomus > Eurystomus gularis. The sequence goes on from VZZY01024347.1 coordinate 321,270, forward strand.
ACCAAGGTTACCTGATTGTTCAAACCCCCTGGTGCGAGCCAGCAAGCTTGTCAGGTGGGGAAACTCAGGTAGCAGGTAGGCACTGGCTCAAACCCAGGCTCACCAGCAAGGCAGCATGGATACAACCAGTTTAAACCGCATTGCACAGCTCTTGTCTCCATGCTTGGGAACAATTTGCTTAATTTCTTCAATGGTCTCCAGGCAGTGCAAAGCGGACAGAGTTGGCTCTGCGCCCTTGTGCCTGAAGGACACTGCCCAGGGGGCCCTTTGTAGCTTTTGTTTTCCATGTTTGTCCCACGCAGCTCCATAGTGAGATGCCAACTGGAACAGAAACTGGACTGAAGGAGTCAACCAGTTGTTTGTTGTGTATATTCCAGTAAGAACCACTACCAATTTAATAAATTTTCTAGTAACAAAATGTTAAGATAGGTGTCAGACAGCATGGGAGGAAAGGCATCGGTGCCACGAGCTTAAGGTTCTTGGGCAGATACCCTTCCTCCATAGTCAACAGTGTCTCAAAAGACAAGGCAGGGCAGCCATCAAGTTGAAGTGCTCTGAAGTGCCCTCTAGAAGAGTCTTTCTCTCTGTTGCCTGCAAAGGAAGATCACCTAGCTCTCAAACAGGCACTCTGACAGCGTATGGTGTTAACAGCCCTCCAGATAATTAGGTGTCTAATAAAGTCACAGCATACAGCGGAAATGGGAAGGCTGAACCTTAGAATCATGGAATCATAGAATATATTGGGTTGGAAGGGACCTCCAAAGGTCATCTAGTCCAACACCCCTATAATAAGCAAGGACATCTCTAAGTCAGGTTGCTCAGAGCCCCATCAAGTCTGACCTTAAATGACTCTAGGGATGGGGCTTCCACCACCTCTCTGGGCAGCCCTTTCCGGTGATCAACCACCCTCATATTAAAGAACTTTTTCCTAATGTCCAACATAAACCTCCTCTTTTCTAGCTTAAAACCATTACCTCTTGTACTGTCACTACAGACCCTTGTGAACAGATCTCTCCTTTCTTATAGGCCCCTTTCAGGTATTAGAAGGTCAGTCTGAGGTCCCCCTGGAGCCTTCTGTTCTCCAGGCTGAACAGCCCCAACTCTCTCAGCCTGTTGTCATAGCAAAGGTGCCTTTCCTAAATCTACACTCAAGATCAAAAAGGTAAGATGCTACTCCTGTCAAAAGAAAGATGTCAGGCTGTTGGGACTCTCATAGTTATTGCTAGAAGGCCAATGGGTAATAAATAACCATAGAGTCAGTCTATTAATTTCTTCACTGGTGCTGGGCAAAAATAGGCCACTGCTATTTGTAGCAGAGAGATAAATACTGGATGAGTCCAGAGGAATAAATTGCTGTTGTGAATGATGAGTTAATGGGTGTCGAAAAAGTATATATTATAGATATGAAATAATTATGCAAATTATATTCCTTCATCCAATCATTTATTTAGTGGAAACACACAGTATCTTTAGAGTGTGAGTGCAGTGGCAGAAATGGTCCTGTCGATGTATAACCCGTAAGCATTCGAAGTAAACAAACTTCTGTTATAAATGGCATTGTCTTCCTTTCAGGAACCTCAAAGCTTTTCCTATTGTTAAAAAACGTCTTAAGGTCGTTCTCAGAAATATGGGGATGGACAATCTGAGGCACAGAACTGGCAAAGGAAGTAAAATCCAGGGTTTTCCTCTTCTTCAGTTTCAGGTACCAGTTTCACTGGTGGTGGCAATGCTTGGCTAACACTTCCCCATGCTCATCACCCCAGCCTAAAATATCTATTGCCCCCAACCCTGCTGTGTGTCTCAGGTACATCTGGGCAGTTGCTTATAGGACCACTTTGACACAGGAGATTAACCCATTTTAAAAATATATATATATATTTATTAAATAGTGCTTGCAGAGTTTTTCCTTTTTTTTTTTTTTAAAAAATAATTACATGGTTCCCTTGGTGCGAATGCATGATGGCAGGAGCAAGCAGCAGCAAATGGGCTGGGAACAGCATATGTCCTCAGCTGCTGTAGGCTGCAGAGGTGGTGCAGAGGATCTGTGCTTTCCACATGAGAGACTCATTGAGTCTTCCCCTTAGCACATGAAGACAGGAGCCCTTCTCTGAATGTGCTGCTGAAGCATTGTTTTGTAGAAAGCTGGGTGAAATCCAGCAAATATGTCTTTGTTTTTCAAGCTGGTCACATACAATTCTCACTGGGTTTTATGGTTATGCTGGCTGCTTTCTCTTCAGACTAAATGAGCAAACAATTAAATACCCCACTTCTCAGTCAGACCTAAAACAATGGTAGTGGCTGCCAAGGACTAGACTGAACATAAACACTAACGCTGGGAATTAATTAGTGCAGGGCTCATATGTGTGTGTCTTATAGAACAGGCAGAATTTCAGCAGAAAGCTGTGCAGACAGGAAAAGTCACATTTGTGAGTCAGAAAGAAAACTAGAAGACCATTTTTTGGATAGAATGCTAGTCAAAGGCCAGATTTCGAAATATGAAAAGGGAAATTGGCTCTGTATGATCTTTGTGCTCATGAGAACGTTATTTGCCAATAAACATAATTGTATCCAAGAAATAGCTGTCATCATTTTCTCCTATTGGGAAGAGTGCACAAGTCACTGCACACAAGGCAGATGCTTGTGATGGAAAGAATGAAAGTAGGATATCTGATCCGTTGCATTGGAGGACTCTACTTGGGTATTTTAAAAGTTGCCCGTTAACTTGAAATCAGAAAACTTTGATATCCCAGCTGTGAGCTCTGCTGAAGCCTGGCAGCAGTGACACGGCCCAGACCAAGGCACAGACTTACTAATCAGTTGGGTGCACCCAGCAGAAGCACTTAAAGTCTTCTTTTGCTGTGAGCTGCAGCAGTGAAGAGTCTTTTGCTGCTACGTGGGATTTTTATGTGTATTTCTTGCCTGTTGAAAAGAAACTGGTTCATACAGAAAGCCTTCATGCGAAACTGGGATGAGGTAACTTCAAAATAGGGTCATTTCACTGTCTTAGCAGATACTCTGCCAACACCTGTAATGCATTGGCTACTTGCATATAGAAGCTAATGGGAATTAAAGGATAGGTAGCACAAGACTTTATAAGAGACAGGAGCACCCCCTGACCTTGCAAAGGACAAGTGAAGAACCTTCCTGGCTTCTCACCAGGAGGAATGGCACCCAACCTGTGGCTTGTTTTATCCAGGAGTAGATGTGTTAACCACCGGTGTGAGATACCAAACTTCTAAGAGGTTACTATACTTTGCTCCACTCGTATGCAAAGAATGCTCATTAGCAAAACCTTGGAGTGTCCTTGCCTCTCTCATCCACAGCCACCTTGATTTCATAAAATAACGACTCTCCTTGTGACGATTCCTTTCACGCAGGACTAGCTTGAGATTAATTACTAATTTTAAGTGTATTGAGTAATAAACAGGTTTAAGTGGGTTAAATAGCTAGTGGTAGCTACTGTTTCTCAGCTTCAGAATGGTTACAGGTGCCTGTGCATTTTCCAGAGCAAGTGACCACTGATTATTATTAATGTATGACATTAAGTACTATTGATGGCTGTTTTTGCTGAAATACAATGAACACAGAGGATGCTTTTTAATGAGGAAGAAATTAGCAGTCCTAAAGTAATCCCTGGAATGGGTATTATCATGCAGAGGCTTTCCTTTTCTCTTTCAAGTTCCCAAATCTAATTATGTTTTTCTAATTTTCCTCCCTTGTTTTCCCAATTCCTATAATTCTCTTTCCTGCTTAAAACTTTCTGCTTCTTTGCACATTTCTTTTCAACAAAGGGGAAGGAAATCCTGTGGTCCTTCATTTTACTACTCCTTCACAGCAAAATCAGGAGAAAATACAACAGAGAAGGAAATAGAAGCACATTTCAATTTCTGCTAAATACTGTAGTCACTGACATTTATGTTTGTTTGATTTACACACATTCTAATGAATACAAACAGTAAAGGGGAAAACTCAGCAGTGAAACTACAAAAGTTTACAAGTTGCTTTCACATGTCTATTGCTTTGCTAAAACCCAGGCCCCCTAATCAGCTTCACAGATGATTCCTTGCATTCATAATGCCCTGCTGACAACAAAATGTAAACTGCATCAACAGAACAGGTAACATCTGTAGAGAAGATCCCTGTGTTAACACATGTCTGTGTTCCTGGTGTCAGGAAAGAAAAAAAAACAAAACAGTAATATAAGCCTCCAATGAGTAGTTTTTCTGCAAGTGAAAATAATATTACTGATTATTTTCAGTGATTATGGTACTGATGCTATATCTGAAGAGCATGTTGCCGCACAGTTGCTAGTTGTTGAATACAGTAGTACCCAGCAGTATCAATCACTCAAGTGAGTAGAAACAATTTATCAAAAAAACAAAACCAAACAAAAAACAAGCAAACAAACAGACAAAAAACCTACCAAATGAAAGAAAGAAAAAGAGAATGTGTGAAGCTAGTCAGACCAAAAAAAAAAAAAAAGCATTATCATTTGAGGAAAAAAGTATAAAAGCATCAAACAGTATAAAATATACTAGCATATGAAATAGGAGTCAAGAAGAGCTCTCTTACTACCCCTGGTATGGCCCAGGAGCTGCAAGGGAGATACACCCACAATGAAAGGAAGCAGGAACTTCACTACCTGACATTTCTTTCCTGTAATAAAAAGTGGGGATTCTTTTTTCTTTTACTCCAAGAAAGATGAGATTCAGAAAACCTGGGTATTTTTTTCAGCTTTTAATCGAAGTGACTTTTTTTCCCCATCTACTGCTCATAGCAAGCTCACAGTAGTTTTGTATCTCTGCACAGCATGTGGGATCTTCAGGAAGAGCTCATCACCACAGGGAAGACAATCCTACTTTCCCAGAGATCTATTACAGGTTAAAGGTAGATCTTGCCCCACATTATACCCTACACTCCTTCTGTGATCTGGCCCCACTGTGGCCTGTTTATGGGTGGAATTCACCCACAGAAACTTGATTTTCTAGCTCAGAGGTGACTTCTCTTCAGTCAGCATCTGTAGGAATCAAACCAAACCTGTCAGATAGACTGCAGAGTTTCCAGGCAAGCCAGCACACATGAGTTGGCCAGGCTGCACCTACATGTGCTATGTTGTCAGTTAAACAGGCAAAAAGAACACATGTATTTTATCCATTCCATGCAAGTCATTAGACTTTCCTCTGCCCTTATCAGTTCATACCACGATCAGAAATTTTGGAATAAGTAAACACTCTTCAATCACTTCCAGCTGTAAGAAATGGGTCTCAGAGGATATGATCATCTATTCTGAGTTCTTGAGCCCTGAGCAACAAGTTTAATTTGTCACATGTCACATTAGATTGCAAGGCAGTCCAGGTTGCTCTATGGAATTTCAAAACAGGAGGAATTTATACGTATTCAAAGACAAACATCTTCAGTCTACCATGCAGTCAAAGCAAGCAATACCTATTTATCATAGTCTCCTGATACTGGTTCAAAAGGCCATCGCATTAGGGACAGAAATATATATATAGTCTGTTTTCACATCACCACAAGTCAATAGTGATGACAGGCCTACTGACAGACAATTTTAGAGTTCTCCTAAGCCCCCAATCCTCAAATGAATATTTCACTGGTTCAGAATACCTATTGCATTGACACAAGGACATACCCAGAGTTTATTCAAGGACGGTTTACAGTGTTGAGTCTTTTGTTCAAAAAGTGGTCCCAGGACAGAAGCTGTCTTAAAGCAGCTTTCCCATCATGTCAGATCTGTAGCTGAAGGCTACACCTTTTCATTGACTTTCTTTCTCCCCAGAAGCATGTGTGTAATCAAGGGGATGTAGCCAATCTGTTCTTAATAGCCCCTTTTCAGAGGAGGTGACGCTGGCTAACACAGCTCTTCTGGTGTCTTGAGATTATCTCCTGCAATCTCAAGGAACTGTGCTGCAGAAGGAGGATCAAGGTCTTCATCCAGATCTGATGGGCTTCCTGTAGACAGCCCAGTGTTGGCTCAGGGGAGAGCACCTACAGAAATCTTCCAGAAAGAGACCTATTAAAAAGTGGGGACTATGACTTATTTCTCTAACTGGAAGAGAATTTCAGCTGTAGTAACTCAACACCAATTTGATTTGGGAGGTTTCATTTATCAAATAGTTTGTGTTATGTTCTGATCTTAGAATTTTCTTGGGGTTTATGCAGGTCTATAGTTGCAGGTATTTTAGCAAATTACCCTTTAGCATGATACTTCTTTATGGAGTGTAACAACTAAAAGAGCAGAGCGCAGGCCAAAACAGTGGGCCACAGAGGAGGGCTTAAGCAGGAATTAATTTAGGTAGAACAGTATTTGGATCTAATCCCAAATGCAGGAATTTGGGTATTTAATGGTAGCACAGCTGTTCACGTCAATGTGCCAGAAGAAAAAGCATCAAGGAGGCTGGGAGAGTGTGGACAGTGTAGCCTCAGGGTGTAGTGCAAGGAAGAGAGGAGATGTATTTGGAAATCATTTATTTAGCCCTACTGTAATCAGAAAAATAAGAAGTTGTAATGGTCACAGCACCTAATCTGTGCTCCTGCAAATTGTGCTCCTGCACTAAGTCACTTCTTCCTGCTTGACTGCAAAAGCCAAGAAAGGGACTCCTCATGTAGATAGTGTGCATACCTCTTCTTGTGTCTGCTTGCTGGAAGCAAGGACAGCACCAAGGATGTTCCCAATTCACATCATGGCAACAGCATGGCCTGGCTGAATACTTCTGCCCAAGGCAATCACAGCAATATTCTTTAAGGCAGGGAGATACAAGTGCTTCCCTTCAGATTAGCCTGCGCTACTGAAAGATGGATTTCACCTGGCCCCCTCATGGGAACTAGTCCCGATTCACACCAATGTAACCGAGGACATTGACACACCAGGGATTATCAAGCTACTTTCATTCAACTGCTTAATCATAATTGCCAGAATAAGTTTCTCTTACCAATGGGAAATACAGGGTAGCTCCAGATAGGTTGCTTGCTTTCTGCTGAGAGACAATTTCATATTTGCCATGGAGTAAAATTGTTCAGACTGGCAGTTGCTGTGCCATCGCTAACACACTGTAAACTCAGAGAGTGCTGTGCCTACGGGTCCATAATCCAGAGAGCAGTGTCAAGCTCGGAGGCCTGAGGAAACAATCGGAAAAGGTTATTCAATAATTAAATTTAATTAGGATTCCGATCAGAGTAGAACAAAGGAAATAAACAACTAATAATCTTATGATAAGTAATCAGGATAATGAAGTTTGCGTTTGTTTGTCTATTTAGAAAACCTCTGCAGCTGTGTCATGTGAGGAGGCTATGCTCTCTTCCTCAGACCAGTTAATTTGAGAAAAGCCGTACCTTGAAAGTCTTTAGATAGGTGGAGAAATTGCTGATGGACTCAGGTATCTCTTTGATGCAACTCTTTTCCTGATGAGGGCAGGAATCACAGAGCAGATGGCAAGGTTTGTGCTGGGGGTTCCCAATTTCCTTCCCTGCTGGGGTGTGCCTGAAAAGTTGCTTTTATTTCCATGTCTCGAGTCATACTCCGGTTCCTGTTTTGACTTGGCTCTGTGTGACGGTGTTTTTTCCTGTTTCACTTCGGAAAGCAGCAGCTCACAGACTCCCTCCACCTCCACTTGCCTTGCCTGCGCCTTGGTGTCGTAGGCTCATGCCAAGGGTGCTCTGGTTTCTGCCACACCAGCCCGTAAAATGCTTTTACTGTGTCTCACAACTACTTTAAACAGAAGAGGGCTGCAGTTGTAGCACATCAGGATGTCAAGGGGGTTTGTTGTGTTTTAGGGGAGGGGGGTTGGTTTTCTGTTTTTATTGGTAGCTCCAAATCCCCATCAGTTTGCTTGCATTTCTGATGAATATGTTAGCAAGAAAATGGGCTTCCATTTTGAGTTTTTATATAGAGCTATAAAAAAAAGTATATGTCCATATAGGGGTGTGTGCACATGTGTACACATATCCCAGGAGCTGTGTATCAGAGCTGTTATTGATGTCCTGAGGTTCTGGATAATTAGCACATGGATGGCCTGCAAGGAAAGGGAGCACCCGTGTTCTTGGAGCGCTTGGGTTCGCAGTCTTTTAACTGTTCTGGCTCAGCTCGGTGGCTTCTTCTTTGGAGTGCCCTGAGGAAGGATGTAGTATTTGTGAAGTCCTGAGTAAAATTATGTTGCATGGTGCTATCTGCTCTGTAGCCGCTTTTTGTAGAGGTGCTATCGGGTGAAGGAGAAGCTCTCTAAGGTGAAGTAGCCAGTGCTGTAAGAAGCTGTAAGCTCTGTAATTATATAAGACACTTAAAAGAAGCTATACAGAAGCACAGGGCTGTGGTGACTGGCCTCTGGAGAGGCCTGGACCTGGGTGGCTGACAAGGCTTTGCCCATCCCTGGTGCGCTCATGTGGTGCAGGCAAGCAGGCAGGTCCTGTATGCCTTGGGACAGACTGCTTGTGTCTGGGTCTTGGTCTAGGCTGGGCAACTCACCTGCCTGAGCACTGCAGCACAGGTATGGGGATGAAACCAGGGGTTGCTCTGCTAAATGGATATGCAGGAGAGATCACTGAAGAAGGCAGCAGCAGGTCTCTGTGAGCTCTCCAGGGTGGGATGGGGCAAGAGGACCAGCAGGTCTGGGGCTCACTCCTACACCCTCTTTGACTTCATGGGCTGTAGGCTGAACTCACACAGGCAGCAGTTGTTGTCCCTGTGTCTGTGATTGGCTCTGTGGTGTTGGATTGCTTTCCACTGTAGTCGCTGGTGAAATGATGAACTGACACTGGTGGTGCTGGTGGGGGAAAACAGCCCCAGCCAGCTGGTGGCCAGAGGACAGGGGAGCTGGGCCTGGCTGTGGGAGCAAGGGACGTGCAGGAGCACAGCTGCTGCTGCCACCACCACGGTGGCACGGGAGCAGATGAAGCCCTGGGGAATGGCAATGGGGAGCTGGCACACACCGTCCTTCTGCCATCCCGGTGCCTGGAGGAAATGCAATGGGGCCTGTCTTAGCAGGAACACATAAATATACAGCGATAATAATACGTAATATAATTAAATAATTTTACATTTATAAATGTAAAATAAAATTTATAAAAATTTATAAAATTTATAAATACATTAGTTAATATAAAACGTACACAATCATATATAATAAATACACATATAAATACATGCTTTCTGTAATACATAAGTTTATACTATATTAATGTATTGTATTATGCAAATAACATAATACATTTCTACAGTAACAGATACATAATGATATAATATACAGATATGCTATAGTATGTAATATACACCATATATGTAATATATATACATGTAAAATGTTTATAGAATATGCATGTAATATAATAGAATTATATGACAATATTTTATATTTATACATTATAATACACATAATTACATGCATGTAATACACAGTACATGTACTATATGTACATATTATAACATGTATTATTATACATAATTATATAAGTGTACATAAAAGCCTTAGCTTCAATACATGAGTGGATCTGTCAGGTTTGGCTTGTGCCTGTGTAGTGATGGGTAGTTTGGTTACCAGCTGGAATGATGCAGAGTGGCTCTTGAGGGGGAGACATGAGGGGAGCAGAGGTGCCTTAACACAACTTGTTTTACATATCTAAATGAGAAAGAACACCATGGTTTCCAGCTCTTGCTTCTCTTAATTTTGATACTGTTTTTCCACGATAGTATTTTCAAGCTAAATACACTGGTGGCCAGAAGAGAGGTAAGTAGCAGCTCTTTTAATGTTACCCTGCTGCTGCAGGACAGCCCTGCCCTGACACATTTGCCCAGATGATTATTATTTTCTTTTTATGGATTGTGTTTAATTCCCAGGAAGTAGCTCAGACAGATAAACAAGCATTGAAAAGATTTCTGAAAATTGCTCCATCCCTGAGAGCAGTGGCTGGTAAGAGATCTTGCCAGGAGTGGTGAGATTTATGTCCTGGGATGAAGATGACAACCAGGACATTGCAGAGCCATGAAGCTGCCTTGGTACAAATATCTGAAGAGCTGGTTATCTATCTGAAGTACTCACACTTTCAAGATAACACTTACTATTGCGTTTGCTTGTTACAGGAAAGAAATACTCAGAATTCGCTAGAAAAAAAAGAGTGGTAGTTATTAGGTGAAGGAGAGCGTAGAGGTGGCAGAGACTTCAGACAGGAATTTTGAGAAATAGCTTTGGGCGGCTGGGCACAGGAAGAACTGTGTAGAGACAGCCAAGAGCGGTGAATGATTTCCCAGTCTCCAGCCACACTGACACTCATCTGATCACACCAGTCCTTTTTTTTTCTTTCTTTTTGTGTTTTCCTCTGTGCTTTTCCACAGAACTGCTTTCAGCTGAATTTTATGACAACTTCCAACTTCTTCACTGAAATTGGCAAGACTCTTGGGTTTTTTTGAGAAAATATTTTGAAAGTTTGTGCTCTTACAAGGGTAAGCCAATAATAGTACATAAAATATGGATTGCTAAATAACATCTCTATTTTTTTCTTTCTTGATATTCATAGTAAACATAAGTAAAAATCAGTTTGGAGAATGCAAGACCTAAACACAAAATTATGGGGTTTGTGATGTTGACCTGATGGCAGATTTGTGTGAATTTAGATTTTAATCCAAACCCAATGAAATTTACACCAGGACTATCATGTTCAGCAGACCTTCTCTGCTGTTTGTGGAGTGTTGTCATGGTGGGTCAATGCATTATGACCAGTGAGCACTTGCTCTCTCTTAGCACATTTACGTACATCCACAGGACCCAGCAGGTAGAATGCATCTGATCAATAAATTAAGTCAGGGAGCAACAGAAACTTGCCAAGTCAAGACTGAGCAGCGAGCATGGCCTATAAATGAGGTGCAAGTGAGGAAAAAAATTAAATCAGTTCTGATGCTGAAGGACTGCCTTGTCAAATCATTCCCTCTGGTAACACTTCAGGGTGCCACCAAATTCAGTGAGGTTGAATCAATGACAGTAAAATTTGAATTTTTCCAAAATGATAGAGCAATGCTGAAGCTTTTTAGGATTGGAGTGTTTTGAGATACCTTGTAGCATTTGTCCCACAAGCTGAACTGCCTCCCACTTTATATTCTGTAATGCCAGCTATTCCTTCAAAGGGTTTTCATTTTTTAGCAGCCTCCCAACAATTATGTCTCATGGAGCCACACTTCACTTTAGTGTTTCTCCCTGACAAACTGCTACTAAAGAGAAAGTTTTCATCTCCTCATAGATTAACTACAGAGTATTCCCCTGCCCTGTCCCCCAAGGTATACCACTAAGTGTAAAAAAAAAAAAAAAAGAAACAAAACCAAAACCTGTCTTAATAGTTATATACTTTCTTATATGCTTTAGTATACCACTAAGTATATAGAAAAACTTATCAATGGGTTTCGGTTTTGGTGCCTTGAATCCTTCCTATAATAGCCACCCATCTGTATTACCGGTAGGTTTGACCTCATGAAGATATGTTTATTACACAGAGGGGAAGTCGGGTCGCAGCGCTGCTCTGGGATGGGACCACCTCAGTGGAGGGATGTTGTCGTTACCTCTGTGCAATGGTGGTGGGTGTGATGCTGGCTCTTCTCCCTGAACTTGCACTGAAACCTCTCAATGATTTTGTAGGTTGTCTGTGAAGTGAGAACACTTTTCTGGCAGCAGGAGGGGCACAGGTGGGCCTGCGACCAGCCCCGTGGTGGGGCTGCAGCACCCAGGGCACTCAGGGAGGGTGCATGTGGCATTTGCAGGCAGTCCCAGCTGTCATGTGGCAAATAACGTCTCTCAGTGGGCATTTTAGTAGCATGAGTTTGGCACACAGAGGTGCCAGTGAATCTTACAGGGGGCTGTTTTTTCTATGGATGGTGTATAGGGTGATTCTGAGAAAAGGAGCAATTGTTTTTAACAGTTCCTCTCAGGGAAGACTTGAATGGAGAGATGGTGCCCCGCTGCAGGAGCTGAGACATTTTACGTTATCCCAATTCATCTCTTCCTAGTTCATGGGTCATTTCAACACAGAAGAATTCATGAGGCTTGTGCTTCCATAAGGAACGTTATACAAGGAGGTATTTGATTTGTTAAAAATACTTAAAGCAGTTAAGGCAGCATATTGGTGGCATGAGCATATGCACTTACATCAGGACTGAGCTAGTATACTAAATCTGAATGTCCAAAATTGGAACGAGGGCCCAAAGTGAAGAAAAAAAACAATAACCCCCCATCTTTGCACACAGAAGTACTTCAAGTGCAAATCCACTCCAGAAACCCCCTCCATGCCCATTTTATGGAGTAGGCTTTGCTCTTTACACTTGCATATGGATGGGATTTACAAAGCTGCTCACCACACCTCTAGCCTTGATGTAATTGGTATATTGCAAAAGGAGCAAACCAGATCACTACAGAAAGCCTGGTCCTTGCATTGGGCCCCCAGCATTTGCTACAGCTGTAATAACTCTGCATGTTTCACCACATGCTCTCCACAAGCTCATTAGCAGGCAGAAGGATGTACTAGGTGTGAAATCAGAGTGAGAGAGCACAGCACACCAGAAAGAGCCTCGCCCAGGTGTTTTGCATCAAGTTTATAACCTCTGCCTTCTTTAAAGATGTTTAAAGTTGTTTAAAAGTGACAGAGGTTATCTTATTCCCCATAAGATGTTCCATGGATAAGGCAGGTTTTTGCGAGTGATGAGGAAGATAATTTATTTGTCTGAACTGCTCAACCTCATTATATGCTCTGCTGGTCAATGGCAGTCGCACCCAGACAGAGTCCCAAGAAAGAAAATACCTCAATGCTCGTAGAAAGGAGAAAAAGTTAAATTTGCTAACATTACAATTTTCATGGCACTTAAAATAAGAAGCAGCTGGGGCTAGGAGTTCATATATTCTCATCTTCAAGACTGTTCTCTGCCACTTCTGCCTTTATCTTTTAAGCACAGATACAATGGGTTGACCAAATCATGGAATCATAGAATGTATTGGGTTGGAAGGGACATCCAAAGGTCATCTAGTCCAACACCCCTACAATGAGCAGGGACTTCTCTAAGTCAGGTTGCTCAGAGCCCCATCAAGCCTGACCTTAAATGACTCTAGGGATGGAGTTTCCACCACCTCTCTGGGCAGCCCTTTCCGGTGATCAACCACCCTCATATTAAAGAACTTTTTCCTAATGTCCAACATAAATCTCCTCTTTTCTAGCTTAAAACCATTACCTCTTGTCCTGTCGCTACAGACCCTTGTGAACAGATCTCTCCCTGCTTTCTTATAGGGCCCTTTCAGGTATTGGAAGGTCACTCAGAGGTCCCCCCGGAGCCTTCCCTTCTCCAGGCTGAACAGCCCCAACTCTCTCAGCCTGGCGTTACTTGTTCCTGCCTTGCAAAAGTTTCCTGATTCAGAAAAAATATTTGTGCATTAAAAAAATTATTTTTGCAAATGCAGGAATTTACACAGGTGAGTTGGTGAACACATGCAGGTTACAGGGATGCTTTGAGGATCTCATCTGGAAATCTGCCCTCAAATACCTTGCAGTATTGGAGGTCCAGATTCGGTTATTTCAAAGAGCAAGTCTGTGAGGCATGAGAGATTACTTAAAATGAAACATGTACATCATCTTTATAAAGAGCCTCGGTAGGCAACGTGGAAAAATGACGTACAGTGAATCCGAACAGATCCTGAGGGCAGGCTGAGCTCCAGGCCCCGCTTTCTTTCCCAGCGTGCTGCCAGCTGCGGGATGGCCACACTCGCTCTGAGAGCTCATTTATATCGACTTGACATTTCAATGAGAGCTTGCACCAAGGTAATCACCTTCACCAGGGCAAGGGTGTTGACTGCCTTTTGCAACTATGATAAAATGATGCCAGTTTTGACAGCAAATGTTTAAATTTAAACCCCACTGCATGTCCACCTCCAAAAAGTGGCCAATATTTTCAGAACACTGTCAAAAATAGTTTTAATCTGGTGTTTGCCCAAGTCCTTTGAGTTGTCCTAGAGCTGCTCAAAAGAAGAGCTAGATTTGAACATGAGATTATCAGAGAGATAGAACTTTTCACTAAATATTTTTATGTTATTTTTGACCAGTTCTACTTACGCCTAAATTTCTGAAAGAAATATAATTTATCTTCTCTTTTGATCTTCATACTTCCCCCATGCTAGTCCTATAGGAACAGTTCAGAGGAAAAACCTGTAATAACATTTTGTCTCTTGATGATCAATAGCGTATGAAATAAAAGCTTCATTCCTAAAAATAAGTTAAGGATTTCTGCTATCACATTAACTTGACTTTACCTTAGGCATATAAACTGTTATTTGGGTTACATAATATTGAATAGTTGATAAAAAAAGTAATCATGCTAGTGAAATGGACCATGTGTGACAATGAGAATAACAAAACGAATCACATGCATTTAAAGTCAAATGCAAGAACCGGGCATAAGATGGATATGTAGAAAGAGTGAAAACTCCAGGATGGGAAGAAAAGAAGCAGTGAAAAGGGCAGATACTTGCATTAAATTATTATGCTTTTATGTAAAAAAAGGACATCTGGGTGCACAGTTTATGATGTTTCAGAATACGATGATTACAGGTAACAGATAGCTTTCCTGCTCCCAGCCAGTGTGTTGAATATGTCAGAAGTATGAATATTTTTTGCCTATATCCTGCGTACCGGAAATTGGAGTCCTGCACCAAAGCTGGACACCAACCTCACTTTCTGGTCAACAGGGAAAAGCAGGGGCTCATATAGAGGAGATCCTCCCAAAGTGCCTCGGGAGAGGGCTTACCCTGTGCATGTGCAGCTGTGACTGGTGAGGCCAGATGTTCAATGCTGAAGGCTTGCAGTGGGTCCAACAGCCCCACATGGTTGGGGAAGCAGGAAGCAAGTGCAGACATGAGACAGTTGCCTCTCTTCTCCTGTGTGTGATGGCAGACTTGCCAAACAGAGCGTTCTTGCTATGTGTGACTCATTTGGGTATTCAGCTGGGTGTTGCAGTGGAGATAATTACAGTTGTTTACCACTTGCAAACAATCTTCTACAGAGCACAGACAAGATCATGGCTCTATCTCAGGGTTTAGAATGGAAAGGAGAATTAATGAAATTTAATAAATTACTTGTGCTGAAGCTCAGTCTATCTATTCTCTGGGTTTAATTACATTTGTTTGGGGATCCACAGGAAGAGTAGCGCAGGTGCTAGGAGATCTGTGGTTTAAAGTTTTTAGCCTCCTTTCCCACTCTAGCTGTTCACCTACAGCCGTGCTCTTGCTCCTGTTCCTTTGGTGTCCCCGTGACTAGCTGTCCTGCAGCAGGGACCTGCCTCCTTCCAAGGCCTGCTGCTGGGGGCACCTCATGGGGCTGTGAGGTGACCAGGGCTGGTGTCACAGTGCACCAGCCAAAGAGCCTGGTGCCACCTCCAGCCTTCGTTATCCTGAGATGAGTGCTTTGACTGCTAGGCTCTTGGGGAAGAGCCAGTGGCACTGTCTTCTCTCCTCCAGCAGCATGTCCAGAAGCATCAGCTGTCTGTGGATACATGTGTTGGGAATACATTTCCACTGGCTGGTGGGTCCCAAGTGGCCAGGAGTGTCCAGGCATTGATGAAGGCTCAGATATTTTGGAGTAGCTACCACAGCAGGGGCTTGCATCCTGCAGACCTGCTGGGCTGCTCTGCAATGTCTCTCCTTTCCCCTGCCCCCATGGGGAGCCCTGGCACCCTTCTGGCATGGCGTAGCTCATTTTGGTGAGGTTGAGCTTTGTGGTACCTAAAGAAAGGCACCTGAAATAGGAAAGTCATTATTTTGGCTTCAGTGCTTTTACAAATCTAAGCCAAACTTTTTTTTTTCCTTCCAATATGATGGACCCTTTCCCAGGAAGAGCGGACAGAAAAGCAAGAGATCAACTTTGCTGGAGCTTCTTTTACTAAATAAAACTGAAAACAAAATGCCCATTTCCAGCACTGCCCTTGTACTGGACAACCTCTGATAGCACTTGACAGCGCAGCCACACACATCAATGTTCCTGGATGCCAACCCGTGGGACAGGAGAGGTCTGGGATGGCTTATCCCAGCATGCATGAGGGCATCTTCCCTCTGGTGATTCTGCAGTTTTGAATGTTGGTTGGCTTGTTGGCTGGTTCCAGGATAAGCAACCACCCCTGAGCCTCCTGTTCAAACCAGCTTTATCCAGCATTAACTTGCAGTGGAGCAGCGTGTATTGCATGTTCACTACAGCTGTGCCAAGCAGGGCAGCCTTAGCTCTGCAAAAGTGCTGTAACACACAGCACAGGGTAGGTCAGTGAAAAAAAGCGCCTGCTTTTTGTGAGTCAGCAGAGGTGCACTCTGTGGGCATGGTGTCCACGCTCAGGGCTGGTGAGGAGATGGTCAGGTCTGTGGCATTTACCAGTCTTCCTCTCTCCAGGCTATCAGTTTGTTCAGTCTTTCTGTGCAGGTCACATTTTCTGCATTTCTTATTTTTCATAGAATCATAGAATGGTTTGGGTTGGAAGAGACCTTAAAGATCATCTAGTTACAACCCCCCTGCCATGGGCAGGGACACCTCCCACTAGACCAGGTTGCTCAAAGCCCCATCCAACCTAGTCTTGAACACATCCAGTGATGGAGCATCTACAACCTCCCTGGGCAACTTGTTCCAGTGCCTCACCACCCTCAGAGTGAAGAGCTTCCTCCTTACAGCTAATCTAAATCTACTCTCTTCCATCAACCCTCTTTTGTCATTTTCCTGAGCTTTCTTTAACTGGTCCATATCTTCCTTAAGGTGGGAGTGCCCAAAATGAGATATGGTGGTCTTGCTGGGCCTTCAGCAGCACCAGGCAAAGCAGGAGAACCCCTCTGCATGCCTTGCAGCCTGCACACCCACTCTTGTCATCCCCATGAGATTGCTTCCTGCCCCCGCAAGAATTTGACGCCACTGCCTGGTGCTGTGATTCACTCCATCGATTTTGTGCAGCTCCTCACTGCTGACGCTTTTGCCAAAGCATCAAGATTTTTGAGCTTGCCCTTCTTGAATCCCACTGCTGAACTGAGAGCACTTTGCAGATTTTAGATCATTGTGAATTCTGCTCCTGTCTTTCTGTGCCTGCAGACCTTCCGAGGTTAATGTTTTATGCATACCCACTCTGGTAACATGAGTCATTAGTGAAAATACCAGGCAGCCCCCATTCACAGCAGTGTGCAGCAGCCCATTCTGTACTTTTTTTTTTCTCCAGACACTCAAAGAATACTGTTCATTCTTTGCAGGTTCTCAGACAAGACCTGTAATCTCATTATTGTGGTTCATTTCAGAGTGTTTTCCCCCAGCCTGCGTATGCGAATGTCATTTGCGACCATCTTACTGAAGTCATGCGTTACGATGCTTGCTCACTTGCTTGTAATGTTGTCTAAGAAGGAAACTGGGTTGGTTGCACATGATTTATTCCTGATAAACATGTTAGCTGCTTTTTATCCTCTTATTTTTCTGTGGGTTTGCAGATAGCTCTGTTTGTTTGTCAAATACTGCTGAGTACCGTTGAGTGGCAATCTGATCCTAGGCTTTTCCCTCTGAAAGATATTTACCCTTTTTTTTGGTCTTCTGGGATCTCTCCCATCCTTCATGGACCTCAGCTATAACTGTTAATAGCTGTGAGAGTCCTTCAGACCCATCCCAAAGTACTCCAAAGTGAATCTCCTCAGGTCCACCCGATAACAGCATGGTTATTAGGTGAATGCCTGCTCTCTGGCTGCAGCACCTCTCAGGCAGTGGAAGCAAATGGATTCTGATACTAAAATATTATTTAAGATAACCATATACTGATTATATTAATTAGATATCACAACTATTAGATGACACTGTTTCAGACTTGGTATGTACTGAGCATCTGAGGCACTGGCATCACCGCCTTTCAACATTGCCTAACATAGCACGGACATTTTCAGCGAGGCTGATGGTCTGAGCGATTTGGTTATTTCTTTGTTCTCACCGTGCAAGCATATTGATATTCCCCCCACTCCTTTTATTAGGAGCCACTGGCAAAAAAGGAGAGAAAAAAATTTCTGTTGCTCACCTTTGACTTTTCAGAAACACTCCAACTTTACATCATGCTCATTTGCATGGAAAGCAAATTGGGGCAGGAAATTGTGTTTAGTGCTGGTAAGTGCCTAGCATAGCAGAGACATCCTGAAGGCCTCTTGAAGCATCTGCAATAGGAGTAGTAGATGTTCATTCATCACGGACTGCTATCATTCCTGGCTTTAGGACAATTAACACGCTACTTATGCAGCTGGAGGAAGGGAAGACTGCTGAGTCAGTTGCAGATAGACGTGAGGCCAGATGACTTAAGATCTTGGCAGGTTTTATTTTTTTCTCAGGAGGAGTGGATCTTAAGCACCAGGAGGCCATCATTTGTGTTCAAGAGGTTTTGTTTTTGGTCTTTTTTGTCTTTAAGCCACAGACCAGGTTTTTTACTGTTATATCTTTACCTATGGCAGCAACTCATATTCTTCCATGCAAAGACCAAGGCTCTTTGGCACAAGTGCCTTATGGTATAGGGCAGCTGAGGGGGCTTCAGTCAACCAGGGTAACCCACGCAGCCCAAAGTGTTGCCCAAGTGCAGAGCTGATCTCTGCCTGGGGGAACACCACTTGGAGCACACGCTGCCTGCACAGGGAGGGTGGCTACCGGTCCTCCTCCTGCTGCCATCAGCAGAGCAGAAGCATGAGAAAAGGGAAATATTACCTGCCTGTTGCAGGTGAGGACCTGAAACAACTACTGGAGCCTCTAACGAGACTGAAATGTCAACCTGAGCTCTGTTCTCCATGCACCCTCTCTTTTTCTCACTTTCTCTTGGTAAAGTGGATGATTTCAGGTTCTTGGCACCACCTCAGCTCACACAGCACAAAGCACACGCAGCACTTTATTTACAGTGCAGCATGGACCTGCAGATAATTCATGCTCAGCAATATTACACAATTACTTATAGATACCTGTGTTGAAATTAAATGAAAACTATTATTTATTGAGAACTTCTCAGCAGTCCCTGGGATTAAAGAATATAATAACCAGTAACATTTTATGCCAAACATTGTGTTAACAGAAATAATACTACAGTATAGGTATTGACAAAAGAATATCTCATTTAAAGGGCTGTTAGACTACAATAAGCACGCGAAATCCAGCTTTAAAGGAGCTGTGAAAATTGAGATAGAGCAGAACTTACCTTTTAATCAAATCTCAGAGATGCTAGTGAAGCTATTGTTTCTGTCTGAAAAGGACCGTGGATGACACCAAGCTGAGCGGTGCAGTTGATATGCTAGAGGAAAGGGATGCCATCTGGAGGGACTTTAACAGGCTTGAGTGGGCCCATGTGAAGCTCTTGAAGTTCAACGAGGCCAAGTGCAAGGTCCTGCACCTGGCTTGGGGCAATCCCCAATATCAGTATAGACTGGAGGATGAATGGATTAGAGCAGCCCTGGGGAGAAGGACATGGGGATACTGGTGGATGAAAAATTAGGTATGAGCTATCAGTGTACAAAAGCCAACTATATCCTGGGCAGCATCAAAAGCAGTGTGGCCATCAGGTCAAGAGAGGTGATTCTTTCCCTCTACTCTGCTCTTGTGAGACCCCAAGAGCACTGCATCCAGCTCTGGGGGCCCCAGCATAAGACTGACATGGATCTATTTGAGCAGCTGCAGAGGAGGGCCCTGAAGATGACTAGGGGGATGGAACACCTGTGAAGAACAGCTGAAAGAGTTGGAGTTGTTCAGCCTGGAGAAGATAATGCTCTACGGAGACCTTATTGTGCCCTTTCAATATAAAGGGGGCTTATAAAAAAAAAGGGAAAGAAACACTTTGCCAAGGGCTGTAGATTGGAAAAGGGGCCACAGTTTTAAGATGAAAGAGGGTGGATTTAGATTGGATATAAGGAAGAAATTCTTTATGATGAGAGTGGTGAGACACTGGAACAGGTTGCCCAGAGAAGCTGTGTATTCCCCTTCCCTGGAAGTGTTCAAGGCCGGGTTGGATGGGCCTTTGGGCAACCTGATCTAGTGGAAGGTGTCCCTGCCTATGGCAGGGGCATTGGACTGGATGATCTCTGAAGGTCCCACCCAAACCATTCTGTGATTCTGTGATGCTGTTCATGACCATGGCGTTGTTGCTTGTGAAAACTGAGTGTCAAGAGCCGTGGTTTTTGTTTGCTGCAACAGCAAGTTGAGCTTGGCCTTTGGTGATGGGAGATTTGACACTTAAGTGGATTGATTTTGGCTTGGATTCATCCTACAGGAACCTAAATAAGATGCCTAAGTTAGAAGCACAGACACACTAGGCTCCCTCCATAATCAGTGGAAAGAAATAGGTGCCTCTGGAGGGTGGACAGGCTCACCCAAGAACTGAGAGGCATTTATTTCTCTCCAGTAACAGTGGGAGGAACCTAAAGTAATTGCATTTCTCATTTAAATACCTCAGATATTTTATGTTATGTCAGTCAAATCTAGGTCTTTATATACAAGTTGCTCAGATAGCAAAATAATGATGCGCTAAACAAGATTCAAGACAGTATTTGAAGCATATTTTAACATAGAGCTGCAGAGATTTGAGCTACACTTTACTCTTTTGGGGGCTTTGTTTGTTTGTTTGCATGCAGATTATATTTCTCACCCAGAAATGTTTAATTTTCTGCTGTTCCCTCATGGCTTACATAAAAGTTTGGGCAACTTGTTAAATTGTGTTTGTATGCCAGTTGAAATTAATCACTTAAGTGGTCTCTGTGGGTCTGCTGCAGCATATGGGCACCTCCTGCTTTGGCTGCGGTTCATCTCCTGGGGCCAGCAGATGGCTCTGGTGGCCACTGGGCTTCAGCCTGGCCCTCAGTCCACTTCTGGTCTCCAGCCTGCAGGCAGTGACCATGCCTTTGCTTCAGGGGGTGAGCCAGCTCTCATGACTGCATTGCTGATGAGGGTTGTTTCCCTTGAAGGCCCACCAAGAGAGGTGATGCTGAAAGGGATGAGAGTGACCAGACTAGGAGTCACTGTTCCTGCAGTGGGGAGATTCAGGGCAGTAGCTGGTAGGGTTGTGAATGTGGTTCGTGGTGGATCCTTTGGTCCTATTGCTGTTTTCTGCAACAGTGGATTCTTCAGTGCTGTTGCAGTTTTCTGGAAGCCATTCCTTCTACAGAGGGCATCCTGTTGCTTTTGGGGAGGTTGGTCAGTAGGTGTGTGCCACCTGTCTAGTGGCTCCCATTGTAGCACAATAACATCCCACATGCAGTGGCAAGGGCTTCAGCTTCCAAGGAAACACAAAATTTCTATTGGAAATAGTGTGGCCAGCAAACTCTGGGCTTTTTAATGCAGTGCTCAGCAAGGAATTAATTTTGCTTTAATGTGAGAGAGCAATTGTGAATGAGAATCAGACCCTATGATTTAAAAAAATCCCCACAAAACAGGATTGATGCGCCCAGTGTCAGGATCATTCATCCTCCTGTCACTTTGGCACAAAGTGGTGTTGAGACAGTTGCACAGTTAAACCACAGATAAAACTACCCAGAGCTTTCATGAGTCCCCAGCTTTGCTAAATGTTTGCAGGAGCATTAGCTCATTAAAGCCACCCTGGGCTCAGCACGATCCCGGGCTCACTGCATGGCTGGGAGTTGAGATTTACAGCTCCTCTCACGCAGTGGGATGGATGCTTGTTCTGCTTCTCTTGTTCTTTGCTGAGTGATGCCTTTCCTCCCATAACACACCATTCTGCAAGATGGGGCCAGCTGAGGCCTCAGGGTCTTTCTGCTTGGCAAGGAAAAGGCAGGGAGATGCAGGGGCACCATACAAGAGCAGAATTGTCGTGGAAAATTTGACAATAAGGAGGATAGTGGCAAAAAACATTGTAGGTATCTTTTCCTGGCAACTATTCTCAGTGTTTCTTTAGTTCCTCCCCGTGATGCTCTGCTATCAAATTAACAATCAAATGCTGTTGAGGATGAAACATGACAAATAATCCCTTGGGTGGGCTCTGGGGCTAATGAACGGAATGTAACTGGCAAGTGAGTGTGAAGGGGACTCTAAGTTACCTGATGAAAGAGGTCTTGCCACAGCTGTGCTGCAAATAAGTGGGAGACTGCACATGACTCAGAGAAGAGCCAGTGATTTGCACAAATCATTGATGCTTCCATGGCATCCCTCCTCACCTCTTCAGTATTCACCCCCTCTGGCAGCCTGAGGGCCAGCGGCTGCTCTCCCTCTCTCTCCTTTACATGCACAGACAGACACAGAGGGTTGGTCACAACTCCACTTACTTCAGAGGAGCAAGAAAGCAGCTCTGGAAGCAGGAGACAGCAGTCAGGACAGAGATGTGGAGCCTCGCCTAAGGCTCAGGAATACTCCGGTTGTGTTGGACCAAAGAAGCAGCTGAGGGGCTCTTGTGCCATCAGAAGGTCATGAGGGAGCAAAGGTTTTGGCGCTATTCCTCCACCCTTTCTCTGCTCACCTACAGTGAGGATGCAACCAAGTTGTTATTTGCTTTTTTAAAAAAAAGATTTACCTTTATCAGCAGTAGGGTCACTCTACCTTGGTGGTTCCTCCTTACTCTGGTTGAAGCCACAAGATACAGCCCCTTCCCCAGTCAGGAAAATTAAAGAAAAGTTAAAGAAACTGCGAACATTAAGTGCTCTCACAGGTATGGAAACCATCCACATTCCTTCGTTTCACCTTACAGCACCTTCAGGCCACTGCAAGGCACAGGGTGGTGACCTCCTCAGGACCTGTCTCTGCTGTCTGTAGAGAGAGCTAAGGGTACTGGCAGACTTGGTCAACCTTTCCATTGCCCACATCAGCCAAGGTGAGTCTTGTTTCTGAATGGAAACACATGGAAACACCTACTGAGAGTTCATTCAAGCCCTCACTCTGCTTGGCATCAGACACCTCCTTTAACCACCCTGCCTCTGATGTCTCCTTGCAGGATGGACTTCGTCAGTGTGGTGCTGTGGAATATGTGAAGTTCCTAAAAGCTTTAAAAAAGGTGTGGATTATTGGTTTTAAAGCACTTGGCACTCTTAAGAAATGTCACTTGCAAAAATGCTGCTACGGAGGTGAAGAAACATCTCTTTCTGGGCCCTTTCTACAGCGACAGGGACACTGATTAAAAGTCAGTGACACATCATAGCTCATGATTACATACTTAGTTAAAAACTGGAGTGAACTTAGCCCCAGGAACCGTGTTAATCTACCCTTTGATTAAACTACCTTTCAGCTACCTTATTAAATTGCTATAGTTGTAGAAGAGTAACAAGAAAGTCATATAAAAGGCAATGATTTAGGGGGTTATTTTGTGTTGTCATTGACTACTCATGTCTAGGAGGGGAAAAGGTATTTTATCCAAGGTAGGAAAAGACATGACAAGCATTAATATTTGTGGGTTTTTTAAAAAATCACTAATATATTCATAGAGAAGTGCCATTGCATTGCACAGGTAAAACCATTTCTCAGTTAAATCTTTGTGGCCGCATTTGACCGAAGCCAGGGAGGTGAATTACCACTAACACACAGCTCTGCTACTGATAAACCCGCTGTGTAACTCGTGATTGAAAAGGCGATACAGACACAGAGCATTTTAAGAAGGAAGCTCCCACGCAATGCCCCAGTTTTATTGATGGCATTAATTACCATTACAGCAGCCCCCAAAACCCCAGCGGAGGCCAGACTTCCATGGACCTAGCACTAGTGAAAATGCACAGTCTAAAATGAAGGGCTCCTCCACAAGGCACCAGTAGCATGAGGGTTACGCTGCCAGAACAACCCCCAGGCCATGCAGTACCTCCATCAAGGGCCATGGTGGATAGTTTATGAACTAGATAGCAGCTCTGCACGAGATAAAACCTCAGGGTAGCTGAAGGACAGAAGAGAGCCCGCTCAAGTGACCTGATTCTTCAGCCTACAGCACAGCTGCTGTATAAAAAGACATGCACATAGTTTAGGGGTAGACAAATTAATTTTCTTGTTTGTGTTCTGTTTTTTTTTAATTGTCCTCGGCTGTTTGTCCTGATGGAAGAAGGCAGAAATTCTGCTTTAGACAACTGAGTAATATATGTATGTGAAAGAGTTTTTCATAAAATATTTGAATGAATTTAATCAACTTTATTTAGCACAAGAGATCAAGCTTGAATCATCTCTGATATTCTCTAGCAATGCCATTTATCTCAAACAGCTCTCCAGTCCATGCTACATCTATTTGAAGAGAATACCAACCATGTTTGATTTTCTGATTATTTAATACTTTCATTTCACTAGCTTCTAGGAGGTGGACTCGGGCATACAATCCAAACAGCTACAAAATCTCTTTGGATTCCTTCTCAAAACATAAAACAAATGACTTTATGTATCAAGACATAATTCAAACTGGAGAAGTTACTGTTGTTAGAAGTGGATTAGTTTAGTTAAAATTGTTTTGCATCAGGAGATATTAACCTATATTTTCCTGACATTAGAGGTAAAACCAGTCCAATAAATTTCATGAAAAGGCTTTTAAAGCATATTTGTAAAGAAAGTCTAATATTTACTAGCTTAAACAGTACTTCTATTTAAATATTTTTACAAGCTAGGGAAGGTATAAAGTAATTCCTGGAGCATAATTCCTCAAAGATAACAATTTCTGTGCCAAATGAAATCCATTGCTGGTGTTTCTTAAAAGCTTTGCAAAACTAAGTAATGCAGCATTAACCTCCCCAAGCTCACCAGGCTCCCAGCTTTCATCAGCATTCAATTGTTGATGAATTGCCAACATTTTTGAAGTAAAAGCCGTACAAACAAAAGTACCAATATGTTTAAAATGTAAATGATTTTGGGGGGAGATCAAGGAAAGAGATTAAATGCCTCAGTCTGGCAAAGGATATAAGGATGTTCCTTAAACCCCCCTTTGACTTCAATAGGACATAAACATATGCATGAAGTTTGGCATGCTCAGAGCTTTGAAGACTAAATTCACAGGCAGGTTTGGGAATTGCTGCATGGAGTGGTATCCTGCCCAGATTTTGGGAGCCCAGCCACACATTGAGCCTGCAGGCTGGAGTTAAATGTCTATAAACATAGAAAACTTAGGTAGGGTCCAAGCACATGGCACACTGAGTGCAGGGAGGGGGACAAACTCAGGAGGAAAAAGTCTTTAGCTTGTCCTAATTGTGGATTTGGGCCCCTTGCTGCGACAGGTTCATACAGCCAGCTTCCTTTATGAGTCATGACCGCATGGGACCATGCCAGTCCTTCAGACCCCAATGCAGAGGGAAAGTACAGCACCTCGGGCTCCTTGGTAAGAGTCGCTGTGCAGGTGCCTTTCCTTCATCTGCCAAAAAGTGTTTGTTCTAACAAACAGTAGGACAAAAGGGGCTAGGGGGTATTAGCTTCCAGTCACATTCTGGGCAGCCTCCAGACTACCTCTGTGCTTCCAGCCACAGCAAGGATGAGAAGATGGGCTTGTTGTGCACTCCCATGAAGTTTTGATGTCTTGGTGCTCAGCACACCCCAACCTTACCCAACTGAGGGTTTGACTGAAGGCAGATCTTTCAGGGAGCTGCAGCAGTGAAAGGAACGGGCTGTCTGTTGTGCCCAGCACGAGGTGGCAACTGTACTTTAGAAAACTGAAATTTTGGATTTAGATTTTTACAGGAGCAGATAGGTTAGCTACAGATGTCTACATCTTCTGCTGGATGCAGTCCCAACATTTCACCTAAAGGTGGTTTTTAGCCCAAGTTGAAATTATCATCAGAAGGTTTAAATGTAGCTGTTTTGTAATTAATTTCAATTACACCTTTCTGGTGCTTCACTGTATGTTCCTGAGGCTCCTAACAGCTGTACCCTTACTGAGTCTCTCCACACTCAATTTGCCTATTGCCCAGGTTGTCCTCCCGTCATTTCAGTGATACCAGGTAAAACTTTCAAAACTATTCAAAGCAATTCTCATAGAAGAAATACATATTCCTCATGAGCATAATTTCCATGATACAGTAAAGTGGGAACATCTCAGTGGTCAAGTTATTTATTTTATTCTAAGATGTC
The DNA here is from genome assembly GCA_013400335.1 of Eurystomus gularis. NCBI lineage: Eukaryota > Metazoa > Chordata > Aves > Coraciiformes > Coraciidae > Eurystomus > Eurystomus gularis. Next base: position 347,292 of record VZZY01024347.1, read on the forward strand.
TTCTTAAAATTCTATTTTTATTACACTTAGCTTTTCTTTAGCAGAAGAGTTCATAGTATGGCATAGTAATGGCACTGAAAAGAGCTAATGATCTTACATCCATGTTGCATGGGGGCAGGAAATTAGTTGACAAAAATGCAGCTGCCCAAAATCATATGCATTGATTAAAAAGCCATAAATACGGCAAATTGAATGTGGTGGGAGGGTCACACTATATATCTTCAATTAATGTGACTAAATGCTTCCCAAAGATATTATTCAGACTTTTGTGAAAGGGATCAAGTAATTTGTTTCATTTCCTGCAGGTGAAGGCAGAAGATGGACTATTCCATTATATGATTTAAAAATTCTAAATATGAAAAGGAGGCTATACAAGATGGAGTTAATTTGTGACCTGGTACATTGTAAAAAAATGACCTTGTAAACACTGATTTTCTCATATTCTTCAATTTAGCAACTGTTGTGAGGGGAGGACAGACATGTCATGGAGGGAGTGGGGAAATAAACCAGGCCAAGAACAATTAAAAAAAAAGATTTAAAAGATTACAATTTCAACCTGATTCAATTTGTGGTTTGCAATGTTGCAATGAGCAGTCTGAAGACTTCAAAACATTCAGCTGTGTAGGTTGCCCCTTAGTGGCTGAATATAAATACTGTTGACAGAAATAATTTGAAACACAGAAAAAAAAACCCCAAAATAATATTTGTATTTAGTAACAGAGAACAAAGGATTTTAAATGCTAACATATGCACAGAAAAGTGGACAAAGCCATGTTTACATAAAACATCAGAAACAGTTGGAAAAATGCAAACCAATAGTAAGAGAACGTTCCTGAAGAAGCTATTGCATCAAGTGAGAAGAACAAGAAAACAAGGGAAAAGGAGGGGGAAAAAGGTCAGTCTCTATTTTTATTTTAATCAGAATGTATATTATGGGATGAACAGGATTCGCAGAGGAATACGATCAGATATTGAACTCTGCAATGAAACCCAACTCCATATTTCTACTAATACTTTCTAGAGTAGGGAGTTTCTGCACAGAATTACAAAGTTATCTGGTCTCGTGCCATGGTGCCTTCCCAGCACCATATGGATGGTGTAGCCTGCGGCCACCTCTGCTCTTGCAGAAGGCTACCAGCTTGTGTTACAATCCACACACAAAAGGCATCAAGAAATGTTTAAGATTCAATAGGAAAGGTTTGAGTGCACAAATTCTGCAACAGACACAGATGTAGAGATCTAATTGGATATAACCATACAAAGAGTCTATGAGAGATCATTTTTATTTGGCCTAACTCTTCCCATGAGGAATATATTGCCTCTAACTTCTCCTTTTCAAAAGTAGTCTTCGCATAGGAGTCAGTTTGCAAAAGCTGCAGGAAGGTGACACAAAGCACGGCACCTCCATCAAGCTGTTTACACCTACTCCAGTTTTAACTATTTTATACCTTTAAATCTCTGTGCATACACTGGATAAATAACAAAAGAAGTCCATTGTATTTACAGACAGTTTGTCTTATTTGGAAATCTGAAGCCTCTGTTAGTCATTTTTCTTTTTTTCTTTCATGGAGAAGTCTGTAATTCTTCATCTTTTTAACTTTGCCCATGGAAATCATGGCTGCAAAGCATCTCATTAGCTCCACACTGGTAATTGAGGCAGAAAAGCCACTCAACAGCACTGCTGACACAAGCCTCTTCTTCTTCGGTCACATCCCAACGCAGCTTGAAAAGTCAAGGGCAGTCTCTTCGTTTGAGTTAGCTGGTGTGTGCTGTAGCTGGATATACTGATCCCAAACATTCCCAGCAGCAATGCCGCCCGTTGCAGCAGCGTGTCTGATGAGTTGATAACGATTTTTCCTGCAGCTTGAGTCTATGGGAGAAACAGGGCAAGTTACAGGCTGGTTCCGCTGAGTGCAACAGAAAAGCGGGTCTCTGGAACCTACAAAGCCCCTTTTTCCTCTCCATGTCATGTAATATAGTATGAGTCTGCTTTCTGCTGAAGAGTATTGGGCACAAAATATTGTCCACTTTGGAAGGTCGTGTGTCCCCCCCCCCCCCCCCCGGTTTATCACTTTGTGAAAGAAAGGACACATTTCTGATGTGATATTTCTTTCATTTGTACCTCACTGATTTCAGTGACTTTAACAGGGTTCCCTCTGGCTGCTTGCCTGTGAGGGAGAGCTGCATCAAGCGCGGAGGCTTGGGCACAGAGTAGAAGGGACTTTCTTGTTCTGTGAAGTACAAAGATCTCTTCCTTCCCACAGATTAGCTACTAACATAGTGATGCTCCCTTGAATCTGTGTTATTAATTCAGGAAAGCAAGGCTAAAAGGGATCAGTAACATCTTTTATTAGCTCCACAGCTAGGACTAGACCAAACAGAAAAGTTTTCACAGTCACTTTGTCAAGACCAACAAAGAAGCAGGAAATGCCAATCAAAGTAAAGATTAAAAAAAGACTTATTTACTGACTATCTGAATACAATCAGGAAATAAATTAAGTTGCTGTTGCTTGCCTAGTACGTACGATACAGTGATCGAGAAGCAGAAACACAGTTGCATGGACTCCCCAGAGAGCAAACCACGAATTCCTGTACATACCGGAACCATGAATTAAAACATATCATGCACCTTTCTAGTTGCAGGATTTAATATATGACTAGGCCTCAAAAAAAGATTTTTTTATAGTTCTGTCCTTTGCAGTCCATGGTTGGAAAGCATGGCACCACTGACAGGAATGATAGATTCCAAGGAGCCTGGTTTTCACTTCTGGATTCTAGGTCTTTTGTGTAAGCTTAAATAATCAGGGCTGAGTGCTCTGACCTTGAGAAATGTGGCTGACAGCGTGGTTACTCCAGCAGAGGAATAAAGACAAAAGAAATTCCAAATAAAATTACTGTGGAAGCCGATACCAAAAGATACACAGGGAGGCATGAAAGAAAGTCACTTCTAGGATTGAAACACAGTATCCTTAGCTCAGCCCCTCAACTATCACCTCTCAGCTACTATAGTCTACAATCTTTGGATGCAGATCACATTGCTAAGAGCTGCGAGATTCTCCAACAAAAGGATATGTACTCTGGAAATACCAGACTATGGAGTACCATAAGAAAGATGCTCTACTTTGGTATATATATTTTAGGGCCTGCTTTATTCTCAATTATTTAGCTGACTTAAAACATTTTCTATGCATGCTTTTATTTTTTTTCTTCATATAACTATTAATACCCTGGTCCCTCAATGCTCCAGAGGTCAATACTCTTTGAGGTTTCTTTATCATAGCCACAGAAGCTGGTTGAAGTGTTTCACTGACAGCTCATTTGAGTTACTTTGGAACCAATCACTCTCCTTACCATTAATGAGTTCCTACTGCCCCAAACAAACAAAGCCATTGCAAGAGAACATGGTGGAGAAGTAGTTTCTGTTTAAGCACCGCAGAAGTAAACTCATTCCAAGTATTCTGAGTTTGGTATTCCAGCATGATACTAATTATCAAGAATTATCATGATTGATTTACTTTTCAGCAGAGGCTTAATTAAGACTTCTTTGATTTGTTATGCAAGTTAACCTACCAGAAGCCAGCATTCCCTTGGGTTGGTCGTGCAATAATTTGAAATAAAATCAGTCTGAGCAAGAGAAATACTGGTATTTCAAGGATATAATTAAAATCAGGAAAAAAAAAAGGTAGAATTTTCATACCTGCAGCAACCTTATATACCCAGGTGTCATTCTCCGGAGAGGAATAACCATGATTCCCGAGCCTTTGTAGAATTTCAGCCCCTGTAATTTCAGAACACACAAAACTTTACTAAATCCCAGGGATTTTTTAGAAGTTGACCTCTTAATGAAACATAAGATAAAGTCTAATATGGTTTGCTACAACACCAAAGCACTCCGAGAAGCAACATTTTTTCCTCACCTGATGCTCTTTTCCCTGGAGCCCTTTACACGCTTAAGGTCCTAGGGGTATATAAAGCCCAGCTCAGTTGCATAACCTGTCACATGGGATCCATCTGCACCACTTAGGTGTTGGCAGAGCCCTGACTGTCCCGCCTGGGGCCAGGTATGTCTTGCAATATTGGAAAACTCTCTGGGAATGCCTGAAGCTCATTAAGAGAGCAACGCGACAGCTGACCTCCTTAGGAACAAAACGGCTTAAGCCTGCTTTATAGATAGTACTGGACATAAAAAGCAGGTCATTATAGCATTTTGTATCGTAGAGTGACAATGCAAATAGGATTGGATGGCTTTTATGTAACTTAGAGCATGTATTTATATCCGTAGGACGACCTGACTGGGTAGGAAGCTTAATGCAGCCATGACCTGAGTTGAAAGGATGTGCTAATATAATAGGGTTATTTGGAGGCACATTTAAAAATAAATTCTTTCTTTTCTGATAGCATTCTCTTTCACTCAGCGTTATGCATATACTTGCCCCTTTTTCTACTGCTAAAGCTTTACCACTAAAACTTACTTAATCTAATACTTATTATTACTGTTATTGCTATTTTCTGTTAACTGTGATTTCTTTTTACTGTAGTGAATCACTGTAGTGATTCAGTTCTGCTCCTGGGGTCATATAGCTCACAGTGTGAGAAATGGTGGTAAAATCTAATCTACAAAATTAATTTCTCTTTCTTTCAGGAGCATCCATGGACAGACTGTGCTGAGAAAGCTCCTTTTCCCCATTATCAATACATGCAACCTTGAGTAAGGATAGCAACGTGGAATTTGGCTCCAGTTACAGTCCCACTTCTAAACATGCAGGGTAAAAATCTCCAGGTGATGTGAGTCAGCACAGCACCTGTGTGCACAGTAAGCCCACATCGGTTTTCATGGAATCATAGAATGGTTTGAGTTGGAAGGGACCTTAAAGATCATCGAGTTCCAACCCCCTTGCCATGGGCTCCATGGAACAGCACTGATTTGCACCCCTTGAGTCTCTGCTATGGCAGCCTGAAGCTCTCTGAGAAATAATCCTGCTGTAAAAGAGCAGGCACATGAAATGTTTATACTTGGAGAAATACCCTACGTTAGGTATTCCACAACAATACCAATTATCAAGAATTCTCATTCAGCAGATGCTTAATTAATGTTATGTAAAGGGATGATGCTGTTTTCTTCTAAGGCTCTGGCTTACGTAGCACGCAGCGGGCAGATCTCATTGTCCTCTTGCTACCCCATGTTTATGCCACGTGAACCCCTTTGGCACCAGTGGAGCTATGTCTCATTCACAAAAAAGGTTAACTTGAGCTGAACTAGTCCTATAGCATCAACCTAAAGACTAAAAACAAGACACTGGGAAGTTGCCATCTATTGTGGTTTTTTTTAAATATGCAACTATGCAAAACCTTAAGCGCTGCACACCTTACCTCTAGGAAATAATGGGAATCAAGCAACATAAAATGCAGAGCTGATGGAAGTTAATGGAAAGTGTATCAGTAAATACAAGTTGCTGCACCTGCCCAAACACACTTAGGATAGAAATCTATAAAAAGGCAAAGGCTTTTTGCTTGTTCTTGATTCTCACTGTATGCCCAATGTTAACTTTCCTGCACAAACAGGAGAGTGCCTGGGCTTGCTGCCCAGAGCAGGACAAGGCTAACACTGCAGAGTCCGCGTTCTTCTGGAAATAACCAGAACGCTGAGTTTTTCCTTTAAATTTCCAGACTTGCCTGCATTCAAAGGAAAAATTACTTACTGCGGTATCAGAGTTTCAGGAGCTGCAAAAAATGCATTACTAACAATTTCTGTCATTTTGTGTGTAATTCTTTCCATTCAGAGAACAACAGTGAGATTCCTGCAGTACGGTATTGAGAAAAGGAGAGTTTTCCAACCAAGTTTCTTTGTGTGGAAAATAAAATGGAAGGGAAATAGTATGCCTTGAATGCCACAGCTGTCTTTAAAAATCATTCCTTGGCCAAGCTCAACACAGCTGAATTGTAGAACATTTTCTGTAATTGCAGGTGTTACCAAAATCCGTATTACTTTCCCGAGGACTCTGAAAGAATAACCCTCCCTGGCTGTTTTCAGGAGAACTTTGAACAAACAAGGGGCTGCCTCAGTTCCTTTTGAAGTTCAAGCCTCTGAGGATCGAGTCCCAGCTGCCACAATGCAGAGATGAACATGTCCCTCCTGGGCAGAGGACTGGCTAACAGAGGAGGAAAAGCACAAGCAGCAAAGGGCTGCTTGGCAAATACACGGGGATTCCACATGATTGCCTCTATCATCTACTAATGCTTTCACTGCTTGATGGAGGCACTGTTTTCTAATAGGCATCAAGCAGATAGGAATGTAAATGATATGCTGACATCCTCCTCATTCCAAAATTAAAGGCGAGGGACAGTTTGAAGCCAGCTGTCAACATTCACCACCTTGTGCTCTGTTTCCACTAAGAGGAGAAATCAATAAATGAAATTAAAAGTTTCTTCACTGTAGTCCTGCACCTTTGGGACCAGCAAGGGCTACTGCCCCAAATGCAGAGGAATCAACCAACTGGAACAACTTATTTTCACACTGTTAGAAGCCTCTCCTTGACTGGCACTCCCCAAAAAGCTCTTTGTGCTGCCAGTGAGTGCATCCCTGCCTCTCTGGAGCATGGTGCAGGGACATGCATGTCAGCATTACCCACTGCTCAGCAGCAAGCACCAGGACAAGCATGTTGTCACCACAGGATATGAAAGACATTTTGGTGCTGGAGCAGGTCCAGAGAAGGGCAATGAAACTGGTGAGGGGTCTGGAGAACATGTCTTATGAGGAGCAGCTGAAGGAACTGGGATTGTTTGGGGAAGAAAAGGCTAAGTGGAGACCTTATTTACTACTACCTGAAAGGAGGTTGTAGTGAGGTGGGTGTTGGTCTTTTCTCCCAATTATGCCACAATAGGATGAGAGGAAATGGGCTCAGGTTGTGCCTGGCGAGGTTTAGGTTGGATATTAGGAAACATTTCTTTGTGGAAAGAGTGGTCAAGCACTGGAACAGGCTTCCACCAGGGAAGTGGTGGAGTCACCATCCCTGGAGATGGTAAAAAAATGTGTAGACATGGCACTTCAGGACACAGTTTAGTGATCCTGGTAGTGTTGCATTGACAGTTGGACTTGATGATCTTAGAGTTCTTTTCCAACCTTAAGGATCCTATGATGCTATGGTTCATGGCAGCATGGGGCTCAGGCCCCTCCTCTTTTGGTAGGTTTTGCAGCCCACTCCGAGCCTGTGCTGTTGACCACTCTGAGACAGATGCCTCAAATATTTAGGCTGAAACTACACTGTAATCATTCCTGGACTTGCTGTTTTCTCTATGTGCCCCAGACTTCGTTAGCTTCTCTTTCACAGACAGCTGCTTCTCCCATCATCCTGAATTCACTTTCAGACCCTTAAATATGTTATCTCCTAAAACTGGGCTCAATTTTCCCATTTTCCTTGCTGCCTTTTCTCTGTACATTGATTCCTATTTTCCAGCTCATTTTCAGAGCTACTTTTCAGTATATTTACTTTTATGCTGACAAAAGGGCAGCTATGTCAACATTCCCCTCTACAGCAATACTTCAGTTTTAGCATCACAAATTTCTCTTCAGAAGAGGGACCAGTACTGCTTTCTTCTACTGGTCACTTCTGGCCTTTGCAGACCCTTGCAGGAGCTGGAATAGCAATGGCCTATGGTACTCAAGAGTTCTGGATGCTAGTGGGCCCTGACTCTCACCCATACAACACGGGCACATGCTTTTTTCCCTTCTCTGCTTTCATATTTATTAAAAAAAATCCTACTTCTAAAAAATTTTTAGCCATCCTGAAGCAGAGAGAGGGAAGAGCGAGACAAGCTGGTAGGGTGTGTGAGTTAAACCAGAGGCAATGGCAGATGGGAAGAGCGGTTTCTCTTACACCTGCATGGAAGCCCACACTATGGAGCTGCAGCCAACACTTAGCTGTTACACAAAGGATGCTTGGACAGATTCACATGCAAAAGGATTCCTCAGCAGGGTCTGCAGCTGATAGCATACATGGAGCTGTTCTGGTGAAAAATGGAAACAACAGAGAAAAGAAGAGGTGAGGGGAGGTGAGAGAGACAAAATAAAAAAGGAGGAAAAAATGGAAATTCAGTGGCCAGTGGGAAGATAGGTGATGGGGGTGCTCAGGTAAGCAGCCTCCCCAGGGCTTTCCTCCAGTGAAGAAGGGTCACCCCAGAAAGTCCCTTCCAGAAAGTACACAAGTCTTATTGGCACCTGCTCAAACTGCTGTCGGTTTCTGTGCGCAGTGCTGTGATCACTGACTGATGTACGCTGACTGGTGTGTGCTAACTGACTGCTACACTCCAAACAAACACATGTATTATTCAGGCCCCAAGCAATGGTGGGAGGAGTGGCTGGGTTTTGGCAGGTGATTCTCCTGCTGCCACATTAGCTTCCTATGAGAACCCATCACAGCCACATTGCCAGCTTTGCTGGGGAAAGCCACGAGAATAACAGTGTCAGAGCAAGAACATGAGAGCAAGGAGGGGGAAGCCCTGCCCCAGGGGTGGCTTGGGTGGTGGGCACCCCACCACTGCCAGGAGAAGGCAGGCTGCACACCAGCAGGCAGGAGGCTCTCAGCAGTAGGAGGCTAGGGCACTTAAGGGAACATGGTGCCAATTGTGCACGCTTACCGGTGTCACCCACTTGTGACCTGCTGTGCTCAAGTGGTTGGACCTGATGTCTCCCAACAGTTATTGCTCCTACCTGATGGACGAAGATTGTAGGCAGGGCACCACAGGGCATTGCCCATGTGCCATTGCATTTCTGAAGAATGAACTGGTTTAAAGCAAGACTCTCCACTGGCTTTGAGGGTCATTAAGCTTGATTTACTCCAGGCCTTCTACACTGATAGAGGGCCAGCATTTTAATAGAGAATTTCCTGTAAAGCACACACAATTTTTGTTCTATACCTACACAACAATAGAAAAATGTATTATTTTGAAGTCATAATTCTGAAAATAATTCAGTTATTTAACTAAAGAAAAATTCATTATCCTTAAACAGGCCAGGGGGGAGGAATATGGGCAGGCTTCTGAATCTACCCATGGCTTCCACTGCAGGCTAAGAGTAAACACAAAATGCTGTCACTGTAGGCAAATCAATAAACCAAACCATATAAAGAAAACAAACCAGCAGATCTTCCTCTACACACAATCATATGACTAATCCTGGGCTTTCTGACTTCAACAGTTATTAGATCTGAGAGCACGTCCTTACAAATTGTTCTGTGCATTACTTAAAAATTAGAGCAAAGCTAAAGGGAGTTTTGCCTCAAACAAAGGTAACTAAAACACCATCTCTGTAAGGGTAACAGGACTGGCACTGTCAGCTCACAGAAGAAAGAGATGGTCCTGCCCCAAAGAGCCTACAATCCGTGGGGAGGCAGATGGATGCCACCAGATGGAGGAGCCCAGGGAAACAAAGAGACTATCTAGCTTGCCATGCCAGGCAATGTTCTCAGCTCACTCACAGTCAGATTGTTTCCAAATTTTTGTAGGCGTTGCAGCAAAGCACAGTGTTAAGGATAGATGTGAAGGTGGTTAATGAATTTTAAGATGATAAGGCAGGCAAGGAACAGGAACAATGTTAGTCATACTGTTGCATTACACAGTAATATCTTTGCAGAGCACAAAATTAGGGAGATGTATTGGAATATGTTGATGACAGAAGTAGGAAATGCTGTCAATAGCAGAAGACTGCAATACTGTGTAGATGAGCTGCAGCACAGACAGACAGTTGCAGACAGTTCATTCCTCAAAGTCATCTAAGGTTCCAGGGAGACAGCAGCAAGAGGTAGCGTTGCTGAGGCTTATGGAGTCACCATTGAAGTAGCTTTAAGTACTCATTTATTTCCTGCTGAGAACTGACTTGATCATATCCCCCAGCTCTGCTGCCAAGTGGTTACTCCTGCATTTGCAGCCCACCCACCCATAATGCTTTGGGGCCATTGAGGGGTGGAATAATAGAAACGGACAAATATTTAACAGCAAAAGAATAGCACAAAATCAAGTTAATTTCTGCTATGGAGAAAGGTGAACTTCTGCCATGAAAGAAAATTTTGATAGAAGTTGCTGCATTTTCAATCTGCTAGAAACTACAAGGAAAAAAAAATGCTGGAATGTTTTTTTTAAGTATTTCCAAAGCAAAGGTGGGTGACTGCTACTGTCACTGGCAGCAGCACAGGCACAGTGCAAAGGCACTAGCACAGGTCACCTGGAACCCTCACTCTAACCAGCACAGATGCCTGTCTCCAAACCAGCTGCTCTCAACTCCCACTGTAATTTACCTATCTTAGATGTTTATGTTAAGACCAGGAAAAAAAAGTGATGCTTGATAGTACAGAGAGTTAATGCAGCTAGTGCAGACACAGACATCAATAGTGGAAATACAGCCAGTCACGTGAACTGCACCCCACTGATTGGAGCAGGAGAATTCAAAGTGAAGCTGATATGAAGAATAGCTACTAAGATGGCCAAAGCAAATGAAAAGGGTGTATTACAAGAAGCAACTACGTTCAACCTCATAAAAGGAGGATCATCAAACCCTTCCTCTCCTCTCAGATACCAATGAGCAGTGATGATGTCCTTGAACACTGATTTTTCTCTCATTCCCCAACTACTGGCTGTCGTCAATAGCCTAGATTCATCTCACCTCGCTCAGGGAGCAACACTGATAAAAACGAGCAGCCCACTACACATGGAAGAGCCAGCACATGAGTAGGATTGCATTTACGGCTCTGCATAAACAAGTACTGTCTGACTTGATATAGCATCTTTGGGGTGGCCACCTCCAATGGCCCAGTAGACAGTCCTCGCTGCTACTGATCTGCGAGCAATTGATCAGTTGGGTGAATAAACTGACTGTCAGTTTTTCCATAGCTGTGGTGTGTACTAGCACAAGATGTATCATTTTTCAACTGGAAACCAAAAAGATTCCACCAAAAAAACCCAACCAAACCCCAAACCTCAACCCTAAACCAAGAATATAAACAATGGGCATTAGCAGAGAGACTTGAGGTCTTGCAGGCCTGAAGACTGTGGTGAACCGACCACATGATTTTTTTTTCTGCCTTATTAAAACAGTGAGCAAANGTGTCTGCTTGCGAGCTTGGTGGAGAGATGTCCCAATTTACCCTCAACCCTTCTCCCTTTGGGAGGTGGTCGGACCTCTGCGCTCCCGACCGCGACAAAGACCTTAATGGAAGCTACACTCATGTTAACCACTGGCAACGCTGATGCTTTTGTCAGCCTTAATGATTTGTACCTTGCAGAATCTGAGGTTTGACTGTAACAGAAAACTGGTCTAGCAGATAAGGGCATGGAGAAGCTTGTCTGTGTCTGCTATGCAAGTGATATTGCATCACAAGCACTTCCCTGTTGTGTCTTTTGCTTCCTATCTACTCCTAGAAAGTGGGTTGAGTGTTTAAAACACGTAGCAGAATAATAGATGTCTTTTTTGAGCAACAGCTTTATGCCTTGCTGCTTCTGAGGTGGGTTCAGGAATCAGCCAGCACCGCACACTACCAGAGAAGCTGGAACACCATGGGCTGCCCTTGTTGGCCTGAAACTACCTGGGTGCATACTGGTGGAAAGATTTATCTATAGCCATTATTCTGGGATGGTTTAGATTTGGCAGGCAGTGGACAGACTTCCAGCAGAGGTCCAGAGTCCCAGTTAACCCTGGAAACAGTTGGTAACAGAGTTCCCTTTTTCTCAGAGCTGTACAGTCTTGCAATGATACCAGTATTCAGAGCACGTACCAACCACTCCAGCAAGGTCACGCAACGGAAAGACACGCAATGCGGTCCTGACAGTTTCTGAAGAAGGTGGGTACCATCATTTAACATATTGTCATTCTCCAGCTACCAAGGCACTGTTCTCTGACTGAGGAAGCCTATGGCACACCTATGGATATATCTGGATACGTGGCTCACAAGACACACCATTACTCAAGAGCACATCCACTCCTGTGATTGTGTGTGCCGATTAGCTGCTATATTTGTTCCTCTAAAGGAGTGATGTACAATGGCTGCTATTTTGCAAAGAAACAAGGCATCAGGATCTTCCTGTGAAGAGCCTGTGATTTCCTTTCCATTTGGAAGAGACGGAGCAGAGGGATGAGCTTGTTAAGGAGCAGGGCATGTCCTCTCACTCTGCTTTGCTCCCCAAAGTCCACTAAAATGGGTATCTACACCCAGACACCCACCAGGTATTGGCTCCTGTGCCAGGCTGAACATGTGTTCCTGGCTAGCCAGTCCTCAGTGGGTGTTTTTCACTGTGGGAGTTGATAAGAGAAATGGTATTACAATCTGTGATGAGAACTCTTCACGTTGTGTCCTTTGCTGCTTCTGTGGCTGATGACACAAAAAGCTGGACTGTCAGACTTCACGTCCTTATGGGCATCCCTCACTCCATCTGCAGCAGGTCCCAGATGATGAGAGGCTCCATCACAGCGTCCCAGATATCTTCTGGAGCTTGATACACAGTGTATAGCTATACTGACCCACGTAGGGTTGTAACCTGCCCAGTGCACCTATACACACAGCCCAGAGCCTTTTGAATTTGAACCACTTGGTTGTAAAAAGCTGGATGGACCATTCCCAGCATTTCTGTACTGCTGTTGGGAGATGTCCTCACCACTAAAACTGGGCACAGGAGCAGGTGCATATGCAACTAACTATAGAGTAGTTCTTCCTCCTCCTCCATGTCCCACACTGCAACCCTGTTACACACATGCCGAATCTTTACTGTCATTCACACAAATGAGAGAGCTTAAGAAGCAGCCTTCTGACATGTAATTCCAGAAGTGCAGGTATTTGGCTATGGCCGCTGAGGACAGGCGGCCACGAGATCTCCTGCGATGCCTGTGGATAACTGGGAGGCTTGCAAAGAACTGCCATATTTCTGTATGAGGAAGACCCTACCGTACAGTATCCCGTGCTTTTCTGTAGCTAGGGACACTTTAGATTTGTTTCAGAGCACATCCACAGTGGGGAAAATACAGCCGCACCAGGGATGTTTGGGGTACCTGGACTCTGGAATGAAAAAGGATTAATTCCAGTAAGATAATACAGATATACTAAAAACATGACCACAATTTTGGTTCTAATTCTAAAGCACTGATTGACAACAGAAGTATACAACTCCAGTCAATCATTTCACTGGTACCTCTCTGTTCTTTTCAAACAATTTTCAGATAGTCAGAATGTGTGGGTTCCTATGTTCCATATGGCTGTATAAATTGTGAGTCATGAATCCTACAAAGGCACTTGATCCACCTTCTAAACAAACCTGTAGAATAAGCACTGGAACTTGTTCTACATGTGATCAGTCAAAATGAGTCTGGAGCTATTATCAAAATGTAGAATTTTATTGACACTTACCACTCCATAAGCAAATGTGCCTAAACATTGAGAGGTTCTGAAGTCGTCCTCAAATGTTCTAAGCCCTTAAAGAGACATCTATTATTCCTGGCATGGCACTGTGCCAGCACAGTTTTGGCTATTTAACAGGATTGGCGATCTATTTTTAGGCATAATCCCATGTAAAGGTACATGTTTATGTTGTGAACTCTCTAGCTGAACACTGGAAGATTCTTTCATCAGCTGAAGAAGGTGGTGAAACAATCTATGAAGGAAATAAAGCACCAAAAAAATACCTTAATCAGAGAGCAGCACTTCTATAACGTTTATCTTTTCATTAGCTGTAGTCTTTATTCTGATTGTGTTGTGGCTGTCTGGCTGTGAGGCCAAGCAGAAATGATTAAAACAGAATTCAAATTACCTGGGAGTGGAAAACAAAACACGAGAGGCAAAGTAGTGAACATTTGCACTTAAGCACAATGCTCTGGACTCAGCACAGAGGTCTCTCTTCAGACATCGTATTTCCCATGGCACAACACTGACAGCTCACCAGGACCAGGTGGTATTTGCCTGAGAGCCCTAAACCAGCTGAAGGATGAAATAACACAACTGTGAGCTGTGGTGTGTAACCTCCCATTGGGAACTGTCTCAGTGCCAGGGGACGGGAAGGTGGTGAAATGGCTGATTTTTACAAAGGATTCTAGGGGTGATATGAGGAACTACAGACCAGAGAAGTTGATGTCCTTGTTTGGCAAATCAGTAGGAATCATCGGAAGGAACAGAATGAGCAGACACATGGAAAAATGTACTGGGAAGCACTCCACTAAGCTTCTGTAAAGGGAAGACATACTTCAAAAGCCTATTGGCTTTTTTTTTTGAGGAATCAGCAAATAAGCGGACAAGGTGTACTAAAGTGCATTTTTAAAATTCATTGGAAAAATAAAGCTCTTAAAAAGGAAGTCTCATGGGCCAAGAAGATCCTCATTTGAATGAATAAGCAATTAAAATATAAAAAAGAAAAAGTAGGAATGCAGAGTTTTCCCACGGGAAGGAGATCACCAACACAATCCTATGGGACTTTGTGCCAGGAACTGTGCTGATCAGCAAAGTCCTAAATAACCTGGAAAAGGTGATGAATAACGGGGGAACAGAGATTGCTGATTCCACTACAGTTATCACAGGGACCAAAATTGAAAGCTGACAGTGCAGAGCTGCAGAAGAGCACTACGATCAAGAACAGCTTGTGATGAAATGGCAGATGAAATCCCACGTAGGGTATTGCAGTGGGGCTGCACATAATTACTTAAACCGATAAGGACCATTCAGGAATGAAATAACAGTTCTATGAAGATGTTAGCGCAGTACCCAGGAAAAGGGTCAAAAAAGCAACTGAATTATTTGGAAAGGACTAGAGAATAAGTCAAAGCATGCTTCCAAAATATGAATGGTGAACCTGCATTTTTAGTAACATGGGCAGTTTTGTCCTCCTGTCTCTGAAAGGATGAAGCAGATTTGGAAAAGATACAGGAAAGGGCAAAAAGTGTATAAAGAAAAGTAGGAAAAGTTTCTTTATGAAGAGTGAGCAGACAGGACTCTTTAAGTTGGATATATCCTTTTGCTCTTCCCTGCTTCCTCACCTCCTCTATATGTCTTCCTCCCTTTCATGTTACTGAGTTCTTATGAACACTTCCATGGTCTTCCCAGACTTCCAGACAAATGGAGGGTTTGAAATACAAGCTGTTGGGATTTTCTTCCCTCACTCAGAGGGAGGGCTTCACTCCCATCTTCCCTTTCTCCTTCTCCAGGGCAGGAAATGCGTAAGGAGTCACCGCTCCCCTGCCCCAATACACAAAGGAAAAAAAACCCCTTTGAGTTTATCTCCTTCCTGTATCATACCTCTGTCAACAAGATTTTTACTGATTATCAGACACTGAGCTCTCCAGTATGGAGGCAGAAAGACTGCTTTCAGTGCACAGTTCCTCTGTGCATTAGGAACAGCTGTGACAGTTTGTCCCACCTTGTAGGGGTTGTTCAGAGTTGATGGTAAACTCCCATTTCACAGCTTTCACATCTCAGCCAACTGCTTTTCCCTGATGGTGAGGTGGTACTACTAGTTACACATGGTTCAGTCTTACCTCTCACTTAAGGGAGTTTGTGTCAACTTTATTTGGAAACTCGAGGATTGGTACTACAATAGCCAGGGGGGTGCAGATGCCCTGCTGCTTCATCGTGAAATTTTGTTCTAATCAGCTTTTGACTCTGATGGAAACTCACTCGAACTTGAGAGCCATGTTCATGGATTCCCACTCAATTGAGCCAAAGACAGATATTCAGCTAATGCGAAACACACTGCTTCAATCCTTGGCTCATACCACTTCAAAGACTGGTGCACAGTTCACTTCAGGAGGAACAAGACTGATGGGCTGTGGGCTGGAAGCTGCCCTTTTGTATAGGAACTACAAAGGCTTTCCATGAGGTGCCTATCAATTCATTCCTATGAACTTCTACACAAAAGCCATTCCCTGCCAGAGATAATTTGGTTTCGACACTGGTCTAGCAAGTGCCCAACTGTACAGATGATGCAGAATCCTCCTGTGCTTGGTTTCCTGCAGTCTCAAACACTCATCTTTGTTAACTTAGTGTCACGTATTTTTGTGAGCATTAAAAACTCTGTGGAAGGCTGAGCGGAGCATTGTGGAAGAAAGATTGCCAGTCACTATAAAAATGCAAAGCGCAACCGAGGGAGGGTGCTTTAATTTCAGACAGACAGCTGTAAAATTGCCTAGCAAAGATAGTTGGGAACGCGTTTGTATTTCTTCCCAAATGCAATGCAGAGGTGAATGGCTATGTACTGATAAAGCCATCTGTCTTGTGGGTGCCTGCAGGAAGGCTCTGCACCGGAGCAATATTGCCAGTTTTACAGTTAATATCCTGGTGCACAATACTCTTGAGTGGAGAGCTGGGCTGCAGTCATTTCCGCTGCTGTAGGACACACCACAGAACAGCGTGCTCAGTTGTAATGACTCTTGCTTACAAGCACAGGCTGCCAGACCGGGAAAGGGAATGAACATCCCTGCCGGGCACAGCGGCAGTGCGAGCACACCATTCCACGCACTGAGATAGTATTTAGGTCCATGGACTCAGATTTGAACCCAGAGAAGAGAATGAACAGCAACTGTGGGTAGAATGTTTTTATTGGGTAGGTTTTTCAGATTATTTGCTTATCCTGGATAGTCACAAAGAATAACAAGAACAATTTTGGGGCTGAGGAGGAAAAAAAAAAAAGTGGCAAAGACTGGCCTAGGTTGGATTTCTAACAGATAGTTTTATGGTTTTTGTAGTATTATAGGGTTCTTTTCAGAGTTCCTTGGTTGGCTTAAAAAACCCCACAAACATGCTGTATGAAACATCTATAATTTCTGGATACCAGTAATTCCTATAATTGGGATAAGCCTTGGACAACTGGAGCTGCATCAAGGTTGATAGAGAGGACCCTTAGTTGTTATTCAATAAACTAATTATCCTCTTAGAGATACTTGCTCAGTGCCATCTCATCTTTGCGACTTTTACCTCCAACGTTTCTCATTATTCTCATACGAAAGTGCAAGTCTCAGGTTACCCATGAGAACATTGTTGAGCACAGAGCAGGTCTGTGAATCCCCATTGCAATGTACAAGGGAAAAGCTACACTTACGTAGCTTCACCTCTCCTGTTCATCTCTTGAGAAGTCCCTGTTGCCAGTTGCTTCCCAGGATCCGTCCACGTTCAGATTCTCATCCTATGGTACCTGTAAGGTACTTTTCACCCTGAAACAAGCAGGTCTGCTTTTCACTCTGAAACAGGGTAAGGCCTTGCAAATTATGGAGAAAGTAGGTGGGTGTGGGACTTGTACAGACATGACAGTCAGCTCGGTCTTTGTGTCTCAGGTACCCTGACAAGGACACCCGAAACGTTTCTTGTTTGATATTGAACTTCGATGGTTTTTGCTTATGCATAAGAGAATCAGACTGAAAGAAAGGACACTACCAGTGCATTTTTCCAGAAACACTGTTTTTCCCTAAGGCTTCCAGTACAGGGGAGAGTTAAGGAGCCTTTTGGCTGCGAGACATGTTCTTGGTCAGCACAGAGCCAGAACCTGGGAGCTGGAGGCTCTAGGTTATATGTGAGGGGTTTATACAGCCACAGGTCAGATTCTGGCTT
Source organism: Eurystomus gularis (assembly GCA_013400335.1). Classification (NCBI taxonomy): domain Eukaryota; kingdom Metazoa; phylum Chordata; class Aves; order Coraciiformes; family Coraciidae; genus Eurystomus; species Eurystomus gularis. The sequence goes on from VZZY01024347.1 coordinate 364,856, forward strand.
GGACAATTAGACTGTCTTCAAATAAAGCAGCAGAGCTGCATTTACCAGCTTTATTCACACTGAGAAAACAAATCAATGTATTGCTCTGAGGATCTCTTATCTTTGGATCTTTTTCTTTTGCAATTTGTGGTACAAAACACTTCAGTTTTCTTACTTCTGAACGGCAGGCTCCTGCAGCTGGTGCAGGAGTGGTACTTCCAGTTGCAAGTTGTTTTAAATCCTTTCCCTTTCAGGTTTAGCTCCTGTGCTCCTTTGCCCTACTGTGACTTCACTGGTTACTGAGCTGTTACGCTGTTATTACTCCTTTGTTTTTCCACTGTGTAGCTTTGGGGCCAGCCTGTGACTAAAGGGAACCATGAGGGTGATGAGCTGCTGCAATGAAGTGGGAATCCCACTGGCGGTTTGTCTCATACAAGGATCCTCCTGAGAATCTGCTCCTGCTTCTCTCTGGGCTGTGACAGCTCTGGGCAGAGTGTAACTGGGACTTCTCTCTGCCATTTCTAGCTCCAACGGAAAACATTAACGCTGCCTGCACTTTGATTCCTGATACCAACCGCAGCGTGGCAGTCCATGAGCAGCAGAAGTTGGGAGACTAAGCTGAAGATCGTTTAATATCTCTGATGAATCCGTACACTGGTCTCCAACAACAGCTTAGGGTTTAGACAATTAGACAATTAATGCTGATACTGATAGTTAACGTGTGTGGCCTGGAAATCTGCTCAGAACTGCCTCTGCAAGAGATTGAAAATTTGCATATCCCACTATAGAACAGTGAACGCAACTTCCTAAACAAACTTCTAAGCCTGTTTTTTTTCATCAGTAATTAATGAACTTATTGCAAGGATCTTTCTGCAATTACCAGCTGGAAGAAATGCAATACGGCAGATAATGCACACACTAGACACCTTCGTAGCTAAAGTTATGGATCACATCTTGCAGGAAAAGAAAGAAATATGAATTTTCCTTTGATGTTTAAAAAAAAGGAATCTTTTACAGCAATCATTTCCAGCAGAGCAACAAATTGAAAACTTATAAGACAAATTTAAGAGGCTATTTACTTTGAATACTTTTCAATTACTCTGCTTCCCCTTAAACATACCGTAAAGCACAATTAGATAGTTTTCTTGGTACAGCGTCTTTAGTTTGGACTCCTATCCTTACCTAAAAAAAAAAGCTTGAGCTTGTAGAAAACTGAAGAAATACTTGTGACAGCAGCAGACAAACATTACACCTTGTGCTGTTTAGACTCCTGCAAAGTTGCCTAGTGCCATGGGACTTTTTGATGAAAACAAAAAAGCATATAAGACAATAAAGTACAGGTTAAATACATTAGAAATCCACGAGATGATCTCAGTTTCCTGTTTTCAAAAAGAAGGCATAAATAGGGAACTGTAACTGAATTATGTTGTTGCTCTTTGGATCCCATAAAGATTAGTACTAGTACTCAACACCATTCAACATTTTATTAATGATCTGCAAGTAAACATAGAACTATTGCTGGTAAAATTTTCACATGACACCAAGATGAGCAGATAGTCGGTGCTCATGAAAGCAGTGCAGGCGCACAAACCAGCCCATCATTTAATAGTACAGACACAGCCAAAGAAAACGAACAGCCAAACAGGCAGTCAGACGTTTGTGAGCAAGAAGTATGGAACCCGGGACTAACTCCTGGAAAGCAACAAATTTCAAGAGTACTTGTTTATCTACTGTGACAAATAATTCAACATGACTTCCTAGACAATCCTACAGCAAAAAGTGGACTCACAAACAACAAAGTAGCGAGTACGAAAGTTGGCACTGCTGCGATATTAAATGAAGTTCTACACGCAGTTCCAGCATACTTGTTCTCTAAATGGCAGGGGAGAAATGGAGATAATGTACAAGAGAGCTACAAAAAAAATTTGAAGGTTGTAGAAAATGTCCTAATTCAAATAGATAATGTTTAGGGTAGCAAAAATGAGGCTGCATTGTAGCTTGAGTACAGTGTTCAACTTTCAGAAACAGAAAATAAGGGCTAGCAAGGGACTACTTAATCTTGTGAAGAAAAGCACATCAAGAACTAATGGCTGAAAATTGAATATAGACAAATTCAGAATTAAAATAAGTCACGTTTCTAACTGTGAGAGTGAGGGAGTACTGGAATAAATGACCAGAGAAGGGAGTAAGTCTTCATTTTTTGATGTCTTTAAACCAAGCTTGCCTGTCTCTGCAGAAGACTTGCTTTAGTAAATCCACAGATAGTGCTTTTGTCAGGCTCAAGCTACTGGCCTTAACCCTGAAATAAAAGGAAAATTTATGGCCAGGGATCTAGATGGGGTCAGAGAAGATAATCTCATGTCCTTTTAATCTTACTCCCTATGAATCTATTAATGTACCGAGTGAGTACAGAGAAAAAACTTTCTGAGTGACTTTTGCCATCTGGATAACAGTGTGATCCATGGCAGATTGTAAATCCTCCAGTAATAAATACATGTCAGGAACTATGAAGATGAATATATTCTTGCAACACCTTCTAATTTAGAAATTTAGAGTTATTTAATATTTTACACATTAATTTTGTACTGGGTAATTGAATTAATGTGAAAGGGTTAAGCAGGCAGGGTAATGAAACACCGTGCCATGTACTTAGCTTAATGTGGTTGGAAAAATCAATGTACTTTGGTCTGTCAGTTAGCAATCAGATTTAATTGAATAACATGTCAAGTATTTTAAACTGTTTACCAAAGTAAATAGAATCCAGCACTATAGTAATGGTAATAAGCTAAGGTGCTTTTCCTAGTTCCAATCAGATTTGAACATGACCTTCATTTGAAGCTCCAACATGCCAGCCAGATCAAACAGCTATCATTATGTCTACAGAGTACAGTGATTACTCCAGGGACTCTGAAAAAAATGTATTTGTTATTGATTCACTCTCTAGATCACAGGTAATGGGAATATCAGTTTGATATTCCTAGCAATGGCAACTCCTCCTCCGTGCATTTATATTCACTTCCACTTCATTATTGTTACTGGGAAGAGGAACAAATCACACAGCAATCTTTTACTGAGCTTGTCTGAGAAGTGGCAGAGGCCGCTTTGTGCATGATCACATGAAGGGAACAAGAGGAAGAGCAGGAGAAGCACCTCCTCAGCTTGTGTGGGGTGAGTTCCAAGCACAGCGGTGCAACTCTTCTTCTCACCACTACCAGGCAATGGCTCTCCAACAGAAGATATAAAAAGCAGCAAAGATGGCGGGGCTGTCACAGCCCTGTCCAAGTTGAAGGAGCTTGTCACTGCCAGACCAGCACCAGGAGCAGGCAGTGTTTTAGTCATGCAAAACATGCATCCTTGTCCCTTCCTCAGATGTGGTAATTTTTTTTACAAGATCCAGATGCCTGCAATGCAGATGTTTCCATCTGACCTACCTGTTTATGCTCCCATAACAGTCACCATAAAGACCTAAGTTCTCCTATTTGTACCATTGTTCTTATCCTAAAACAGATGTCTAGAAGCAATTACATTGGGCTATACAAGCATCTTTTTCATCCCAGTGATGGAAACACCTATAATGTAGACATCTGAAGTTAGGAGATACGAATCCCACCCTGCATGCCTCCAAGCTCTCCCTTAGCAAGCTGCAGATGAACATTGCCTCCAATATGTCTACTAGGGAGAACCAGGTCCCTGTTTTACTAGACTAATCATGTGTGCAACGTAAAATTATTATGCCATTTTTAACTATCAGCAGCCTTGCTTGCATGTTCTGGCATACTCTTGATTGTAGTTAAGGCTATTCCCTTCCCCATGGACATTGGCACCTCAGATGGAACAGAAATTTGCCGGGTGCTGCGCAGAAGGCAAACCCGGCATCAAACTGCTGCTAGTTTAAGAAGGGATGAGAAACAGATGAGAAAATAGGCAGATTGATGTGGGAGTGCACAGATACAATAAGGCAACATTAGTCAGCACAGTAGGCAGTTGTCTTAGCACACTACTGACCGAGCTGTCGCCAAGCTTTTGGGCAGCATCATGGCAAGGAAGAGTTTTAAAGAAGGAAGGGAAAACAAGAGAAAGACTGCTCTGTAGAGAGATGTAGAAGGCATCGTGGGGAAAAGCACAAATGCGTTAATCTGAAAATGTAGCAAATGGGTGATGGAGGTACCAGAGGCTGAGAGGATAGAGGCATCATCAGTGCACTGACTGAGGGACTGAGAAGACTGGCAAAGACCTTGAAAGTGAAGAAAAGCAGCCTCTGGTTGATGCAACCTGTGGCAGCCTAGAACTGTAGCAAAAGAAAAGGTACCGAACCACAGATTCATCCTTTCTCTACTTTTGTGTAGTCCTCTTCAATCTTGGATAATGTTTTTTTTTTTCATTATGTATCCTAAAACAGGATGTAGCATTGCAGTAACAATATAAAAGAGAACTACAGTTTGCTTATACATTTTACAAACCCATACAGTTCATTAGAACAACTACAGCCTATTAATTCCACAAAGTTAAGCACGTAACTTGGAGAACGTCCTCAATAAAGCTACACATTTGACCTTGAGTGACTGTGGTGCATACATACTGTTTAAAAAAAAAAATCAAATAATGTATTATTTGATATATATAGATTTCACTTCTGATATATATTTCACTTTTGATTTCACTTTTGATATATATGGATAATAATGGATTTTTTTTATTCTTTGGATGCAAGAAACATAGAGCATTGGTAAATTTCTGCTGCTTCTTTATAGTAATGTAGTGCTTTCCCTCTCCTGGCTTAGTTCAGCATATTTCTAGCAGTTAAAAAACACCTATTTTTTTAATCTAAGAAAAACATATTAAAAATTGTGAAACGCTCATACGTTATAATTATCTTATTCAACAAAATTTACTTGGATGCAATGCAGAGGATAAAGTAGTTAACAGTGAAGCTAAATTAGCTGCATAAACATGTGCAATGCAGCCCTCCTTAGGTGCAATCTAGGGCTTAAGCAATTAATCGCACATAGCTATAACCTGACATTGGCCTAATTGTTAAATACAAGCACTTTTCCAATGCTGGATTTTTTCACTAATTAAACTTACTGTGCAGCATACTGTATAAGCATAACACATACCTCTTTCCAGTCTACTTCTGTGGACTGGTTTTATGATACACCAGATATTACTGGGTGAAATATGTTTTCTTCAGTCAGAGACAGCTTAACAATTTTCTGCCTCCATGCTGCCACTCACCATTTTTTTCATTCCGTCTTTTTTTAAGTCTTTTTTTTTTTTTCCAGATGTCATTTCAGAGATTCAGCCTACTGAGTAGTACCTCCCTGTACTGTGCAGGGGAGAAAAGCCAGCTGTCATTGAAAACACATTACAGAATTTATAACTCTACATGATTGTAAAGTACTATTTAAAATATTGCTCCACTTATGAAGCAATAAAAATCCGTAACATTAAGAGACTGATTCCCACATTACATATCCACAAAACAGAAGAATTAAGGTCTTACAGGCAATTTTGAGAATAAAACATGTACCTATATATAGAGATAATGGCTTTGAATTCATATCCTTGCATACAAGCGCAGTGACCAGCTATTCACTATTACAAATGCCCCAAACTACTTCAGCTTCTCTGGTCTTCCGTGTGTATGGAGCCCAGGGAAGTGTGTGTGTACAGTTCAGCCTGAAGTTCTCTGATGCAAAATCCGCTAAAAAAACCTCTTCCATGACTCAGACTTTCCACATGATACTCCACATTCATTAGACTGAAAGATATGGAAGAAGCAAAAGTTCAAGACCATCTCCTTTACCATTTATGAGTTTAACATGAAAATCCAAAGCGCTAAATGTTTCATTGCTATATTGAAGAAGCCATGTATAGTGAAACATAAAACACAGTATTAACTGGTGGATATTAATTTAAATTCTTCACTTTTCCTATACCAGCTGTGTTGGTTATACCACTGCTCAGATAAACCATACAAGGTGTATGAAGATTCAGCACCACTTCTTTTAAAGAAGAAGCACAGAAAAGTGACCAGCTATTCAAATTCTGATATATGAAATCTTTTTGATTGCTAATAGGATGTTAAACACGGAAGTAAACAATCCTTCCCCCCCTGCCATTTTTAGTATATTGCCTAATTGATATTATTACAGGATGAGCAATGTCAATTTCTTTTCCTTTTAAACTAGCTCTTTCTGCTGTTTTCTTTTGTGTATTGGTTCTAAGTATCCTTATGCACGCTGCAGTTCTGCATGCTGCTGTTTGGCACGTTTGTTTCAGAAACAAATGCACTTCTATGCAATGGCATGTATCTACAGTGACAATCTACAGTTTATCTGCTTGAATTTGGTCCGATTTTCTAAACTCTCCAACATCTCAGATTTTACTTTATCCTCTACTCTTTGTAATCCCTGTTAGTGCAATAGTGGCAGGTTTGATAAGTGTAAGGTTCAGCTCCTATCGCAGGTCATTTACAAAGACATCAGATATCAGTGACTCTAACTAGCTATGCTCTGAAACTCTTCCCCATCTTGCTTTGTTAGGACTAGCTGATTTCTGCACAGAACACAAGGCTCTTAGAGCGGTTAAAGTGAAGGGAAAAAAGAGAGACTGAAGGCAATCTTTTCCCCATTTTACCCAATTCAAGCAAAGTACATGTTTACCCACCGGCATAGGCAGAGAGACATCCAGATCTTCAGGTGCACCAGCCTGGGATCCAGAGGACGAGGAATGCCCAGGTTGTGGGGTCCACCCAAAGCAGCAGCCTTATAACATCCCTCAGCACAGTCCCCCAAGTATCAGGAGATGCAGGCACTACAGGTGTTTGCCCAGTCCTCATTTGACCTGGTTTCTACGTATGTTTCAAAATACTGTCTTTAATTACCTTATCTCATTGATTTTTCCATACTCGGTGTATAGGACAGATGATGCTTACCCAATGAATTTCTGCATATCCTGGTTGTGCAGTTCCTAGGCCTCATTTACTGCAGGGCATTCAAACCTTAATCTGATGGCGATTCATTTCCTGTCAATAGAGGTCTGTCAATAGAGTATCTAGGTGCTTCACATTCAAGGCAGATTTTCTTCATTCTGCAGATGTAGGACTGAAGCACACAGCATCTCAGTGAAAAGTCACAGCTGCAGTTCAGTTCCTATGTGTTAGCAAGTCGGGAGCATTAAAACAAGGACCACAGTATTAGTTTCTCTTCTGCAAAGTCTGGTGTAAATATTTTTCCTAGCAGATACAGATGTAACTCCAGTTCTCCAGAGCTGCACACTGCTGCCTTAGCCGTAAGACCATTTTTTCTGCACCTGCGATCTTTTGGCAGGTTACTGAACATCTTTTAACCTCTTCAATTAATGAGAAAGAGGTATGGTTGTATTTTTATTACATGTTTTTGAGCATCACTTAAATCAATGCCTTGTTAATAGGATATATCAGGCAATATAAAAATAATTGTCAGTAATACATCTCCAAGCACATGTTGGAGGAGACAAATATGTTGCCCCTATCCTACACTAAGATACAAGAAATGGTTTGTTCTGTATCACCTACCAGGTGAATGACTCAGCTGAGAGAAGAGCCTCTCCCTTACGAAATGTTTTGTTCTTCAGGATTCCAAAATATTTTACAACCAACATGATTTTACTGTATCACCAACACATGGATAAATACTGTTGCAGAAAGACTACACAGCAATCAGTGAGAGAACCCAGTCCCACAATTCTGCAGTCAGTGAGGCCCACTGGATTGTAACAGGCTGGAATAATCCTGAAAATGCCATCCAAGTTCCTGCGTAACTCCAAACAGCACCTACATGATCCACACATAGAAATTAATTCCATAATTTAGCAGTTTATTCAGCAAAAATACATTCCACAGACATATTGTTGCTTAAATATAAAAATAGATTTCTCTTTTTCAGGTAAACAGATACATCAGATGAACAAGAAAAGTCAAGAAATAAGAGTTCCAGAAAGGAACGACCAACTTATAAAGAAACAAAAAATACTATACTTTTTAAACAAAATAGTTGATACAGGTTTTATGATTCCAGATAAGTCCAGTATCATAAAGAGAAATGTCCATACTAATCCAGATGAAGATTCAGGCCACACAGTATACGGATATTCTTGACCAACCAAACACAAAAATCCCATGTAGTTATACTCTGTTTATTGTCTTCTGGAGTTTGCAACATGGAAAAATAATTAATTTACCTGAAGGTGCAGAAAGTGTATTGACACTGCTCTTCCTGAACAATTGCTACTTGGTGAAGAGTTTGCGTATTAAATTTTAACCCTGTGCATATGGACACAGACAAGGTTTTATTTCCTGTTCCTCACAGGCAGGATATCTGTAATCCAGTAGTGAAACAGAGACGTGACAATCTTGGTATGATCTGAAACAAAGAAAACATATTCCTCCTGAAATATCTCTATGACATTTCTGAACATTAAAGAAAAAGACTTGTGCAAACATCTGTTTCCATTCAATATTAGCATTTCAGTAAAACCAATGCAGATATTGGAGCCTGAAGACTAATACATATGAATTTCTAGATAAACAGGTGCATGTTCTTTTAGGAGGTCAGTTATTTGTATGAGAAGTAAAAAACTGGCTGCTCGTGGAATGTCCTGTTTGTTATAATCCAATAATTTTGAAAAAAAAGAAAAGGAGATTGAAATGACATGATCATATGGGTAAGGCTAAAAGAGTGAGATCTTCTCCACCTCTTTCTGTCTGCAGAGTAATTTCATACATTATTATTTAACTTACAGTAGCACCTAGAAGCCCCAGTTGAGAATAAATCTTGTATAGACAGCTGCATTAAAGCCTCAAAATGCCACAGCTTCTGTCTTTAATTCAGAGATTATCTGTGTGACTATTTATTTTTAACAACAGAACGTTCTACAGTACTTATCACATAGTATCACATTTAAGACGATTCTATAATGTTATGCTAACATAGCTTTCACATTTCATTTCCTTTTCTTTGAATGTTAGTTCAAAAAAATAAAGAAAGTTTAAATTTAATCATTTTAGGGCCTCTGTGTATCCAGCCTGTGCATTGTTGGCACACAGTGACTGTATTACTTCTGGTCTGCAAAATGAACTCCCCACCCCTTGGAACAGAGACATATACAATGGACAGCTGTACCAAAAAAGGCAGTTAAAAGAAGTTTCTAGCTCTTCTGTGAGTGATAATTTCCTAGGCAACAAGGGAAGAGTATATTTGAGACTTGATACTAACCAACAAAGGGAAAACATTAATAGATAATGGAATGAAGTTCATGAGTAGAAGCTGAATGAGTTCATAAATTAGGAGATAATGACTTTTTTTTTTTAATTAGGCGATCACCTATGTTTTAATAATTGATGTGAAATGGGAATTAAGTAGCCCTCATTTCAAAAGCTACAGTTTCCAACCAGCAAATGGAGCTTTATTTCCAGTCACAGCTCCTCTCCTTTGCCCACTGCACTGTGCAGGACCAAGAAGGTGTCTGGCTTCTTTTGCAAATGGCCACTGGCTTTCTGATGGAGATCGGCCAAGCCCTCCTCATACGAAATGTGTGTTTGACTTCTAAACATTCTCTTTCCTGCATTTACAGAAGACTACAGGTAGAGGTATGTACTTTCTGTTAAAGACTACCAAATAAAGGGAAATAGTAGTAGGACATGTTCTTCTTTTTACAGTCTCGGAACAGTGACACTTTAAATAGCCATGTTCAAACAAAAACTCTTGACCAACCTCAACTATGTATAATTGCTGACATACAAGGTCAAAGGTAACTCGATGGAGTAACTTGAAGCACAAAATACATGATAACTTGGTGGAGGACAACAACTAGACAGAAGAACTCTAGAGATTTCCTTCTTCAAGTGAGTTTTCTCATTTAAATGATGTTAAAGATAATACCTTAATGTTCATAATTTTTTCTGTTTCAATCTCCTTAGGAATTTCCTATTCCTACAAAATTTTTTACACCCCACCACCAATCTTGTTAGACCTTTCCTTGATATGGCCGCAAATACTAGGATCTAAGAGCTTAATATAAAACAGAAAGTTTTTTCTTCATAGATTTTTTTTTTTTAATTACGCTGTGATTCCCAATCTGAATAATGTGCTAAGAGCTATGAAGGAAATAACCAAAACATGGTCCTGAAGCTATGGTTTTCAATTTGTGGCCTGTAGACCTTTGGCAGTCTATAGCTGTACTCTAAAGGGTCTGTAAAAAGTTAATAAGAAAAGCAAATTGATCATCAGTAAGCATAAACTTGCCAAGTGGGGCTTGATAGCCTCAGTGGAAAATTAGATTAAACCATAACATATATGGATGAGGAAATAAAAGACATATAATGGTAAGTTTACTTTGGAAAGTTTACTGATGGAGAATGTGTCTTTATATGAAAGAGACTGATCTCTTCTTTTTTCCTACTGTTTCCTTGCTTGATTTAAAGACAAAACTGAACAAAACATAGCACTCAGTATTATTCCTTTGAGGCTGGCATCTCAAGTAGAATTATAACAGGAAAAAGGGTTAACATATTGTTTCTTGAATTTGAAATAGGTTTATTTTGTAAAAATAATACAGCTTGCTAAAATTGAAAAAAATTGTTTCTTTTCATCATGTTAATAAAGAATGATCTTTTCTTGTAGTACGTCATGCCCCAGTAAAAATAAACCAAAAAGAAAAAAGGCAAGATAATAAAACTCATTTAAAAAATTGAGATTACTATGATATACTGTACTTTTTTATCTTTACAAACAGCCCTAGCCCGTATTTCTAGAACAAGACCTTGAATTTGCTGAGACAACAAGTTTTTGTAATAACTCTTAACTTTTATCACCTGTTTATTGGGAATGAAATCTGAAATTTAGAAAGACTGGGCAAGACAACCTATTTTTGAGACAGAAGTAGGGGAAAAAAGTATAATTAAGAGCCTAATTTAAAGTAAAATTTCAGAGCACTATATTCTCATTCACTGAAATTCCTGAATTTCATATAGAATATATTGCTAAATGCTGCTGAGGCAAATTAACATCTAGAGTGTTTAATTATCATTTAATAATTTAGAACAACTTATTTTCCTCTTTTTTATGTTGTTGTACCTCATGAATATGAAACCAACTACTATGGTTACACCGCCATGAATGAGATTAAAATAGAGCCTGGAGTGACAACAGTTACTACGAAAAAAATCAGTTGGAATGACAAACAATTTCAGGCTGTATCAGTAGAAACATAAATGATTTTTAAAAATCACTTGAATTTATTTTCTGCTTTTTCAAGTGACAAACACATCAGAAAATTAGGGTAGTTGCATGGATTTGTTTCTAATTTGCTCTGTCTTCTCTCTTCAGTTTGACATTGCTGCTATATAAAAGCAAACAGAGCAGCTTGCCTCAAGGCTGCAAAACCCAACAGAATTCCTGCTTTATTGAGTAGAATTTGGATAAGGCCTGCAAGGAATAGCCTGACTGTGGTCACTTCAACAGTTCCATTTTTATTTAATCAACAGAAGCTGAATTAGGTCATTTAATAAGGGGCCAATACCATTACCACTATTCCTGCTGAGTCCTACTTAGTGTGCAAATACGCATTACATCCAATGAGACTATGTGATTATAATTAAGATCATAGAATCTAGGCTTGAAATTAATTACTGAATGCACAGAAGGATTTTGTTCCATGCATATATGGATACTTCAGATCTATAAGAACCTTAAGAGCTGTCATACTCTATATGTACACTTTAAAGAACATATCTGTACTTCTGTAAGAATGTCCTTTTCAAAATGTATCAGCTATGAACTCTATAGGCAGGATTCCCTCTTTTCTGTGTTTTTACAATGCACAGCACATAGAAGGTCCAGTCTTGACTAGGATCTTTAACCACTAACATGCTGTAAATTATTTAATGATGTTACAAGCAGTAGTCTCTTCTTTGAAGGTTATTGCTAAGCCTCTGATGGCCATGATCTTATTTACTCTGCCACCACACTAGTACCAGCTCAGCTGTTACTCTGCAAAAGACTTCGAGCGCTGTCTGAAAGGGTTGAGATTCTCTCATGCCATAGCACGTGCTCTCAAGTCTGACTAAATTCTTTTGGAGGCAAGAAAATTCAGCACGTCTTGTAGATTTGGCTGATGCTGCTGCAAATGTACTAGTGACAAGTAACAATGACTGTTTAAATGAGGGGTACCTGGAAAATGAATTATTATACTTTCTATGGACTACATGCTGATCTCACATTCACTCGAGGAACTATTAACTGTCCAAGGAGAAATTCTACTAAAATTATAGGACTTATAATAAGAGACCAAAAGGAGCATGAATGAAATCAGACTTGTGATTAAAAGATTAAAAGAGTTGGTAACAGAGTATTTTTTCTTTTTATGAATGACTTTATAATATTATTTATTATAAAGAGTGATTTTAAGCTTTTGCATAATCACCACTATTTTTGAGAAACTTAAACCAGGTGTTTATATTTAAACAAAAACAAAGCCATAAATCAAACTCTGGCATGCAAAACCTGTGTGTTAAAGAAGCCATGTAGGTGACCAAGAAGAAATGAAATAATGGGCTTTATTGATTCTTACGCATGCAAAATTAATCCTTAACTGGATAAATGAAATCTCCAAGATAACTTAATTCCTGTGATTTAAAAAGGCTGCAAAGAGAACGTATTAAAAATACGATTTAAACATGATTAAGTCTTAAAACACTTAAGATTGAAAAAAATGTTATCAACAACCTGAATCATCTTATACTCTAGAATTGCTGCAAAGTATGAAAAGTTTCTGTATTGGTTGTAACCAAACAAGAAACAGGGAAAATCACATCACTTTTGATGGGAATTATGCTTTCAAATCTTGTTTAAGCATGTATTTACCACTATATAATTATTTACAGCTTCCTAATAAAAAAAGCAACCGTGACAAGTTTGAATTTTAAACCACACAAAAAGGAACGTCAGTGAATGAAGATGAGTGAATGGCACCTACCAGGAGGCATCATGGACTGTTCCTGGAATTGTTTCAAAGCACCCTCCAATCTCTCAATATCCTGTAGCAACACAAGGGATTTCAGCTGATGCAGAAGAGTCACATCTGAGGAAGAGATGGTGCGAGATTCAAGACACTGTAAAAGCTCTTGGGCAGCTGCTGAATTTACAGCAGAATCTGTGCCTGCTGATTTATCTGGAAAAACAATTAGAAAACTACATTAGAAGTACTCAGAGAGTATTTTTAATTATACTTTCTCTTCAAAGATAACATCTTCCTTTTTAGTACAGCTTACAACCAAGTATCAGGTATTAAAGAGCAGCTTGCTCCTCACATTTTTTGTTAAATATTAAAACATTGGGAAGAGGGAACAGTATCAAATTAAAAAGTAAAAAGGACAATATGATTCATAGTGACAGGAATGCAAGAAGAATCTACATTTTCACAACTAACAGAGGAATGAGGTGTGATGAAGAACCTGTACCATGGCCAAAGCACTGGGGTTGTGCTTCCTACACACTATGTATTATAAAAATGCACTCACATGTGGAGACAGGGAACAACTCTGTCACACTACTGCAAAGCACTTCTGGAGACACCCAGTTATGTTGTTAGGGTACTTCTACACTTTAATTTAAGAAGCAGATATTACAGCATGCAAGACAGCAGAGAAGGATATACATTATCTCTACAGTACTAAAGCATAATGAGAATGTTTCCCACAGCATTCTCATAAAAAAACTGGCTGCTCGTGGCTTGTACGGGTGTATGCTACTCCGGGTAAAATACTAGCTGCACAGCCAGGCCCAAAGAGGGGTGGCGAACGGAGTTAAATCCAGTTGGCAGTCGGTCACAAGTGGTGTTCCCCAGGGATCAGTATTGGGGCCACTTCTGTTTAATATCTTTATCAACAATCTTGACGAGGAGATTGAGAGCACCCTCAGTAAGTTTGCAGATGACACCAAGTTGGATGGGAGTGTTGATCTGCTTGAGGGTAGGGAAGCTCTACAGAGGGTCTTAGGGAGGCTGGATCAATGGGCCAAAGTCAATGGTATGAGCTTCAACAAGGTCAAGTGCTGAGTCCAGCACTTGGGCCACAACAACCCCCAGCAATGCTACAGGCTTGGGGAAATGTGGCTGGAAAGCTGCATGGAGGAGAAGGATCTGGTGGTACTGACAGACAACTGGCTGAACACGAGCCAGCAGTGTGCCCAGGTGGCCAACAGCAACCAGCATCCTGGCTTGTATCAGGTATAGCGTGGCCAACAGGAGTAGCGAAGTAATCATCCCCCTGTACTCGGCACTGGTGAGGCTGCACCTCGAATACTAGGTTCAGTTTTGTGCACCTCAATACAAGAAAGACATTGAGGTGCTGGAGTGGGTCCAGAGAAGGGCAACGAATCTGGTGAAGAGCCTGGAAAACTTGTCTTCTGTGCTTTATGCCAATATGCTTCCCCAGTGCCAACAGTATCTTCCCCTTTCCTCTTGGATGCTGTTTAGATTTCTTTATATATTAAAAATAAATCTCCTCCTGGGAAGAACTTTCTGAAAAGTAGGTTGGTTCAGACATAGTGAGCATGAAAGTAGTTTAGGATAGCAATTATTGCCCTCATTTGAAGCTCTCTGAAAGCAAGTAATCCTTCTGGATGTTTGCTTGCAGAGGAAAGAAGAATTTGGTCCATTTTAACCACTACATTTACGCCAAGTGCACTGGAACGTTTAAAAAAAAAGAACAAAGAATATTATGTGTATTCTCAAAGATAGAGAACCAAAGAGATTAGGGCTATAGTTTTTTATACTGATGTGGATTCTTACATACTCATGTAAACACCAGAAAATGGGACAAATACTAAGTACTTGCATGTCTTACTGAGTTCAAAAGGGACACTTCTCTAGTAGATTTTGCCCATTCTACAGCAACAGTAAGTGCACTATTTTCCCTTATGTTGTAATACTCATGAAAAGAAAGGAGAAAGAGTGGTACATACTGTCAGCAAAATAAATTTGTTGTGTTGCCTGCAGGAAGTCCAGAATGCTATCTGCCTTTTCATCTAGGTCTTTTAAGCCTGCTGCTTCTTCTCTGTTGTTTTTATCAGGCTGATATGTAAAATCCACACTGGTAGCTTTTGTTACCAAGCCAGCTGCTCTCATTTTTTCTTTCTGTCGCTTCTTTTTCATTTTCCTCTTTTTGTTTTTGCTTATTTTGGGTCTGTTTATCTGCTGTGACTCTAAATTATCTTGAACAAGAGTCTCTTGCATTCCAGATTCTGTTTGTTCTCCATGTAAAGTATTAGAGTTTTGCAAATTGCTCTTTTGTTTCTTCCTTCGAATGCGCTTTCTCGTGGTTTGTCCTTGATATTCCTCCTCTGCAGATTCAGAAGAGACACAATAGTTGTAAATAAGAAGATCCGTAATAAGCATTTTAGAACAGCATACAATGAAATATTACTCCCTTCAAATTCTGGGATGTCTGAGTGGCTCTACCCTTACTTTTATGCTCAGAACGCCCTTCAGTACTACAATGTCAAAACCAGCTTTTCTGAATTCATTGAGTAAGAAGACAAGTTCTCTTCCCTTCTGCTTTCAATAAAGCCTGTACTCTCCTTCATGCTACATACTTTACATCACATTTACTTTCTTAAGGCAGATAATATGGTTCTATACAGAGTGAGGTCAAAAGAATCACCAGGGCAAAACCCAGTATGGGCAGGCTGGGGGACACGAGTCGAAAGAGCTCCTCCAAGAGCCCCACATCACCAGCTGGTAGACTTGGCCAAGAACGCAAGAAGAATGTAATTCACAATAAAAATGATAGTGCTTATATCAACGACATGCCTCCTCGATAGTGCTATGTCTTAAAAACACCAGGCATCTGTTTTTCTTCCACTTTCTCCTCCTTAAACATCCTCCTCCTTTGGGATATCTTACTGCTAGCTCAGCTTTGGACATCAACCTTATAGGGAAAGCATGCAAGGCATCAGTGACCTTGGCAAATAATCTCTGATCTCTTTAACAGCCTGTCTTAGTTCTGTCAGTCCCTTGCTACATTATCATTTCCTTACTAGCCAATTCTTCTAAAGGCTCAGATCTCAAGGGAAAGAAGTCCCTCTTGCTCTCTAAGACAGCTTTCATGCTTCTTTACTCAGATCTTAATCCCTGTACACAAAGCCAGAGTTCTAAAGTCATCTCTGTCCCTGAACTGACTGTCTTTCCCACATGCTCACTTCTGAGTATAAGCCCTCCTGGCACTAGCAAGGGAAGATTGCCAGAATCCACCTTCCTTTTGACTGCACTGCTGAAGTCCATATTCATGCCTATAACAAATTTCTAATTAACTGAAATTCCCTCTTTCATGGTCTAACAAAATCATCACGTTTAAACATCACGGAGTGCAGAATGCCAGTGTTCTTCCAATGTTGTGCTCTAGAAAGTTAAGCCATTTATCCTTCCCTCAGTCTCTATCTGCATGTTTCTAGATTCCTCAAAGTGCAAGAGTCCAGTGCTCTTGTTTATCTGGTTTTATGTCATTCTCTTATTTACCTGGTTTTACACCATTCCCTTAGGGTCAAAGAATCTTTGCTTGGCTAATGCTGGTGTAATGCAGGAGAGACACCTGAAGCCCAACATGTTTCCAAACGATCTGCGTGGTCTCCTGAACTGTCTCTGACATTCCCAGCTTGTTTGGCTTCCTCATCACTCCTCCCCCTACCAGCCTTTGCCTCTATTTTCTCCATGGTTGGAGGCCCTCTCTTTCATTTCTGTTTCTTTTTCTGTCTTGAACTGTGTCAGCTCTGAGCCACTTTCTCTCTTTAAATATCACTGCAAGACTTTTAGTTCTTTAGCTGACAGATGACTCACTGCGAAGCAGTATTCCATACTTTCTATGAAGAAGGCTGCATAAAAATAAATTTGCTGTATTGTAATTGAACTCCACAGCATGTTAAAGACACACCAAACGTCACCTTGTACCCACAGTGTGGAATGTTTTGCACGCATGGTATTTGAGCTAAATATCTTTATACATGACTTGGACATATGGGATGTGGGAAAAATAACGTCTGTGTCGTCCTGTAGGAATAAAATATCAGAACTGAAGGCAGATATGAATGGTGAAAGATGCTATAAACAAAACATCAGTGTTTCATATTATGATCTAATTTGGATTTTCATGGGAGTATTTGTGTTATAATAGGTGAATTTCACTGTAAACATAGATACATTGTTCCATAAAATTTCGCAGCCCTCTGTTACCCTGAACCACACTGTTTGCTAATAAAGCTACTCTAATCTGTGCTCTCAGCAAAGTGGCCCAATGTGCTCTTTAAGCATCCAAGAAATCACTAAATCTCAGCACAACTACAGCATGTTGTGCTGCCATGCATTCTCAATTGGTTGGAAGCCACTTGAAAAAAATGGTGCAGAAGGCAGCATGGCGCTTAAGATAATTGATGTTTTGAGTCATATCCAAAAGTTTGCTTAACCTTGGTAGCTCAGGACAGCAGAAGGTCTGAAGAGACCAGGGTGAAGCTGTCAAAAGGTGGAATGAAGGTAGTCTTCCTGTGTGTATGTTATTAAGATAAATACCCAACTGAAAGGAAATCAGAACTGTGCTGAGCTTCCTCCAGCACAGAACACAAATCAATCACAAGACTTTACCCAATTCTCTTAAACTGGCAGTTCTCATCATTCTTCACCCCACACTTTAATATCTCTTTAATATTTACTGTTCCATGTGTGGGAGCTACTGGTAATTCAACATCAGAAACAGATGAAATTAGAAGTTTAAAAAATGCAAAGCAATGCACACAAAAGGGATTAATTTGGACGACTCGCTGCTAGGGTTAGAGAGAACCGTTATCAGCTAAGGAAAAACAAACCAAAAGCCAGACCCGTGCACCAGTACGGGAAGCTCAATGAAAATAATTTGCTCAGTGGGTATCAGTGATCAAAACAGCAAACACCTTGTTTGCATACATAAGAAAGAGGATGGGAAATAACAGGAAAAATATTCCAAAGCTATTATACAAATCCATTGTCCTCTTCAAGCTTGTAATGCTATGTTACTTTGCATAATCCCAGCACAGTAAGATTTTGGCAGACAAGAGGAGTTATCAGAGAAAGAAACTCCAGAAAGATTTGTATGATCTGACTTGAAAGAAAGAACAATAAAATGGGCTCTGTTTCTGCCTCCTCATGCACAAACAAGGTAAAATCTAATTAATCTGAGCAGTTTCACAAGCAAATACAGAAAGTAAATACTTGTTTTACAAACGGTGCAGTTAGCTTATTAAATTCACAAGTGTGTTGTATGCACAGGAGCCAAGAGCTTATTGGGATTCAAGAACTGGTTGTTTATGCAGCCAGCAAGGCTACCTGACTATAACAGCTTTGCTAAAATATACATAAGAGTTGTACAAGACATGTAAACCATAACGTTTAGGTCACAGCCCATATAACGCTCTTAACAAATGACATGTTCAGTGGGATTCACTTCCCACAACTTCAGCTGTCTGAAAAGTAAATACTTAGTGCATACTTAGACCTGTGCTCCCCCCGATAAACCAAGAGACACTAGCATCTTCAGAAAGAAGTTTACCTCCTAAACCAGCTGGGATGGAAATGCAGCCTGAAGGTCTTCATTTCTCTCTCTTCCCTCCATTAACTACAAAGGAAACGTAGACAATGAACTTGGACTAGATGCTTCCAACAACTGAGAAGAATTAGTCTCTTTCATAAAAATTAACAGTGTGGAGGAAGGTGCTTCTTAACATGAAGACTCATCAGACTGATTTTTACTAATTAACAACATCCAGTTTTTGAAAGAAAAACTTTTTGACTGATTCTTTACAATTCAAATCAGTAAGGAGGCCTGATAAGATTTCAGTAGATATGAATCTGGTCCCAATACTTTCTCCCACTGGCTGAAGAGGTTTGTCACGTCAAAGCAGCATAACTGTAACAAAACCAGGGAATATAGACTACACGAGCAATCTTGGTAAGGTGTTGAATACATACCTAAGTAATGCCGATAGGAATGTCAACTTTTGGACCACACTAACTAAAGCCACAACTGCTGCTACAGCTTGTCCTAATTCCACAAGAGCAATCTCCTGTTCGTTAATGGCCTGTCACCTCTCTCCCTCCTAAGATCCATCTCTGCTTCACAAGTGGCTTAATTTATCACATAATCCAATTATCCAGAAACAATTGTCTTTAACCTGTTTAGTCTGGACTTGGTGCCCTCTCAGACTGAGCAAAGTGGCTTCCAGACAGAATGCCCACATAAATTTTCCAGCCACAGTCATAATTTCATAAGCATTTATTTCAGTCCTAATTAGAATGCCCTCCTCAGGAACCATTTGGAGTTAAAAATAAGTGTTTTCTCTCTTTTTTTTTTCTCTGCATTATTTTTAGTCTAGATTACTTTCCTGATGCAGTTTACCATGCAGCTGTACAGTCATACTAACCTGACTGACAGAACAATATGGAAGTGGGAATGAGTAGCCTGAAAGGGAAAGTGAGCACCAAAAGAAAAAGTAATCTTTTAACAGCCTGTCTCTCTGAAACATGAAAAAATCTTCTCCATACAAACTGCATGTTTCCCTAATAGGACAGAGGCAGAAAACAGACTTAAAATGAAATAGAGGATTCAGTTTTTAGATACTGGTTATTGAATTTTGATAATGATAAGTCACCACATCCAGTTTATATCTTCAGGGAAAAATAGAAAATAATAAAAATAATTATTTATGTCAAGACTCAAAATAAGCATGCTTTTATTTATTGTTTTATCACCAGGGCAGCTGAAGACACAAAGAGATTAAATGCAAAGCCTAACACAGGTTAACAGCAATAGCTGACTATTCCTCCCATCCAGACTAACCATCAGCATGACCACATTGCTGGTAACTCCGTGATGGGAAAGATGAGCTTTCTCACGTTTATCAGTATTATTTCAATTCCTTCAGACAATGGCAGAGGGAAACACTCAGGGAATGAACCATGTAAGACAATGAAAAATGGGAGGTTATTTATGCAGATGTCTGCAAGTCTAAGGCATACAAATTCCACAGTGTGTCAGACTGAAGTTTGGTTTAATTATCTAAGAATAAGCTGATGATACGGGGATTCTTAAAAACCAGGTCCCTAAATATTATTAGAACAACACATTAAAAAAAAAAAAGGAAAGTGAAAAGAGATAAAGCAGACTGAGGAAAAGACAGTCCAAGAATATCCTCTGTGCTTAAGAAATCTCCTCTGTAACATGCTGATCATGACTCAAGCACGCAGCCGGCTCACTTGCTCAAGCACCAAGTCCCGCAGTAGGCTTTCTGGATGTTGTTCATGCAAATTTTGTTCTTTTGCTCAAATGAAACGGGACATGTGCCCCTCCTGATTTTTCATTCAATTTAAATGCTTCTCTTCTCCCTGATACACTGGATGGGTTCTCCATGGTGCACGAAGCAGCCAGTGCAGGGGAATTTAATTTTGGTTAAGGATCTTGCAAGAGAAAAAAAATGTTTATTTTTAGTGCCAAGCACAACACGATATTAATATCTTTAATTTTAAAAAAAAAAAGTTTCAAATCATCATGTGAAGTCAGGAAAGAAAACACTTTAAAGGTTTTAGTAATCTACAACGCTTTTGATTTTGGAGAAAATTGAAAAAGACTGGAAGGTGTTTAGCATAGGGACCATCTTTTGTTTGTTCATTCATAGTATGTTTGTGTACTCACAAATGAAGAATTCATATAAAACTAGCAAATGTTGCATATATGCTGCCTACCACAACAGAGTACGAGCTCTTGGATTTAAAGCAAATCCAATTAACAGTAACGACAATAATAAGTAAAGACAGATATAACAGTCTGCAAGAGTGTTCAATCCTAAATGTTTATCTGACTGTATATACAGATGAATTTCTCTTACTCATAAGTTATCTCAAACTCCTGCCATAACAGGAATGGTACTTGTTCACAGCAAACATCTACCCAGTACTCTAACTGGTATCAAAGAGCAGCCATACATGGCATTCAAGATAAGTCGAACTTTGGATTTATATGGTGGTATAATGATGTTTATCTTTTGTACTTTTTATCCTAATAATTGCCATCATTTTATTTGCTGCTGAGTGCTGAAATGTTGTTTCCAAAGAGTTACTTATACTGTAAAATCTTACTCCTGCTTGGTAACAGCCAGCTCCAAGCCCATCATTTTTGCAGGTAAATTTTGGCTATTCTTTCATAAGTGCATCACTTGACAACAATCTAAAATGTGTTTCATCTGTCACTTTTGACAAATCACTCAATGTGAGATTATGTTTCACCCTGTTCTTGCTTCAGTCAGTATCTGCGTAGCCATCAGGAAACCTTCTGTCTTCACTGTTCACTCTTTTTACTTGACCATCTATCAAACACGAGCCTCCAGTTGTGACCTCCCTGTTTTGAGAACTGTTGCGTTCTCTACATCTACTTACCATTCTGGGACTTTGCCTTTCATGCTATGTCTATGTGCCCTCCTTGGTGTGGGGTTTTATCAAAAACTTTGTTGCAATTTAAGGAAACCACATCAGTTGTAGCACCCTTATCCACATATTTCCTGGCTCTTCAAAGAATCCCAAGAAATGTGTAGAATTCCTCTTTTCAAACCTCATGTTGATCACTCCCATGTAGATCACAGGTTTTCAGTAATTCACAGATCTTACTTTGCATTATAATTTGTGCTGACCTGCCTAGGGCAAACACCAGGATTACAGGCTTGCAGTTCCTTGGGTGCTTTAAGAATTGTTTTTAAAAATCTGGCATCGCGCTACTGAAGTGCTGGGGTCTGAGTTGTTGGCCCAGAGTTGGAGTTGACCTGTGGATGAGTCACAACCTAGCAGGACGTTTTGGTTTTCCTACTGGCTTCATGTTCCAGAGGCAGAACCTGGCCCACCTGTGTCTTTGTGGTTCCGCCCTCACCCAGGTGGTTGTGGTTGGGGTGATGGGTGAGGCCAGAGCTAGATCAAGCAGAAGCTGATCACTTGGAGGAGCTTCCTGTTGGCTGTGACTTCTGTTGGGGCTGATTACACCTTGCTGAGCTCTCTTGGTGGTGTCTTTCCATGTCAAGGGCCACTGAGGGAACCATCTCGGTCCGCTGTGTCCAGCAGGTGATGCTGGCACCACAGTGGGCAGTGGAGGAGCTGGGCCCACAAGAACCTATGGCAGGACTATCTGAAAGGAGACTTCCGAGGGGATGTTGCTGAGTTCAGTGTTGGCCTGTGTGATCAGGTAACTGATGGCAGCATAAAATGATGATGGCTGGATCAGCTACCCAGCCTCAAAGCCTCTGATAACAAGGCAATTTGAAAAGCAAGTGCTTATGCATCACTGTCAGTAACGTGAGCTACTTTCTTCCTTGAATCCTTTCATAAATTTTAGGTGAATAAAATCTGTTATTGGACATTTTATTTTATCATTTATTTTGTTGCATGACCGTAAAATTACTTCAATTCCATGTATCCTTTGAGAAAGCTCAAGAGGGAGTGTTCCAGCCCGGGATTCTCCACAGTTTTTTCCACAAATATCAATGCAAAGAATTTATTCAGCTTCTCTGAAACAGGCCTCTACGTATTCCTTCTACACCATGCTCATCGGCTCAAAACACTGGCAGATGCATTGCTCTGGATGCATCAGCAGTTAAGACCTATTACTCGTTTTAGTTCTTTATACAATACACCTTAGCCTGTCTTACCATGTCTTCACATTTAAAACTGTTTAAACCATCATTTGGATGTGAACTCAGCTTTTTAAAGGCCACCTACTTCTTTCTAACAACTTTCTTTACTCTGTTGTCTAGCTCTGCTGTCTTACTTTTGCTTTTTCTCAAGCCTTTCATGACAGATGGTGGGTGCTGGCCTTGAATATCACATATGGTGTCCTTAAGTAGCTTCCATACCACCTGGTATAACCTCCTTCTCTTAGCTGACCTTTTTTAGGTTCTTTTTAGTAGGTATCTTTATTTTTTGTGTAGTGTCCCTTCTTAAAGTAGATCACAACTGATGTGGGTTTTTTTGTTTGTTTTGTTGTTGTTTCAGGAGGATGCTGCTATTGGAACCTGCCTCTTGTGAACCAAACTCCACCCAGGATGAAGCCAAGAGTCACATTTCCTCTCACAGCTCCACCAACCAATGCTTTGGTTACTGACTGCATCTAAAAACTGAGACTTTTCACAACATCCTGATGTGACAGTCGCATTCTCTGAACAGGGAAAAACTGAAGATCGCATTAGTACTCTCGCTGCTGCTTCTCTGATCTCTCAGCATACAGCAACGAGCATTCGCAATCCCAGCTGGATACACGATGGAACAGACTCTACGCTTGCTTTGCTTTTTGATATGTACTCTCAGGCCACACACATTGATCTAAGGCACCAGGAGATATCTGAAACTATTCCAATAAATAAATTAATTTTACCAGTAATGTTTTGGGCCTCCTGTTGCTTTATGCAAAAAAGCTATGCTTGATGAAGCCCCCAAGTTTTCTTAAATAGCTTTTCTGATACAAATTCTGTACTGTTCGATTACTTGATTTTTAAATGAAAGCAAATATTTTAACCTTTTATTCAACATTCTAATTAGTTTTTAAATTTCAAGCTCATTGTCTTCATTTTCTGGAGTGAGGTGCAAACAATCCAAGTCAGTCACCACTGACAGCACTTCCTAAATGAGCTCACTGGTGCTTCCCAAAGACACTGAGAATTATTATGTTAGACTCAGTGAAGAAAATAAAATACATTCATCGAGCTGAGCGTACTCACGGACATGAGGAAGAACAGAAATTCAATGACAATTAGTAACTGTTTTGAAGGCTACTAAATCAGAAATGCTCAAGAAACCTAAAGCTGCCTATGGAGTTTCTACAGTTTAGCAGCCACAAAGACTAATTGCTGCTAAATACAGATATCTTCTTAGTCTGGCAAATAAGATTATATCTTTGTATTTGAACAGAAAGCATCACCATGAATTGGAGGGGGAGAGTTGTAACATTTTAGTGAAAAAACTGGAAACATTTGATGTCACATTTACACTTTTATAGAATTTGGTTTTTTTAACTTTTCAGGACACAAACGTTCAGAATTTTTCTTTAAAGTCTCTTCTTTTTTCCCCAGAGCTAGTGTTCAACCAATGCTTAAAGAATCCAAAGCTCCCCCTTTGCTTGGAAAAACAACAGAAATTATAAGAAAAGCTGCAATTTAAAAATCCTGTTCAGCATTTAAAGTGTTCTTTCCAAATATACCAGCTAAAATAATGTAAAGTGTAAGAAGTTACTTAGACTACAAGATCACAGACTATTAAATGATAAGCAACCTAATGGAAAACTGGTATCTAGTTTTTCCCAGTGATAAAACAGTATCAAAGAGCAGATCTAAACTTAAAGTACAATCTTTTGTACAAAAGAGCTATCTAAAGGTACACAGACACTGACATAGCAAAATGGAGATACTCAGCAACAAAACCCAGCCCCAATTTATCAACTTCAGTTATCGAATATTTAAATGTGATACCTTGATTCAATTTTTGCAATATTTCACAACATTTCTTAAGGTTGTACACAGCAATGACCAATCCCATTTAACACCACATATGAAAGAGCTGGCACAACTACAATTTGTTACATGGTTCTCTCAGTAAATCCTACCGCAAAACACCTTGGAAAAGGAAAGTCTGAAGGAATGCAAACCTTCCAAGTGTTTTATTTTAAAGTATTTCCTTAACTCTGATTTGAATTAAATTCAATTACATGGTTTCTAAGTAGCTTTGTAAAAATGGAGATGTTTTAGGGTCTGGGTTCAGCTTATTTTTATTAATCACTTTCTAAATAAATAATGTCTTAAAGAATAGCTGAAAATATCAATGTAAGTAATTTCTTAATGACCAAGATACCTATAAATATGCAGACAGGTAGGCTGTAAAAACAAGAAACACCATAGGGAAGATCCTGAACAGCCACATAAGCTGGCAATCAGCCAATCTGTAATAGGTGGGAATCTAGTGCCACAGGCTAATGCAGGTTTGTTCTTGATGCATGCTGCGCTGCAGCGGGACTCTGCCCTGGCCAGAACTGCAAGGTCAGGCTGCTCGAACTTTTTTCCATGGTGAACACTCCCAAACAGCTTTTAAATAGGAAAGCTAGGTTTTATTGGAACAGACACAGCACAGGTGATTTTTCTGGGGAGAAAACTCCAGATGAAGATTAGAACAATACGTAACAGTATCTCCACCCCGCCTTCTGCATCTTGGTAAATCAACCCTCTTTGCTTAGGCTTGTTCTCAGTCCAGGAAGTCAGCAACTTCCAGAGTTGCAGATAAGTCTGCACAGTGCCCTTTGGGTCTCTAGCGAAGGTTCCTCTGAAGCTTGGGTTCCCGCCATTCTCAGCAGACGTCTGGTCTCTGCTATACATAAGGCTTATTCCTTGGCCACCATCGTTCCTCTGCAACCTGTCTGTCCTTTACATTCTAGAACGTTATTCGCTCTCAGCAAATGTCTCCTCATCTCCTAAGGGCTCCATCCTGGCTTCTCTACTGGGCAGCTACAGTTTTTCAAGGAACGAAACATGGCATGTGACAAATGGGATTATTCATAACAAAACAAAAAATCAAACCCCCAAAACAATCCCCAAAACCAAAATTAGTCCCAGATACCATCTGCTACATAAACAAATGTTTTGGAGTGACTGAAGTAATTTCGTCACATGTTCTCAACAGAGCTCAGGTACCATACATGCTCTATTTTCCAAGGGATTGATCCCCCTGTACCTCATCTGCTTTATACTATTCGATTACCTAGTTCTAGGCACGGCAAAATGTTACTGGGATAACATGGATCACTCAGTCTTTATCACGCCCGGGATTCTTGTGCTGCTTCCCAAAAGCAAAGCACTTAAAATGGCAATGTGAGCACAATGTCTTGTCTGTTCAGCTTAGTCGTGTCAAGTTCTTTTTAGTTCCCATTTAATTTGTTGAAAAATAGGAGTTGCTTTGCATCTCACTGAAGCATAGTATTTGTGCTTGAAAATCAGACTTTCCTACTGTTCTTCAGTTATATGACATGATCTGTGAAATAACCCTGCTATGACAAAGGCAAATATGTTCATCTGTCTATGCTTGACATTATATTTTGTATAAATTTAAAAATCTATCATCTGCTTGCAGAACACAGTTTTTTCCATCACATGCTGCACCCCCAATCTAGATTAGTGGTGATGCTATCGCTTCTTTTCCTTGGTGCGCTGCCTGACAGCTCTACAAATGGCAAGTTTAATTTTTCTTTTCCACATCATAGAACTTCAGGTATCAACAGCTGTAAGTTACAATCTACACATAATATACTACGGATATGCATTTTCCTTTCTCTTCTTTGATATATCTATGCTTAGATGTTCATTACTAACTGAATCTTTCGAGTGCTTTTGTGAACTGGCTGATGTATACTGCTATTAGTCCCATTGGGAGGAAGGTAAGTCACCATACTGGTATAAATTGCCACTACTTTTCTAAGGGAAAAGGGAAGGAATAAAAAGGTTCTCCCAAAGAGAACTTACTCTGTCTTATCCTAACTTGGCTGCCCAGGGAGGTGGTGGAGTCACCATTCCTGGATGTGTTTAAGGGTTGTTTAGATGTGGTGTTGGGGGATATGGTTTAGGGGAGCACTTTACAGAGTAGAGTTGATGGTTGGACTCAATGATCCCAAGGGTCTTTTTCAACCTGAATGATTCTATAATATATGGTATATACCAAAGCTCCTGTACTACTGTGTCACTGAATAGAGCTTGGGGACAGACTACCATTTATTGTTAGCATCTCAACCTGTAGTGGATGCTGTCACATGTCATTGACTAAGCAGTTAGTTTTGAAGACTTTTTGGACTTAGGAGGACAAAGTTTCAAAGAAAAAGACCTTTTCTCTGTCTTAAACTGACCACTTCCAATCTGAAAAAAGGAAACAGCGGTGTAAGTGAGTGATGGTTTCACATTGATGGAGCTGGGTAGCACAGTAAAGTGTATTCTAACTTTCCTTCAATCCTTTCAGATTTTGTTTTGCTCTTCTTGACCTTTTAGAAGTAACTAGCAACATATGACAAAGGCTTACACATGATTCAGACAGCAAAACCAAAAAAAAATAGCAGAACAGTTCTGGTCATCTTCTCATCCTCCTGCCATAACAGTTCTGAGCATGCCTTCTCAGCTAGTCAATAAAAGCTCCTTTTATTATGCTGCCAGTATTTATGCAATGCCTCTAACACTGTTAGAGTTTATCACTAAAATCCGCTTGATAAATATTTCCTGAAAAGATGCAATTATGTTTCAGACTATATATCACAAACTTTAAAAAGTGCTCACAAACAAAGATCCCCTCGAAACTCCTGTCCTCCTAGTCTGGTCCCACCTAGAAGTACTTTGACATGGGGTGCAAAAGATATCGCTTCCCGTTTATGGAACTCGAGTATCTCTACATTATTCCAACAGCATTATACTCAGAACTTTGTTGAACCTTTAGCACAACTTAAGTAAGATACTCAGCTTGAAGACAATCACACTGCTCTTTAGGAGTGCTGACAAGGTTACAGAATCATATTACTCGATATAGCATCCCCCTGCGTTGGACTTCTGCTATGCTTTAATCTGAACCTCTTCAAAAGCTGGAAACTAATACAGTGATACAACTTTATTCCCCCTCACAAAGACTTTGCTTCTGGTCTTTCTCATCTGACTTACTCTTGTTGTCCAAGGGGTATCCAGGCTTCCTAGGCTTAAGCTGCAGAAAATTGCTTTCACCCGTACTTGGGGCAGCCAAGTCATATCTGATTTTTCCCAAGATAGCCACTATACCACAGAAAGCTTTCTGGCACTGAAGGAATATTATATTTTTATATTCAGAGCCTGACGACATTTCCCACACAGAATTTTGTTTAAATAAGAACATGTAAAAACTGTTTCTTCATTTTCCTTGTATAAAACAAAAG
This sequence comes from Eurystomus gularis, assembly GCA_013400335.1. Lineage (NCBI taxonomy): Eukaryota > Metazoa > Chordata > Aves > Coraciiformes > Coraciidae > Eurystomus > Eurystomus gularis. Next base: position 392,853 of record VZZY01024347.1, read on the forward strand.
GGAGCCTGCTTGTAGGCTCCAGTTACAAGATCATCCCCTACATTATTAAGCCAATTGCATAAAGTGCAAATGCTGGATTTAGATGCAAGGAACATTAGTCTGAGAAAAATTTTTCAATTTAAGTGGTAACAGTTTCCTTAACTTTAATTAATTAACAAATGCAAGTCTGGAGAAAAAAAAACCTCATTGCAAATGCAAGTATTTTGCTGGAGTTAAAGTCTACAGCTTCATTTGGCCGTTTTCACCTTCAGAACACACACATTTTACAGCTGATTAGACAATGCAGGCTGGCTAAGTAGTTATCATAAATTTGAAAAGATCTGTGTGCTTCTGTAATAATTATATATCTTACATGACTGTTGCTGTTTCTATCTGTACAAACTATCCCAGTACTTTCACATTATACTGCCATTACTCTTATGGCTCCATCCCACTACTCCTGAAGCACATGAAAAATTATTGCATATGTTATCAACCTGAATATTTTCTGTGGGGATCAGGAGATCTAACTTGCTTTCTTGGAAAGTAAGGTTTTATTTTTTTGTATAAAGATTCCTGGATGGCTGTTTATGAAAAAGTGCTTTAAAAAAATCCCAAACACAACAAAACAAAACAAAACCAAACCAACCAACCAAACCCAAGGTACTAGGTTTTATACAGGCCCTAAAGATACAGAGTTTTATGCACAGCTCAGCTCTGTTTCAATTCTTTGCAAAGGACAGCTAAAAGAGACGCAAAATGAACCATGAGAAAGTGGGTCATTTGCTTATACACTGATGAACAGTTAAGAGAAAGCAGGACAGAAACTCAACAAAATTAACTTATTTAAACCAAAAATAAAGTCCAAGGAGTCTGTAGTAAGGGTACAAGCTACCTGCACATCTTGTTAGCCAAACCAAGTTTCTTAAAGTTTCACTGGAATACTGAGTTTGAAATTACCACAAGCAACGGCTGTTAAGCCCCCCTCCTGCCTCCCTTCATAAAAGCTATCTGTAGTCAAGCTGGACAAGAGGCCCCGCAGCACAGCTTTCTGTCTTCTCAAAGAATTGGCAGTTCCTGTGTTGACAGTACTTTTTTCATTCTGGAATACTAAAGAGTTCATAAAAATTTTGCAGCAAGTGACATGACCAACAAGCCACAGCAATGGCTTTAGGTTCTCTGGAGATATCAGCCAGAGCACTGACCTCTGTGAAAGCAGGACTAGGAATGGAGGCCATCTGGATGGAGATAGCAGTGCCTGGCTCGGTGGAGTTGGCTACTTCTCTGGATGAGCAATATCAAGAGAGACTGGCGCCTAAATTTTCTAACTTGCTCATCCTCTGAAGGACATACACGCTAACCGTGATTTCACACAAGATCCACTTCTGCCATTACCTTATACTGTAGCAGGTAGAGAGAACTTCCACTGTGCTAACAAGTATGGCGACACAAAAGGCTGGCAGAAGTTCATGGAAAACAGAATGGAAACAGCTTGAAATAATTCAGGGCTTTCTATTCACTCAGCTTTTAAAATAAGAATTTCACTGCAAGCAAGTTTAAGTGTATGGGACTACTACCATTAAAAGAGAAGATATAAGAACGGGAAGTATAAAAACCTTGGAACTACCAGACACATAATACACAAGGAAGGTTTATACAGCCTGCAACAAAACTGCTAGAAGCATTTCACTTTAATATGAATATTTGACCTAGAATGTATTTAATAAAACAAAAATGCCAGAGTCAGAGTGTAAAGGAAAAGTACTGTAGATCATCACTACAGAACACATTCAAGGAATTTCACCATTGCTTTTTTACTTAGATATTTTTCTGTGTGTGTGCAGCATCTCTCTTGCTGAAGTTCTCTATGCATATACATGGTTTTGCACTAAATGAAGTGTGATGTTTATTTCCCAATGTAAACATTTCTGATTATTAGTGGATGCTGTATACCATTATGATACCTAGACTTATACCAAAGAAAATAATGTAACAATTATTTTCCAGGGAAAAGTAACTTCTTGACTTAAACATACATCTAAATTCCATGTAACCACTAAAATATTTTACAATCTGCTTGAAATTTGGAACACAGATACACATGTTTGTATGCAATATATATGAAGTAAGGAAACACTGTATATTGTATTTTATCATCTTTCATTGTTCCTTGCTATAGTTTTCTTCCCTTTCAGAGAAAAAAAACATTTCCATCCAAAGCTGTGTAATACTTAGCATGAAGGGGTCCACCCATCAATAGTATATTCAAGATTATGGTACTGACTTCAGCTGAGCAGGATTTCAGAACTATGAGTACTTACCTCATCAGGCACCTGAGGCCTTAACACAATCATAGGCAAACATATTTAGGAACCACTGAAAAGCAGAAAAAACAAAAGGGGCATCAGGAATCCTGTGTGTGTGTGTGTGTGTAGAAAAAAGCCCAAAATAAACAGAAAAAAGCCCAAGAGACAGTGAGTTAGTGATGGAGGTACAAGTGAGATTTCCACTGGCAAGTGCTACACAGGAGATGCCAAAAAAATCTGGCATTTTTTTCAGGAGAAAAGCCAGCAAAAAAGACAAGATTAAACCTGGATCCTGAGATGAAAGTGGAAGAGCTGTATCACTGTTGCAGTACTTTAAGCCTTCCCATTTATCCTAAGGCCATATATTTCTATCTCTAAAGCAAGCTGTAAGAAGCACAAATTACCATTTCTCTCCTCTACAGTGTTCACCTACATACCAAATAAAGAAGTAGGGAACAAAGAATCAATCAATTCTTTTCTCTGGCAGAAGAACGGGAAGGGTGGGCACTATGTTCTTTTCAGTAAAAATACTAGAATTCAGCTAAGGTATTTAACTGAGATCTATAAGCCACCATAACATTCACTCCATTTGCTGTGGTCACATGAAAAGAGACAGGCTCCTCCAAACACCAGTCTGATCCTAGCTAGACTTTGCTATCATCACTTGCTATAGTATTACTGGTTGCCTCACTCTTCTAATTATACAAGCAGTTTAGCAGGGTATTCTCACAGGCTTCAGCGAAGAGGTGGAATAAAATCAGGTCCTCGCACAAATGTGTTCCACTGCAGCAGTTCAGGGTATATGAAGTGTTACAGACCTGGGGAGCAGCCCTGAAGCCCACAGCAGTTGCTGCCTCTCTGTGCTAATCCACTGACACTGTCTTGATTTCAATCACATTCCTGTCTGTGTATTTTTGCTCATGTATTTATACTTTTGGACTTCCACAGCAGAATCTTCACCATTTTACATAGCTTGTGATATGTAAAGTGCATTAATCTGAGCATTCAGTAAAGTCAGGTTTTCTGGGGAACAGCTCTTAATAAAGGTGCACACTTAATTTTAACTACCTTGTCTTTAAACCCAATACAAGTGTTTATTAAAAGCAGCACATAAAGAGGTTTGAGCTTACTGTATCAGCATCAGTATAGATGATGGACAGAGATACAAGGATGCCAGGGAACAGCTAAGACTGAAACCAGACAACAGATTTAAAAGTTTATGGAAAACCTAAATTTGTTAGTTAAGTGTAAAAGAATGAAGGCTTTTTAGTATATTGAATGAAGGCTGGAAAAGAATAGGTACTACAGTTGAGCACTAAGAACTACTTCAGACATTTTCACTTTATTTGCTGCTTCCTCTAGAATGCTAGCTGACTAACTGCAGGTATAATTACACAGTCACAGAATGGTGGGGGGTTGGAAGGAACCTCTGGAGATTATTCAGTCCAACCCTCTTGCTAAAGCAGGTTCAGTTACAGGAGGTTGCACAGGACAGCGTCCAGGAAGGTTCTGAATGTCTCCAGAGATGAAGACTCCACAGCATCTCTGGGCAGCCTGCTTACCTTGTTACCCTCAAAGGAAAGAAGTTCTTCCTTATGTTGAGATGGAACTTCCTGTGTTCCAGTTTACGCCCATTGCCCCTCGTCCTACCACTGGGCACCACTGAAAAGAGACTGGCCCCATCCTCTTGACATCCACCCTTTATCAGAATTGGTAAGATCCCCTTTCAGCCTTCTCTCCTCCAGGCTAAACAGACCCAAGTCTCAGCCTTTCCGTGTAAGAGAGATGCTCCAGTCCCCTCATCATCTTTGTTGCCCCCTGCTGGCCTCTCTCCAGTAGTTCCTGGTCTCTCTTGAACTGGGGAGCCCAGAACTGGACACAATACTCCAGCTGTGGCCTCACTGCAGCAGAGTAGAGGGGTAGGAAAACCTCCCTCAACCTGCTGTCACACTTTTCTTTATGCATCCCAGGATACCACTGGCATTCTTGGCCACAAGGCACACTGCTGGCTCATGGATAACTTGTTGCACACCAGGACTCCCAGATCCTCCTCCACAGAGCTGCTTTCCAGCAAGTCAACCCCTGACCTGTACTGGTACATGGGGTTTATTGCTCCCCAGGTGCAGGACCTTACACTTGCCCTTGTTGAAATTTCTATAATGACAGTCACTTTTCATAAAGTTTCACAGCAAATCATTTTCCTATCAACTAAACAGTTTTATAATCAGGATAACAAAGCATTCTATTAAAAAAAAAAAACCCCAATAAAACCTCACATCTAAAAAGAGTATTAGCTTGTATCTCCTCATCCTTAGGGAGACAACAACCAAAAAGTTAGATAGAGCTACTCATTTGTCCAGACTCAGAAAAGATGTTTACATTTGTAAATACTCAAGAAATGCTGATACAGGAATGGACTTGAGTGCATACTCAAAATGTAAACAGACTAGAATGATCTCTGAACACACTGCAAACCTAAGCCATCCAGATCAGAAGGTACCTAAGCTGGATTTAAGACAGAAACATGAAAGGAATTGAGCTCATTATGCGTTAAGGATGTGTCTGTTAGGTTCTCTTTAAGGTGTTGCCACCATTACAGTTTCATTATACTGAAGATTTTTGCATCTAGGTAGTCTATTATTCAAGCTACCAAAACAAAGTTTTTATCTAATATTATCTTTGGCATTGTGAGGCTGCAATTTCTATTTGCCAGTGAAAAACAAAAAAAACAAAATAAATTTTTGTGGCTAGCTGTGCAAGGATGCTGATATCCAGCTCAGTGTTACCCTCACACTTTTTGGGGGACACAGTCCCAAAAATCACACCATCACCCCACCCACTGAGATTAACGTATTGGATGGAATTGACAGAATCTGCTTCTAGCAGTCAGGACTTCAGGTCACATGGCATTTATCATCCTGTTCTACACACCTTATAGTTGGACTTGCCACTGAATTAGGCTTATGTTGCATTCTCTCAACATCCCTAACACTTATGAATGCAGCTTTTCAGTAATCTCTTGCAAAAAAGCAATTTAAAAAACCTTTCATTCATGCTTACTAAATTAGATTGATGAAACATTGGTATTATCAGCCTAATGAAGCAAAAGTAGGTCTAAAAAACTTGTTCTGAGTTCTCTCCTCCCTCAGCAGCAAGATGCAGAGAGAGTTTGTAAGCTCAGATGTATCGAAGTCATTGTCAAACGTCATCAACCCACCCAGAAATAAATAGCTCTGAGAAAGTAAGGTAACTCAATTCTTGTGGAAAAGTACAGAAGCAGGTAGAACAGGAATGAACTCACACAAAACTTAACCTGTCATTAGACCTCAAGGCTATTGCTCAAGACTATTGTTTAAAGTAACTGTATCAAGGAAAGAAGGGAAGTATCAGATGCTGGCAGTGGCCCACAGGTGAGCAATGGTCACGTTCCCCACTACAACCACGGGATCTCAGCTACTATAAAATGCCAGTACAGCTGTGCTGGTTACACCAGCTGAGTCTGAGAACACTCAGATTTCATGCCGAGGAGTTTGTGAGGTGGAGCATCATCAGCTGGATACAAATCATCTAATACTGTGAACCAGAGGTGCAGCTGCTGAACGGATCTGCTGTTTCTCAGGAGAGGTTGCATATTTGCCCTGACGCCTACTCGTGCAGTTGCGTACTGCCAAAGCATCCAGGAAATGAAATTAGTGGCACATAGATGTAGCAAAAGAATACAACACTTCTGCAGCAGTACGAAAAAGTGCAGTAGCTTTGGTCAGCCAGAACATGCTGTTCCAAGCAACTGGGGATCCTTGGAATGCACTCAGATTGCCGGTAGCGCATTTTGGCTGAATTACAGCAATCATTTGTGTGCGCCGGTATTTTTGTCTTTTGCTGTACCAACGTAACTTCAATTTTTTTCAGTCCTCCACAGATCGCTAGGAAGAGAGAAGGTGAGTGAGGCTGCTGCATGGCATATGCAATGCAAATCCTGCAATACTGAGCGATCAGGATTCTCCTGTGAAGTAAGGGACTTTCTTCCCCTCCATCAGTCTACTGCACAGAAGGCTCTGATAGAGTTCAAATTATTAACAGGACATACTCCAGTTAGGAACCAATTTCCACTTGCAGGGATAAAATTGAAGGAAGATAGCATGAAACTAGCAAACAAAATTTAGCAAAAGTATTGGGAAAGGAAGATGGATAGAGGATGACTTTCAAAGCTTCCTTGGCACAGGTTACAGTTGTACAGAGGGTTGTTCAGTACTTTAAAGGACTGCTGCCTATAAATTTTGCAGAGGGCAGTAACCAAAGGCACAGGATATGATAGCAAGAAATTTCTCAAGTGGAGAATGAATGGAGACAGTCTACTGGAAGCTCTACCAGTGTGTGGCTGTAAGTCTACAAACTGTCATAAATTACCCAGCTGCTGCAACAGAATAACAATAAAATTAAATCACTGGGTAGCCCTGAGTCTGACTTTCAACATGAGACAGCAGTATTTTCTGTATGTTATACAAAACATATAAGACAGTTTAAGAAAACAAAAAAAAGAAGACGTGGTTACTACTACTCACTGTTTTCATTTTCTTTGTCCACTCAGCCATACTGATTGTAAGCCCATCATGTCAGAAATGAGCTTCCTACTCTCTTTTTACAGTGTCCAGAATATTTAAACAGCAGGGTAATATACAGCAATAGAAACTCTGCAAACTTCCTCTTCCCCCGCTCCCTACTTTTTTTTTTTTTTGGAATGTAAGAATTGAAAATACTGCAGCAGCATGTTGCTTTGGTTCAGTACTAACAGATTCATAGGCAACAGCAGAGCGGTGGAGGTTATAATTTTATATGCAACCAACTATACAGCTGATAGCCAAAATGAAATATCACATATACTAACAGTGATCAGAAACCTCTCCAAGCTCTACAAAAGAACTGCATCTCCTGCTTTTACAAGTGATGAACAGCTACAGAATGAGGAAGTACTTGAGCAGCCAGACCAAGCTGTAAGTTTACCAACATGCCCTTCCCCTTAATCCAGCACCCTGCTGACCCTGCTGCTCCATGATGATTTAAGTACAAAAGCTTAAGTCTTGATTGTTTTCATTATGAAATAAGGAGGTGTAAGCAGTCAAGCAGTGTCAGGTTTCAAGTGTTGGCTGGCTGCTCAAACAAGGCAGCAATTGTAACAGCGCTGGCTTTCTGCTGGGATTTAAGGTGCTTGTTGGTGCTGTTCTCCCTTTCCTTTCCCCACCAGTTGCCTACTGTCACTATGACGACGGGAAGGCTGCAACACAGCTGCAAGGAGGGGGAAAGGAGGGCATGCTCCAGCTGAGAGAGGAGAATTGACTTGGTGGGTGGGGGGCAAGAACAGAAAAATGATATGGGAAGCTAAAGGGATGCAGTCAGGGAAGAAGAGAAAATAGGCGGCCACAGTGCCTCTTCATCCTGCAAGGCTCATCTATTAGATGAGGGGATGGCTCAACCAAAATGTTTGTCATCACTGTAATTTAAAATAAAACAAAAAGCCAGAAAAAATGTCACAGAGATAAAGGCCCTAATTCCCTCTCCTCTTGCTTCACATACTGCCATCTGACTAGCAGAACCTACTTTAATCGAATTACTTTCAGACTTAGGGATGTGTAAACAAGAGGAGATTCAGTTTGAGACACTGGCTCTATCATGGAAGAATAAGAAACAAAGAAAAGATGAAGGACAAGACCCATCAGAGGAAGTGAAGGTAACGGCCAGGGTAAACATCCCTCGTTAAAAATGCACTTGTTGGCATGTTCTTACTCTGCTTCAACACAGTTTTGCCCCCTGGGTTCCAACTGAGCGTCCTCTTCACTTTGTTAAAGTGTAAAGGCATAAACCAGGATTAGGGGTACATTGTCTTCTGCACTACACAAACACATAGAAATGAGATCTTGTTTCAAATTATTCAAGTACTCAAGGCTTTCTCAGAAGCATGTAGAAAGTTAACTAATACTTAGAGCATCCACAAGTGTACTTACTTGCAGTTACAGAAATATCAATCAAAGATCTTTAATAAACCATTAACATGCAGCCATGGCTAAAGTAAACCATCACCAGGGTATCGCATAACTATAATCTTTATTTTTTCCTTAGTACATGTTAAGCACTTACAGCCCTTCCTAACACCACACAGAAATGTGGACTAAAAATTGGGCATAGAATTCTTTTCCATTCCACTTCCAAAGACATCTTCCAGAGATTTTTGGTTTGTGTCCATGTGTGTTGCTGTTTTCTCTTTTTTTTTTTTTTTTTTTGAATGGGGTGTCTACCAACATCTTAACATTAGAAATGATCACACGAGAACTACTGAAACTTCAGTGACATTAAACAACTCCTAATTCACACCACGGTGCATGAGTTCTGTAATAATCCCATATGCTTGTGGATATATTGGCATTTAGAAGATGTAAATAGTTACAGATAGTGCTAGTTTGAAATGACTGGTTTCTACACTGTATATAAACCTCAACTAGTGATTCATATTTACAGCTCAAATTGACAGCCCAATTTTAAAAACCTCAGTGGGCAGCTGTGAATTTCTTGGAGAATTTCACACTCACCTTCAGGAGGTTCAGACTTGTTTGTTGTGAAATCAAAGAGAGGTGATCACTTGATTCTAGCTGGCTGCTTGACAGATCACTGAAATTGCTGATAGTACTGCTACAGGATACTGGTAGTCTGGAGATGTTTTCTTTAAGTGACTGCCCAAACTACACCTATCTCAAATGCTTATAATCTATATCACATGGAGTACACTAAAGAAAGATTTCCAAAAAAGTCATCATACTATTCAGCTAGCTTTTGCAGTGTGGTACATCAGCAAGCATCTCCTTTTAAGCCTGATTCCTTGGAAGTCAATACGATAAAGGTTAAACACAACTAGAATTCTGGACAACTCTTAAATCAGGTGACACACGACACAAAAATTTTCCAAGGCAATATTAAATTAGAGAAATCGATTTAAGTCTTTCTTGACCTCGCAGTTTAATTCCAGCGATGTAAGGCAACTGGCAACAGTGTCAGTGTAAATATGAGCGCTACTGGATCTTGATTTTTTTTTCAAAATTAAGCCTGAGATAACAAATGATTAAATACTTTATCTGAACTCTGAAAGTAAAAATCTTTATTTAATCTTACTCAATTCCAGGAAGAAACCGGTGGTGATTTTATCTATTAGGAATGTCATTGTTCTATCAACAAATACAAGGTTTGCGGAAAGGACATTCAAGGAGAAAACATCTGAAGTCCAGAATTCTTCAGCTATAGCTGTCCAATATCTCTACTTGTTTGTGGCATCTTTTGCTGTAACTAGTTCCAAAATGTCAAGTACACTCAAGCTGAAGAGAAAACTGGCTGTAGAAGGGAAAGTTGCTTAACCTCATAGACATCTTCCTTTCCAAGTTATTGATTAATCTATAAACACCAGCAACATGATAGAAAGGCTTATATTAACAGCCTTAACAGAGGTGTCATTGTTGCTGCAGCTTGCTTTCTGAGGATGACATACCCATTAGAATGCCTGAAGCTGTTGGGAGCTCAGGAAAATCTGCCATTCACAAACTGGGAGTCACAAACTTATTTCTGCAAGCACAGAGCTAAATTACAGAATGCTATCACCTATAAATTTATCATGTGCAAAGATACTGTTTTAATAATAAACAGTGACATCCCAACTGGCAGAAAATGAAAAGCAGAACTTCCAAAATTAACTAGGGAATGCCATTAACAGAAATATAAAAAGACTTAGCCTGACCATTAGAAATACGAAAGAGCCAGAACTGCCATCTAATCACTGCTTCTTCCTTGATAAATTATTGAAAACCACTTTAAAAAGTAGTTTTACAAATAAGTTTTCAACCTGAAAGTCCATACCATCCTTTCAAGAGGAAGAAAGACCCATGCTAATATGTCCAAGGAAAGGAGGAGACAGAAACTTTACAGCAATAGTTTTAGAAGGAGCTGAATGCAAGACAGGAAAACTCTCTCTTCTGTTCAGCAAGTTATAAGAAAAATCTGGATGTCTGTATATCAATCATATTCACTTATTAATGCCATCATCTGAAATATGACTCAGTGCATCTATATTGCAAAACACTGACTGTAATACTAAGTTAAGAGTGGTACGTTAGCATCTCATTATTTGGAGATGATTATTTAGCATCTTTCATTATTCAAGTATACTTAATAAAGTTCTAAATTAGATACAATTTTTATCTATAAGCATTCTTTAATAGGTTAGTTGTTTGATATCTTTTTTAATGGAATAAAACAATTCATTTTATCAAATCTTGTTTGCAAATGCAGGATCCTCATCCTCAAATCACAATTCCCTCAATTTGTCTTGTTAAAGGCTTTAAATATTCATAACACAAAAAGTTGCCACAAGACTCTGGACAGTCAATCCAGGAGCACATGCCAGAACATACTACAAGACAACCAGATTTGTAGGGTTTTTTTTTCCGTAGCTCTTTCTCTCAGATACCAGATTCAGAAAGCAACTGCGTGCAGGCTTCAATTGCTTAGTCTTCAAGACAAGTTGAGTTTATTTCAAGTTGAGCTCTTTCTCAGACTGAGCTATCTCTTTTATTTAAAATCAGTAATAGTAGTCATTGAGTAGTGTTAAGCATTTTGATTTATAGTTAGGAAGTACTACACTGACAATACATATTGTAACATCACTGAAATAACTGCATGCATAAATGAACTGGTGTGGAGTTTGAAGCATAAGAATTTTTAATATTTCTTTAACTTTCTTCTACTGACATTCCTTCTGATTAATTTTAAAACAATTAAAACTTCGATATAGTAGTTTCTTCAGTGGTAAGGAATTCTGGGAAATGAATTCTGAATTCTGGGATGTTGAAATTGGGATGCTGGGATATGCTGAAATCACATGGTATGACTCCTAGAATGGCAAATGTAAGATTTAAGTTATTAATTTACAGGGAAAATAAAAATACTTACACCTTTGAGTACCCTTTTCTTGCAACACATATAGCCTATGAACTCATAGGTCTGAGATTCCGAGACATGGTTTGAGATGACTGAAAGAAAACAACTGTCAATTTAAAAAAGCCTAGTACTGCGGGGACTGGCAGAAAGCTTGCAGCTACTTGGCTTTTTCATTTGTAATTAACGTTAAAATTACTGCTGATATAAAAACAAACAACGAGAACAAGGAAGTTATGCATAAGCATTACTCCCTAACCTAGTTCTAAAAAACAAACTAACAACAACCCAACAAAAACCAAACCCCAAACTTGAACAAACAAACAAGACCCTAAACCACACATTTTAAACATGGTCAAATGCAGCTGTTTATCAGAAAACATTTTCCAAGAGGCTGACTTTTGGCAACAGTCCAGGTATCAATGCATCAAAATACAGTTGTTGGTGGAATGCTGTGGCAGAAAAACATGACATATACAAAACAACACAAAGACTGTTTCATTTCAACACATAGCCTTGTTGAAACCACAATTACTACATGCAGTACTGGAGTTTGTACTTTTAAAAGGATGCTGTGAAAAGGGAGACACATGAAAGAGCTACAAAAGTGACTCAAGGATTGAAGTAAATATCTTAGAGCAATATAGAAGTGAATGTGGTTATCTAATCAAAAAAGATTGATGGTGACTTGATTATTGTGCTTCTCTGTGGGAAGAAAATACTGCTTAATAAAGGCTCTACTCAAATGAAAGAAGGCAGGAAAAAACCCCACAATTTTCAAAATGTTTTTTTTCTTTTCATTTTTCTTTTTTTAATAGAGTGGGGCAAATTAACTATTAGAACAAATTACCAGAAAGCAGAGAAGCCTCTCTGACATCTTTGAAATGTGCATGGTATTTTCTGTTTTATTTTTGCAAACACAAACTGCTGAGCTCAATATGGGGTAAGACCTCTCTAACAGGTACAGAAGATTAACTTCCATAGTCTAATGATCCCTCTGGTCTGAAGGCTACAAAAAGATTCATAACGTTTGAGTTTTACAACTGGTGCTACCCTACCAGTGAAAAAGGTTTGCTGTCGGCCTTAGCTGCTTAAAACATATTGTTCCTCGGTGTGCCGAGTATCTCGGTTCTGTAATGTATCACATTCCCAACCACCTGCCAAGAACATAAATAGTCAACACATGATTTATACCAGCATCTCCTTAACAACAAACACAGGCTTAAGCATTATTAATTCTTCCTAAAATGGCTGCCTTAAGCCTTAAGTGAATCAAGACAGTACAGAGGGGTAAGAGTCTACCTGATTGTGCCGCTACCAAATTAATCTTTTGTTGATGAGGAAGTCTAAGCTTTTTTTGTCAGCAGAACGAAACCAAAGAAATGCAGGAGGTTTTAGAAGGTCTGCTAAGAACCCGTCTCCAATGTCACTTACCCTTCACTGACACAGAAAATAATTTCCTGGGATGCATCTCATTTGAATAAATTGATTTACTTGTATGTAAATGAGAGAGATCTCTAAATTCATCCCCTTAGCCTGAACCTCTTCTTGCAGTACTACATTTCAGTCTTGCCCTTTCTGACAAAAAATAAAAAAATCAACAGTCCAAAGGCCACCTACATTAACAACTAACCGGTATACATCCATCATGTACAGCTGCACTGCCTCAGGCCAACACGCAAATTTAACTAGGTGAGGAAGTGTCCCGCAGAAGTACCACCTTCCGCATTATTTCAGACTTGCCAGATGCTAAAAGGTTGGAAGAAAATGGATCACTTGCTTCTATTTATCTAACTTGACTTCTTCTCAGCACGGGAACGGAGCATTCAGATGGGACCTTTCCAGCTAAAGCGGTCTCATAACATACCCATTAGGAGGTAGGATAAAGCACCATTAGGTCTTGCTCCTTTTGTGTATATAAAGGGTTTCACCAAAACTGGGTGGGTTGTCATCAAGAGAATAACAACAGGATATTATCAGATGAATACTGCATTGTGGTCCAAAAACACAAAGGAAAAATGAGTGAGACATCACAAGAACAAAAAGAATGGCTTTTGAAACAAAACAAAACAAAACAAACCCCCCAAACTATAAGAATTCTCTTTATCTACTCTTCCAGGTGCCCTCAACTACTGCATATTCCTGAACTCCTCTATGCACAGTCTTTTTATTTTCCACAGTCTCTGGGTCAGGAATTCATTCTGCCATGAGTCTAACAAACACCAAATACTACTTGGTGACTCTACATAAAAATATGGATTTAATATTAAAGCATTTGAGAAAGAAATTATAATCTAGCACCCTGTTTTGGGTAGAAATAAAATTATTTTATATTTTATATTCTATTATCACAGCTGGAAGTATCCAAGAAGAAACACTGTTGAAGAAATAAAATCAGTTTGCCTTTTAGAAGGAATAAGATTACATTTTTAGCATTAATATTTTAATGCAAGATACAGTATCACCTGTCTTAAAATAAGGAGCAAGAATTCCACAATTAAACTTCATCTTATGAAATTAAAACCCAAAACAAATCAGAACTAAGCTACTGCTTCCTAATAAGTTAAGGAACATATAGTTAAAGTTTCCTGGATTCTCCTTTCATATCCTTTCACCCTTTTATAGATGATGGTGTATCTCTCAAGTGACTAATCCTAATGAAATATTTTTCAACAAATAGACAACAAAAATAAATTAATTTTGATCTCTAACTTCAAAGCTTTAAGCTATAAGGATATTGAGTTTTAAACCAGAATCTGATGGATAACTTATCCATAGCCTAGAATATTACACATTGTTAATATCCTTCTCAAAAGTATGAAGTCTATTGCTAAAGGAAAGTTAGAAATGCATTAACATGTACCAAAGTCAATACAAAAAATCATGTGAAAACCAGAAGAAATTATCTATATTATTCCCTCCCTTGACTAATTGCTGTTACTCAACTCAGTCAACAGAAGCCTGACGTGATCACATCATTACAGTTACCCAATTCCTCCAAGATAGGCAAGTTTTAAAAAATCAGACCTCTAATTCTAATTTATTATTCTAAGAACATTGGATAAACTTAATTTTCATTATTGTCTTGGAAGATCTGATTTTTCTTCTCATTACTACCTGCTCACATGCAGAAAACAAACCTGAAAGAGCTGCTTTATTTCCCCCACCCCCGGAAAAATGTATGAAAGCATTACAGAAGGAAGTCAAGACATTTCACAGAACTTTAAAGCCCAACACCATTAGTGATTTCTGCATGTATCACAATGTGACTGTGTAAAGTTAAGGGCATAACTGGTCACAATTTATACAGCACAACAGAAAAAAGTATTTCGGTATTTCAAAGTGTTTGAAAAATTATTTGAAGTGCTGAAACCAATATGCAGAGACATATGGAGAAAAAATACTGACATATTCACACAACCCGCTTTGCTTTTTTTTTCTTGTTCAGAAGCTCGTCTGAACAAGATTCGTTCCACTGTGACAGTATCAATCATAATGCAACTACTACTTTAAAGAATAATAATGATGGACAAACCCAAACACACTTGAAAGCTGACAAGAAATTATTTTAATTTATAACTGTAATTAAATCCAACTTTAAAATAACTTCTCAAAACCAGCTGATGTCTAAATTCTTATTCTAGTGACTGAGTAGTTCATTCTTCCACGGATGAATTTAACACAACGAAACATCAGCCACGGGTAATCTAATCCTCTTGATGATCTTGTGTCGAGGTTTAGTTTATATTAATTCAGATAGAGATGGATTTAGTTTTCTTAATTTATTGAAAAGCCATAGAAAAACCACACTGATATATAACTAAATTACAACTGAAAAATTTTCATCCCAAAATACGGTCAGATTATTTTCATGAGACAGGTTTGATAAACAATGAAATTATTTTCTGAGCCAGGTTTCTGTTTGCTTGAATTTCCACAGAATCTATTTCCCTTATTTCTAGGTCCAAAGGCTACAAAAGGCTAGCAAGTCAGCCTTTTGGTACCCAGCATATAAACAACATGCTCCATTGTTAGGAAATGCTGCAGAAGATAGCCTATTGCCCTTCAAAATACATCATATAGATAGTATTAGGAGTAAAACAATGCAAATGCTAGATCTGCATTTCCACCTTAGTCACTTCTAAAAAAACCCCAGACTTATTTATATATATATATATACACATACACAAACACATATATATACACACAGATATATATACACACACATATATGTGTGTGTGCGCATATATACATATATGGTATGTTCATGCATACAGACATGCATGCTCTCTCTGTTTTCTTCAGTGTCAAAGACTCTCATTGGAGCTTTCCTTTATCCTTTCAAAAAAAGATCTAAATAAGGGATACACAACTAAATCTAGTTGAGCAAACTAAGTAATCCATGGTGTGATTGTCTAAACTGTTCCTTCTGTAGTTTATGAGCACTGCCTGAAATCATAAGCTTCTTAGAATCATAGAATAGTTTGGGTTGGAAGAGACATTCAAGATCATCTACTTCCAACCTACCTGCCATGGGCAGGGACACCTCCCACTAGACCAGGTTGCTCAAAGCCCCATCCAACCTAGTCTTGAATACATCCAGTGATGGAGCATCCACAACCTCCCTGGGCAACCTGTTGCAGTGTCTCACCACCCTCAGAGTGAAAAACTTCTTCCTAATTTCTAATCTAAATCTACCCTCTTCCAGTTTGAAACCATTACCCCTTGTCCTATCATTACAAGCCCTCGTGAAAAGTATCTCTCCAGTTTTCTTGTAGGCCTCAACAATAGATTCTGGGAACAGAATAGGCCTGATCCTGCAACAGATTTTACGTATATGCTTAAATTAAATACTATAAGATCTACATGAGTAAAGTTAACCATGTCCCTCAACCTTGCAGGATCAGCACAGATCTCTAATTCTGCGAACTGTATTTATACAGAATAAATAATATGGGCTTTAAGCTGCAGTAAGAAAGATCTATCATTAAAAGGTAGTGAAACACTGGAGCAAATGGAAAAGAGCATGTAAGAAAAGCTTCCTTACAGGGAGATTTTTAAGAACAAATTAGGCAAATACCTTGCAAGAAAGACATTTATACTCAAACCTGCCTTGCAAGGAGAACATAGATTAAAAATCTCCAATGGTCACTTCAAACTTATTTTTTCTTGATTCTGTGATAAACTGTAAAGTAACAAACCAAACAAAAAATAAGGCTCCCAAAATTCCAGATGCATTTGTTAACTGTTAAAAAGTGGCTGAAGTTCAAAAACTACTCTTCCTGAACAGAAACTGGGATCAAATAAAAAAGATCACCATCCAACAGTCAGTACTGTCACTAAGCAACACCAGAACACTACTTATTGCTATCATGGTTGAGTACGTTTGTTTTGAAATACTAGAGAAAAAGATTAAATTTGAAAAATGAGCAAGTAAAGCAGTAACAAATTTAAGCGCAGACTAGAAACAGACTCTGAGTTCTAAACATGAATCCTATCTAACATAAAGAGAAAAGCACAACCTGGAAGCTGTGTGTTGAAGCACCTTCCTATCCATCATCCCAACAGTACCAAGATCTACTGTTACGTTACTCTGATAGAGTTACTTCTTCCCCAATCCAAAAAACATCTTTAAGCCATTTCACACCAAGAAAGAACATTCTTGATGTGCCATCCGTCATGCTGTACTTTGCTTTAGTCTCTTGGGCTACTTCGACAGTTTTCCTTGTATTCAGATTCTCAGTGGAGCTCAGAATAGAGGGCAGACCCAATTTCCAAGCTGAAAATTCATCCCTGTGGGTACTGTTTTCAAAGGCAAGGAGCACTTGCCTTTCTGTATCTGCAGGTCATATCTCACATTTTTCTCTGGGCTGAAATAGATATAGTAGTTTAATAAACTCTGCTTATCAAGTGTTTTCCTTCAGCAGGCTCACCCAGATTATTTTCTTTGCTGTAGACTGCTCCTAACAGCAAATGAGTGTGATACACAATTCTGGACAAACACACATCCACAGGAAAACAGCAACTGAAAAAACTAAATTAATTTGTCTTATCCAAGCTTAGGACTTCTTTCTAAGACAGACAATCAATTTAACTCTGGAAACGTCATTCAGAAAACCATGTTTTTAACTGAGGTCAACTTACAGCCCACTTCTTTACAGATCATGTGCTGCTTCTTGTCTATCCTTCGACAATACCAAATATTGTTTCTGAAGTTACATGGTCACAGCTTCTTATCAGAAAGCCACTCAAGGCTAAAGGATTGGTATCTTGCCCCACTAACTCCAATCAGAGGAATATCTGTTCTAATTGGAAGAGGTAAATTTGAAAGGTCAGTTAATCTTTGTTGAATTCCTGAGAACATCAGGAGTAAGACTTATTAAAACTGCTTTATCTAGCATTTGCTCTTAAAAATAATATGGTTGTAAGCAGGCATAATATGAATATACCTGTGGCACTTGAGTGGGAGGAGCTTAAGACTTCATCTTCAGTTACATTTTATGCAACTTCAGTAAGATCAGTGGCACCATATGGCTGTAACCAAATGTTGAATCTGGCCTTCAAACTCTAACAACGGAAATGAACCCAACAGGATGTACATCCTCATTTTGCTTATGCTGCAAAACAGTGACACCTACTGGCAGCAACAGTTTAAATACTTAATTGGTGCAATTCGGATCTACTTGGTAAGAGTCGCTAAGAAGCTTCTCCTGAGAGAAATTCATCATAGTAACAACCATACAGACTTACCTGTTGAGTCACCACTGCTGTCTGAGTTTTCAGAAACTGAAATACTAATAGCATCCGGGGTAACTGCAACGTAACCCTCCGGAGGAAGAGTCACTGTGTACATTCTCCTTGGAGATGGAACTGTACTGTTACTACCTACAAAACAGAAGAAACAAAGTGTCTGGCTATTGATCTCAGTATAGATTTTCTCAAACATTTTCCCAACTATGGCAATGTTATAAAGTGGTCTTGAAAATCCTTATAGAGGAAAATGAAGTAAGAGTCAGGTGTGGAACACTGAAATTGTCCTATGACCAACTAAGTGGGGTTGGAATTCTGTAGCAGCTACAAAGAAACAAATGCTCCATAGGTTAGTTCTTTCCACCAGAAACACTTTTTTTTTTCCCCTGGTTGTGTCAGACAACTCTTCTGCCCTGACTTCAGAACAAGCTTCCACTTACATTGTTATTTTAAGAGCTGCTCTACACATTTTTCCCCATTCAGCAAGAGTAGATGCTATTTAAGAACTGCTTCATAAAGGATGGATGGAGAGATATCTGCTGATTATGAAGTGATAGAAGCATTAGATATCACAGAACTGTGGTTTGTCCATTTGAAGACCTTTTCAACATAGCTTGTCTATCACAGCTATCACAGTTGCCTAAGCTCAGCAGTGCCTGTCCAAGAGGGTTCATCTCCTCTGCATCTTTGTGGGGTTAAGGGGGAAGAGTGCCAAGGGCCAGCTTTCCAATGGATTCACTGTATGGGAAACTACTTGTGATGATGGCAGTAGGCTGATTTTGCAGGATTTCTTTCCCCTTTAAAGTATTTAAAAATACCCACAAGAGTGGCAGTATGAAACCAGCCCAAACAGAAGACTATCTTCTTGCTCGGTGATGATGACAGTAGAGATCAGCTTACAAGGAGACAAAAGCCTTTCCAGAAGGTCAGGATATTCTGGATGTCTCCAAAAGCTGCAACATAATTTTAGATGGTTCACCGTGAGGGGTTTTTTTTGTTGTTTCTTTGTTTGTTTTTGTACACTCAGCCAGTTCCATAAGCTAGAACAGACACAGCATCAGCCTTTCCTCCTTGGAAACAATTTACCCCTTTAAAACACACAAACAGAACCAAACTGTTAAATAATATTCACTAAAAACATCTTTGGAAGGTGGACACAATTAACCTCCTTACACCACAAACTTGCTAGAAGATCCCAGATGATCTGGGTCTATTATCAAGTTGCAGCTATGGTTGGCCTAGTATCTAAGCATTTAAAATGCAGTTGTGTCTAATAAATCGCCAACAAAAATAATTTCTGTGTTTCTAATATGTAATTTAACTATCCACATTGTATGCAAATATGTAATTTAATTGTACTCTGACATTTCTCAGATAAGTGCACTTGAAAGAGTTCAGCATGACTGATCATCTTACATATCTATGATAAAGTACACTTCAGAACATCCAAGGCACTTTTGAAAAGCTACACCACAGTTGTTTTCATCATCAGGATGTAGTAATTTTGTTTTGAACAAGCCAGAAAATTTCAATATATCGATGATGCATACTTCAAGAGATAATAAAGAAAAAGAAATAAATAATACAGAAAGATGAAGGGCAATTATGTGATTTGGAAAAAGATCAACTAAAAATAAATTTGAAATAATTCCTTAACAAATCCTTTCTATGAAGATGAAGATCACTGATGGCAGTGATTTTATTTTTTTTTTCCCTATCCAGGTTGATTATTGATGAAAAGCTGAATTGTGATAGTTTTCTATTACAAGTATGTCCAGATGTTTCTTGTGTTACTTCCTTCTGAATTTCAAGTTTCCCCTTTTTTTCCCCTTTATATTTAGGTTTTGTGAAACAAAGATGAAAACATTACACTCAATTTTCAGCAGTCTTGACTAACTCAAACCCTTCAATCCTAAAAGGAGGAGATATACTGGGATAATAACTTCCCAGGACAGTTACATGACAGAATTGGTACTATCTGCAACACCTGGTCTTACAAAGAACAGTAACGACTTTTGCTATGCTGTTGAGTGATGACTCAAAACAATTTAAGTCAACCTGTTTAAATCAGAACCTCCAAATTACACATTTATTCACCCCATATGCATCTTCAAGTAGTTTACAAACCATAAATCAAGCATTACTTTGCTAATCCTGTGCAAGTATGTCAAACCTAACTGTTACCGTATTGTAACAAAAGTATACACACAACTCTATAATCTCAATAGATCAACAAATCTCCCACTCTCAAGCCATTAAGTCTGGATTTTTACAGCCTGAGGCCATACTCTTGAGCTATGAAGAGATGAGTTGGTCATAAAGTCATAAATATTGCCGCAAAGCAAATGGCTAAGCTTACAAAAATGTGACCTAAAAGGGTTTTTTTGACTAACAAAAGTGATCAGATACTGGAGACACTCAAGAATGCTCTTCTTTCTACTAGTTAAAGATCTAAAGAATCCCGTTTCTGAACTTTTATTTTATGGGAAAAAAAAAAGTATTTAAGGGATTTCTACAAAACCACAAAAAGGAAAAGCATTACTCTTAAAGGCAAACTAAGAATATAGAATAAATATTTTGAATCGAGTTGTCCCCTATTCATGTTCTTCACAACATTCCCTGCATGAACAGCTCCTTTTCATGTACATCAACCTTGCGCACAGAGTAGGGAAGTGTATCTAAACCACACTGTTACCAAGGTTACATCTGCAAGTATCTCAGTAGCTTGGACAGCTATGTTATCTCTTGCCATCCTACTACAATTGTCAGACCTTTTAAGAAGGGTGAAGCTTCCAGCCATGTAAAACTGCCAGCTGCCCAGCCTGTCAACATCTCGGGCTGACCCAGTATACTTTTTCAGTATCTTTAAGCTTTTTTAAGCAGCAAAACTCGCCCCCAAAGACTTGCTCGTTCCCCCCTCAGCAGGACAATGGTGAGGCGTGGAAAAAATGGGAAGAACAGAATGAGAGAGCTCACAGGTCAAAGACAGGGAGATCAATTCCCAACCACTGCTATGGGCAAACCAGATTCAGCTTGGGAAAATTAATTTACTGCCAATTACTTGAACTATTCTTTTACTGACTCAGGTACTGGGAAACAGGAGCAAAACATAAAGAAGCAAACATTAAAACACCTCTTCTCCTCAGCTGGTATTCACTCCAAGCTTCTCTCTTCCTCACTCACTATCACCAGAGGTCACACTCAGTCCCTTTGGCGAGGCTGCGAGCAGTGCAGAGTGGTGGCTGTCTACAGTCAGGATATAAGGGTTTTTCTCTGTTGCTCCTTCCTTTTCACTCTTCTTCTACACCAATGGTGGTTCCCTGTGCGCTGCAGTCCTTCAGGAACATTTGCTCAACCACAGAGCACCTCTTCCTCCTCCTCTGACCCTGGTGTTCCCACTGTTTGTCGCTCCTTTTAGTTCCCACCTCTCTCAGAAGCATTCTCTACTGTCTTAAATCTGCTTTCCCTGAGGTGCTGCCATATTGGCTTCTGGGCTCAGCCATGCCCTGTGGTGGGTCAGCTCGATCCAGCTGTGTCAAGCAGTGGACAGCCCCAGCCTCTCCTGAATAGAGGCCACCCCTGAAGCCCCTGGTGCCAGTACCTGGGCATCTGCACCCGGTACAGCTGCACAGCCTTATACAGAAATTTTGTCTTTCCCATGAAGTGCTTCCCTGCAACTCAGAAAGCCTTGGTAACCTACTGAAGTGTTCCCATAGGGCAACACTCACAGACCAGAGGACCTAAGCCCAGCGGTCAGGTCAGCTGGAACACCTTGCAGCCTCCTCCAAACAACCACCAAGTTCGCCCAATCTGACCAAGACCGTGATCTTTCTCACAAAATTATCCCTTCGAAAAATCTGGCGATCACTTCTCCAAATGGAAGAAAAGAGTTCACCTCCCAAAAGAGGTCTTTACAGAAAAGCACAGAAAAAGAGGGATTGATGCTGGATCAAATCCAAGGTCTGATTAGTTCAGTGTCATACTTTCTACAACAGTCATTATTCTTAGTAGGCACTTACTGCGTATTACAGTAGGTATTATCTAGACAAAAATAAGGCTTGAAAAAGGTCTGTTATCTCACTTTAAAATTTTGCTTTAAAACACGTTTTTACTTGTAACATAAGCTAGAAAATGGCCATGTTCTAGTTATTCCTCATTTTTATTACATACATAATTACATTACATACTACATAAGTGTGATTGAGACTACAACCTGAAAACTATGACAACCCCCAACGCACACACACAACCCCGCTTTACCTCTACACAATATAGAAGCACCATCACTTTCCCCTTCATTGACTAGCAAGACAAGCATCTTTGAAGACAGTGCACATGCAAATACTGGGCAACAGAGTTTTGTCTCCTCCAAAAGGCCTTCATAAATTGAAGTGTAGCAAAGGTGGTATCAGTGACTATCTGTAGAACATACACACCCTGAGGGTCCTCTTGAGCTGTGGTACTAAGTAATAGGTACTTTTCCAAATGTGAAGATATCAAATTATTCTTCATCAGCATGAACATTATAAAACAAACCTGGTGATCCTGAATACCTCCCCCAGCCCCAATGTATACATATTTTTATTCAGATGATATCCAAGCTCCTGAACATCAGGCTATAGTTGCTTTAGTCTATCACGGTAAGGTATGTGAGAATAACTTCAGGGACAGGAGGTGTTATGTTGTGTACAATCATCCTTTGTTCACAGGTTGACTTTCACAGCGCTGTCTTCCAGTCTCAAGTCAAGACACACACTATAGGGCTTTCCACAAAGGCAGAACCTTTTAGCTCAAGTAGCCTTCTGTGCAATCAGAAAGTACAATCCCTTTCCTTGGAGTGCTGCATAATTCCTGCTGCTTGACCTCAGCCTTCAGCAGGATTCTCTCCCTCAATACTAGTTAAATCACATCAGTAGAGAGAAGAAAATGATGATTATAATAAGCAACCTAGCAAAGAACAGACAGTCACTTACTGCTGGTCATTTGTTTTACTGAAATGATGACTATCACACAACAATGGAAATGTTGTGCTACTTTGCTGGGTGATTGGATTAGTTAGCAAATTATTTGTACAAATTCACTACTGCAGGTAGGAACTTGCCTCTCGCAAAACGAAGGAACTCCCTCTATGGACAGCTAATAAATATAATTTACTATTACAGTTTAATTCCTTAAGCTAGTTTTAAACACCTGTAGTGCCCAATCTTACTAATTTAACCAATAGAAAAATTTATATCATCTGCAAACATTAGCGTCCAATCAATCCTCTCATTGGCATAAGCAAAGAGCCACTCAAGACAGTTTTTGGCTGAAAAAGATACACGAAAAAGAATTCAAAAGATTCTTCATCTGTTTCCAAACAAGAAAAAAATACTGAACGTCTTTTGGACATCTAATTATCTCATTTCACATTATTTGCTACTGTTACATATTTTATTGGCACCAATACCTGTAACAGGATACTGAAAAAGTATTTTCTTTTGCAGAGTTCACTTCAGCTTTAGAATTTTGAAGATGTCTGCTATTCTGCTTAGAATGATACCTGCTTGACAGGTAAAACTTTGAAGTGTATAGTTCTATTCAAAAATGTACAATTACATTGATACAAAGAACAAAAAAGTGAAAGAAAAAAGTCATATAATTAAACAGACAAATGTTGTCCTCTGGCTCAGAAAATCTCCAAGCAGCAAACTGCTGGAGAGCATTGTGGGGAATTAGTACAACATGCTCATTTTATTCCAGTACTCTTTTTGACAATACTATTTATTAGTCACTACATACCAGTGTAGACAGCAATACTGAATTTTTTGGACTGACCTTGATTTCTGCTACTTTATTCAGTTACCTTTAAACAGGAGAAGTCCACTATCCTGATGGTCAAGAAATAGTATGCTTGCACTGCATTCCCAGATTTTTTTTGTAGAAGCCTGCTCCTGATACATAGGGTGTATACCATTTGTGTCTCGTAGCATGCTGTCGCTCAGTTCATTCCAACCTCCCTCCGGACACTTCATATCACCAGAACTGCATCACTTAATTAAAAAGAGAAAGTCTACATTACAGAGGTTGCTCCCTCTTCTCAAATAATGGCAACGACTGTAAAGTAAACAAAGTCAATAGTTCTGGGAGTCTTCTGTAAGCATTCTTTTCTACGACCTGGTGACTCAGTACACTTGATTAGATAAATAAAACTGGGTCTTCAAGATATATTTTTGAATGAAAATTCCTTGTTTTACCCATAGCCTGTGGCTCCTTGGCCTGTAATGTCTTGTGCCAGTTATCACACTGATGGAAAGCCAACAAGATGGATGAGCACAATTTCTCCCCATCCCACCTTTTCCACACACGAGGAAATAAGATTAGGGTATGACAACCTGCACCTCATGACCACCAGGCTTCTCAGATGAGTACAAGGTTTCACT
The DNA here is from genome assembly GCA_013400335.1 of Eurystomus gularis. Taxonomy (NCBI): domain Eukaryota; kingdom Metazoa; phylum Chordata; class Aves; order Coraciiformes; family Coraciidae; genus Eurystomus; species Eurystomus gularis. Next base: position 417,280 of record VZZY01024347.1, read on the forward strand.
AGGCAGATCCCAGGAGAGCTAACACTTGCCTGTGGCTTAGGGTCTGGAACCAGCTCCTACAGCAGCTTCCCTCCCAGCTCTCTCCCCTGTGGGGACCATGCAAATTGAAGAGAATGGAAAAGGAAAAGGGTAGCTGATGGCCAGCCTTACAGTTTGTCGTTTCCAACGTACTAAGATAATGACTAAATTTACAGTTAAACCAGACACAGTCATTCAGTGGTACCCCTGAGTTTGGTGGGATGGATTCCCAAACCTTTTCAACTAAGCATGTTGTAGTATTTCTTGAAAGAAGGTTCTACTTAATATTTGACAAGCTACATTTCAGCCTTCCTGTTCAAGCTTAAGTATGATTAGAAGGGAGGGAGTATGGGAAGAAGAAAAATGACAGCATCTAAATGAATGATGATCCATCTACTTGCCTTGTACTAAACGTCTCAAATACTTCTGCAAATATTGCAAATCAGTGACCTTTTTGTTAAGCCCTCTGCACTCTAGAAAAGCCATCTACTTTGGATTTTATTTATCCTGTTTTTAAATTGTTTTATGCTTCAAATTAACTTCTAATTTTATTAAAATCTACTGTATTAAGGTTTAAACACCTGCTACAGGTTATTCTAACACTTCCTTACGCAGATTCATCATCCAGTTGAGAAGCACATAACTATAATGTTGTTACCTAGAAGTGCTGAGATCTGCTAAAACTGCTGTTAGGGGACAATTTTTTTCTTTTCTTTCTTTTTTTTTTTCAATTAAGTACAATCAAAGACCCCTTCTTGAGGGCTTTAGAATAGTGCGGGGGTTTTTTTTGGTCACAATTATTTGCCCAGAATTATTTCTCCAAGCTGTCTCATTACCTCTCTGCAGGCTTAGGGAAGCCTTTCCCATACAACAGCATTTTGCTACCCTGTCTTAAAATTTCTCTCATTCTAAACGCTAGTAGTTTATGTCCACACACACATTTGCACTTGTTACACTTTTTATAGCTATGTATTTCGGTGCAGCATCTTCAGTATAAAATGAACATTTTCTTCTACTGAATACTAGGCCTTATCATATTCTCATTTTCATTAACATCAGGAATTCAGTTTCTTTCTTATGAGCTGAAACAGGTATAAGATGACCTAAAAACCAACATAAAGGGAATTTTTCCTTTTTTCTCTTGCTTTTCATTCTTCACAAGCATTTTTCATGGCTAGTAAAAATAACATCACCATCGAAGTTTGGTTTAAAACACATTTCAAAATGTTCTGTTTCCTATTAATATTTCCAGTGGAATAATTGCAAAAGTTATCCATGAAAGTAACATGGTCAAACTTGCAATTTACAGACTTTATTACAGCAATAAAGTTTTCAGAAAGGGAGAGTAAAGACAAGTGGTTTCATGCTCAGAGGACTAGAGCATGAAAAGAAAACAGCTTGAGAAAATCCTTAGAAGTGCTTCCTCATCATTGTCTTTCCCTTCAGCTTGATGGAAACCAAAAACTTAGAAGGAAATTGAGATCAATAAAGATGTACCTATTTTACAAGGCTCAAAGTTGGGATGGGAAATTCATAAAAAAGAAGGAACAAGAGAGCTCAAATTTATTTCCCTCACCACCTCCCATGTGTACACTCTTATTTTTTTTTGACACCTAGAAAGGCTGTATTATGGCCCCTTTTATTGGAGGCAGGATTTACCATTATGACTCTTCCTCAGTTTCATTACATTAGAAGTGGTGGACATTCTTTGTCACAGAGAAAGAACAGATTTTAAAAAGTAGAAATCCTTCTTCCTCTTGTTCTCACTCACTGTCTGAGGAAGAATTTTTATGTATGAACCATTAAAACATCTACATTCCCTTGGAAAAAGCAATTAAAACAAAGCACTACGCAAAGTGAGAGTGAAGAAGGGAAAAATCCTTGGTCAAGGAAACCAAGAAACAGAACACTTTCCAGAGCAGAATCCAACTACAGGCAGATAGCAGTTTTGAAATTACAAGATAGTTAATTTAAAAAGTCCTATAAGCTATTTTTTTTTGTTTTCTGAAAGTTGAATGTATGAGGTAATGATTAAATAAATGATATTGCTAAGTATTTTTTAACTTAAAAGCTCTAGTGGCTCATATATATCCTGGTATATGATTACAGGCAATACTTTGATTAGATGTCTAAGACCTTTAGCTGTATAAATAGAATAAAGCTATCTATGTTAAGTTAGCGCTCAGCTCCTATTGCTGCAGATCTTACTTGTTCAATACACTTTTCAAAGTCAAACACCTCCCTGCCAATCAACATATTTTTCTAGAATAAATGCAAGAACGTTAAATCTAAAAGGCCATGTCTAAGTTGCAATTAGTTAATTACCCTCACTGATTAAGTGATTATGTCATTACTGGGACTTATGTGAAACTAGACCAGTAAATAAACAGATGTGATCATCAGAATAAAAGTAAACAAAGTTGAAGATTTTAAACGTTTCCCCCCCAAAAAAAACATTTATTTTTTTTTTATTCTATAACTGGAAGTCATCAGTAAAAGCACATTCCCCTCTGTGTACAAAGTAATGCAAACCACAGCGGCACAACAATTATGGAAAATCATGTGCCCTGAACTTAGTTCAATATCAAGTTCATATTATGAGCACTTCCACTTTTCAAATAATAGCTGGATGGTACAGTTGGTAGGAAAGACAAGTAGGAAGTACATGTGTAACAGCAGAAAACATAAAGTTTGACTCTGAATAACTATGATTTTTATAATGGCAGCTTAAGTAATAAACTCCCCAGTGTAAATGGGAGGAGGAGAGGCATCTCACGCAACCTGTTTTGTCATCAATACACCAAGAAGAATTTCAAACAGGGAGACAAAGTGGACAGCGAGAACACTAACACACACAATTACTACGCTGCAGTGAAGATTCTCCTCAGGACTATCAGCCCTTCTCCAGCTGAAACAAGTGAATTATATCACATTCTTCCACAAGCCATTTTTCTGTTTCCTTTCTCAAGATAATTAGTTTTCCTGCAGCTGGCTACATCTAGGTTTAGAGCTTGTTTACACTTCCAGCTAAAGCTGGCATTTTCTACTCCAATTAGGCAACTGCTACATGCTATTAGATGAGCTACTTGTTACATTGCTTTCAGTTGTCACAGAGGCCGGCAGATTTCTCTATGACAGCTAAGCTGTTTGAAATGAAAATGTAGAAGAGAACAATGAGTGAACGTATATGCATAAGAACACTGGAAAGGAAGGAATCTGCCAACCAGCCACAGAAAAAAAAAAAAAGCATTGCTAGGGGAACTGGAAACTGAACTACAAGGTTGTTTCTGTCACAACAGAAGTGACAGACATACATCAGCCCACTCAGTCTGAACAGAGATGGGTTGGTTGGTTGTGTTTTGGGGGGCTTTTGTGTTTGGTTTTATTTTTTTGTTTTTACAAACTACCAGCTTATATATCTGGTTGGGCAGCATTTCTACCAGAACCACCAGGGTTGGTGTCTTCAGTCAAGTACTCTACTCCCTTCTGGATATATCTGTCCCACTTTCACAGTGTAGTGCCACTGTAATATAGCATGTAATGAGAGAATATTTAAACCCTTGGGAGAAGAACATAAGAGTGTGACAACACTTTGTTGTATCATAATTATAATCTCCATTGCTCTTTAGCTTATTCACAATAGACAGCTTTTCAGAGTAATTAACTGAAATGAAGCTGAATTGTTTAACAAGTCTCTAAAGCTGTTTACTGCATTGGGTACTGCTAGAGTTTAATTTCTCAAGCATATGCACTTCAAGTAAAAGCCAGAGCTGTCCATGCATATTTTTTAGACAAGTTTTGTCTGCTAGGCACTTCCATCACAAACTTAATTTTTCTATAGTAGAATGGCTGCAGGAAGAAAGGATCAAGATAAGTAAAGGATATAGTTCAGGTGCCCCAGTGAGGATTTCTTAAATGCAATATACTGTCAGAATTAATAACTTCAGTGAAAAAAGAAAGAAGTAGAACACACAAAAACCCCCCAAACCACACAGCTGTACTGAATTTTAGCAGGAAATACTTACGTAGGATAATGATGAGATATTTCAGTTGATAGACATTTGAGTTTTTATTTAATGAATATGGAGCAATTTGCATTTCGTCTACTTCTATAGTAAATACGGATTCCCTTTTTTTTTAAAAAAAAAGCAAAACTAAAACTTAGGAGTAATACCAGCTTAGTTTTTTTTCTTCATTACTTCTTAAATAAATGAAGGAGACAAAATAAGATCACCTAGGTTTTCTCCACAAGATCTGAGGTTCTGCCTAGGCTCTCCTTTTTCAGAATTAGGGGAAACACAAAACCCACACAAGTGGAACAGCACGCTTTATACAGAAAAACTGAATACTATACATTCCCCTTGTACAGAATTATTGTTCTCCAGTAACTCTTACATTTTGATTATTATAAGGAAGATGCTATACATCGATCAGTAAATCCCAAGTCCTTTTTAAAAGTGTTTATAATTCTGACTAAAAAGCCAGTTCTACAATTAGCAAGTCTCTAGTCAGAAGCATGCATGTCTACTTTGAGTACATACTATAAAAGTATTTAAAATAATTAGTGAGGTTTTAAAAGTATCAACAGAAAGTAAAGGAATCACAGAACTGCAGACCTCAAGAGAAACAATTCTCCATGAAATTAATCCTTGTTGCAAGTGATCCTGCCCTAACAAGGGTCAGAAAAACAAACCCAATCCTCAGAACAAAATACAGAACTGTCCTTTTTGCTCCATGATCCCATTCCCACGAAGCTATATTTTACTTGTATTAGGATTCTGGATCAAAAGTTTTGTTTTATTAACTTGAAGAACACTGTATTAGGAACCAGGTATAAACAGAGGAGTTACACATCACAAGGTCAATTAAATTCTCCCCCTCACCTCCCACTTCAGTGGGAGCTTGGGAAAGTCCTAATTTATAGGGAATGGTATAGATTCACCACAAATGAAGGCATTAAATAATTTCATAGTTGTGCTTAGTTAGCATGTCTTCATCATAGAGCCAACAAATAGCCTGCTACCTGTTTTGAAAAGACAATTAGTTCCCAGTGCTATCAAATATCATTTCATAGAATAAGCTTCATGCTTTATCAGCCTTTTGAAAAAGCGCCTCATTATTGACTACGCAAAAGAAGTACTACGAGTATTGATCTATAAAACCAAAATGGATATCAAACAGATGGAACTGCAACAAGCTGAGATTTCCAGTCAATTCTCTGTCACAGTAATCGGATGTGATACAGGACAACAGCCACCCAACCCTTCAAAAGCCAACTCTACCACAGGCACATGTAACCAAGCCCTGTACAGCCAACTTGCTACCAGCCTTCCTTGATACAGATTCGGTGGGGAGCGGCTAATTAAAAAAACTGAACCAAACCACAAAACCTCCCAGTAACACAGATTTCGAGACTAATGTATGTTGGAGAGGACTTTTGGAGGTCATTAACGCATTAAAATTTGACCCAATTAGATCAAGTTTTCTAGTGTGCTGTTTAGTTTTCATCTCCTCCAAGGATGGAGATACCCAAACTCTCTCTGTGCAGCCCATCCTCAATGTTTGATCATCTCCAAGATGGAATTCTCTCCCCCATCTAGCTGGAATTACTATTGCCACAGTTTCTTTGTTGCTCCTTCTCCTGTTGCTGAGCACTTCCAAGAAGTGCACGGCTCAGTCTTCTCTATAGTCCTCCTTTCCATTTGCTGGTTGAAGATTTCATCTTCTTATGACTGAACACACTCAATTCTCTCAGTCTCTCCTCATACATAAGGTCATCTGGCTCTCTGGCCGTTAGGGTTCCATCCATTGGACTTACTCTGCTTTGTCAGTACCTTTCTTTTACTAAGGATCGCACTGGTCACAGTACTGCCAGTATGGCCTCGCAAATGCTGCTCCAGTGTGGTCTCAAAAGGAACGATCACTTCCTCCAAACTGCTGGCTACATACAGCACAATATGTCAGCAGCTGCCTATGTGGCAAGGATGCAATGCTGATTCATGTTCAACCGGGCATCCACCAGAACCTGAAGGTCCTTTTCTGTGGAGCTGCTTCCATCCAGGTTACCCCCAGCCTGTATCGTTGGTTGTTCCACGTCAGACAATACTCTGCACTCCAGTATTAATCCCCAAGGTACACCACTACCACATGGCCATCTATCAATCTTTCTACTGATGATTACCATCTTTTGAATCTGGCAGTCTATCTATCTGACCATTCAGTTATCCAGTTGATATCTCACTTTCTTGGCTATAAGACTACTATTGGAGACTACGTTGAAGGCCCTACTAAAAAAATTGAAGAACACACCCTGTGCCCTCCCTGTCTACAAGCTAGTCATATCATCATAGAAGGCAACTGTGTTGAACAACCTGACTTTCGTAAATCCAAACTTACTGTTCCAAATTCCCTTTTTGCCCTTCACATGCTTGGAAAGAGCCTCCAGAAGGATTTATTCCATAACACTCTCACAGTTTTCCAGACCCTCCTTCTTGAAAACGGGTATGGTGCTTGCCTTTTCCAGTCACCAAGGAAACTCCCAATTGCAAGGACTTCTCCAAGAGGATAGAAACCAGCCTCACGACGACATCAGGCAGCATCCCTGGATGCACACCATCTTGTTCCACTGACATGCAATTGCGCAGCTGGCTTAATTACTCCCCAGCTATCACCATCTACTGTGGGTAACAATTCACTCCCACAGACTATCACTAGGCTCAGGGCCCTGGGAGACCTGATGACAAATCTTATCAGTAATAACAGGCAAAAAAGGGCACTAAGTACCACAACCTTTTCCTCATTTTCTATCACTCATCCCTTGCCTACTGAGCAGAGGGCTGACATTTACTGTAGCCTTCTAGACCCTCCTTGTTTCTTCCCTAGAGAACACCTGGAGGTGTGTAGATGTGGCGCTTTGAGATGTGATCTAGGAGTTAGGGAGATGCTGGACGAAGTTTGGACTAGATGAACCTAAAGGTCTTTTCCATCTTAAATGATTCTATGATTCCCACATCCTTCATGAGTTTCAACTACTTCGTTGAAAGCTTTGGCCTTCCTAACTCCATCCCAACACACTCAGGCAATATCTCTGTAACTCTCTTGGGTAGCTAATATCTGCTTTACCTTCTCTGTATTTCTTTTTTGTGTGTAAGAGCCCAGAGCTCCCTTTTAGGAGCTTAGCTGACTGCACTTACTGGCAGTTCTCTGATATCACTCAGCTGTTGATCCAGATGGTTGTGAAGAAAGAGGTGCTTATAAAAGACCTGTAAGAAGCCACCTCAGCAGGGGCTCCCCTCACATCACTCAGGAGCTGCTTTTAGGCCGGGCCTTTTAAGCAGCTCCCAGCCTGAGCTAGACTGCAGCCATGCCTGTGCCTGGGCACACAGCCCAGCTGATGCACACCCTGACTCACAGACTTTACATACTGGCTCAACCTCAAACCCGCTTTGTCACTATTGACTTGCCTGGTGTCACTGGATTGTTGGCTGAACCTGGTCACTGCTACCAGACACACTCAGCTCTCTTTTCAGGTACTGTGGGACTGCTTCCACAGTGATGACACAGCTCCTGTGCCCATCTTCTGCCAGATAACCCTCCCTTACCTTTCCCTTGCTGCTCCCTGACACATCTGAGCTCAGTCAGGCATCCTGCCACACTTGCTTAGTTTTCTGCATGCCAGAATGAACTATTCTTGTGCTTTGAGGAGGTTATTATTTAAGATCAACCAGCTGTCCAGAGCTCCTTTGCTATTCAGACCAATCTTCCATTCAGTCCTACCAAGCAGTTCCCTGAATGAGACAAACATCTGTTCTTCTGCCTTACAGGTTTCTAATCCTACTACTCATTTTTCTCACTTCGTTCAGGACTTAAGTTTCCTGTCCTGGACCACATCCATGATCAGTTCTTCCTTGTTTGTGAGTAACAGGGCTAGTTGAGCACCTCCACTAGACAAAGCTTTTCATAGTCTCGGGAAACATGCCATTTTATTTCAGTTTAACAACTTCCTTCAGTTATGGCAGAATTTAGTCTTAGATGAGCTACAACACAAAACAATTCACACTTTTTCTACATTTATGCACAGAGCCTTTCACCCACGAGTAATACTACAGTTACCCTAATTTTGCAACTCACAGAATCGCAGAATGGTAGGAGTTGGAAAGGACCTCTGGAGATCATCCAGTCCAACCCCCATGCTAAAGCAGGTTCAGCTACAGTAGGTTGCACAGGACAGCATCCAGGAGGGTTTTTAATTATCTCCAGAGAAGGAGACTCCACAACCTGTCTGGGCAGCCTGTTCCAGTGCTCTGTCACCCTCAAAGTAAAGAAGTTTTACTGTATTTTAGGTAGAACTTCCTGTATTCCAATTTATGCCCACTGCCCCTTGTCCTACCACTGGGCACCACTGAAAAGAGTATAGCTCCACCATCTTGACACCTGCCCTTTAGATATTTATAAGCACTGGTAAGATCCCCTCTGTCTTCTCTACTCCAGACTAAACAGACCCAGGTTTCTCAGCCTTTCCTCATAAGAAAGATGCTCCCCTCCCCTTATCATCTTTGTAGCCCTCCACTGGCCTCTCTCCAGTAGTTCCTGGTCTCTCTTGAACTGGGGAGCCCAGAACTGGACACAATACTCCAGCTGTGGCCTCACTACAGCAGAGTAGAGGGGTAGGAGAACCTCCTTTGACCTACTGGCCATACTATTCTTAATGCACCCCAGGATACCATTGGCCTTCCTGGCCACAAGGGCACACTGCTGGCTCATGGTAAAGCTCCTTCATCTTTTGGCATACCATCCACATTTTACAACCCATTTGAAAAAGGACTTTTACTTACCTGTCAAAATATTCATATGCTACTTTCTTTGCTTAAACACACTCAAAATAATGATCTTTAGCAGGGTTCTAACATAGTGCCTGAATTGATATTTGCCTTCTCTTGGGTCTACATTCCCCATGGGGTTTCTGTTGCAATCTGACGGTAGAGGAAGTGCTGGATCATGTATTCCCACCAATCTTTGGTTGTATCTCTAACAGCTGAGTAGAGTCGTACCAGTGTAAGTCACTTTCTCCCTGTTCAGACATGACACCGAAGATACTCACAGCTTACACTGAAGTTTCATACTAGCTACTGCTGAAGACCACATTCATGCGTATAGAGCAAGACTATTTCTTGGCTTTCACAGGCGTTACGCACTGACCTCCAGTGTTCTAGATATTAAGTACCACTAGATCTTGTATTCAAATTTGTCTGTTGATATCAACAGATGAAAAAAGTAGATACTATACCGTTCTTATATAAAGTAACTATATTTATAAGCGCGTTATCAGAAAAAGGACTACACAGTCTCACCTTGAAATGATTCGCAGGGTGTATCAGTTGATGTATTACCATCTGCTGATGAAGTCTGAACATTATCCAAATTCTTTTCTTTGGATTTTGAGCCCACATTTCTGAGAACCTCCTCCTCTTCTCTACTCGAAGTGTGTGCAAGAGCAGATGATGAAGTTTCAGCATAGAGTCGTTTCAGTACTTTCCCTATGAACACTATGGAGTAAGAAAACAGAAAGAAATACAGTGTTTTAAAGGTATTTTAAGTCTTAAAAAACCCAACAACTAATCGATACAAGATAGCTTCCCTCATATTCTATGCAAGTCTCTCTTCAGTAGTCCCTACCTCTCACAGGTAAAACTGAAAATAATAAATTTAAGTTCTAAACTTGAGTCAGAAAAGCAGCTTTAAAACCCCAGAGTTCTCTAGCAATGTTACATTTAGAGTCTATTTGACTACATTTTGGCAATAAATTAATACAGTACATTTACAGACTAAACACACATTAATCTTCTAAATTTCTTTTAAAACAAGTATCTTCCTACAAAAGTCTTACAAGGCTGCTCAAAATGCAGGTCTTTTCTGGCACAGAGGCCCTGCAACTGAATCACTCATTAAAATCTGTAAGCTACAACTATTTAATCACATAGAAAAACTAGAAGTAATAGCGGCAGCAACACATGGTAACCCAATTATTTCTACAGAATTAGCAGTATTCTTATACGCCTCTTCCTCTTATGGGCCCCTTTCTGATGACACTGGCAATCTGCTACTAGTTTCTCAAATGCAAGCATCATTTGATTAAAGAAAAGAACCATACGCAAATAATCTACTCACCAACAAAACAATCATCTTTCTATAGATGCACGCATATTTCAATCACTTGAAATTACATATTATATTAAAATGTAAAGTAATACTAAAAGTTTTTATCTACTGCAAAAGCAACACCCCCAGTTTCATGAATTCTACACTTGCAAGCAGATGTGTCAGGGTAAGAGGAGGCAGGAAAAGAGATTTGGAGAAAAACATGTATCTAAACTCCAGTTTCAAATTTAATATACAGTGTATGGACACTACACAAGCAAATTGGTGCAGATTCTTAAAAAACAATTCTGCCAAGGGAAAAGGACATACATAGTTCTAAGAATGGCTCCTACTGCAGCTTAACAGCTTAAGAACACACTAGCATCCCATAACTCTCTTCAATAAATTACTTTCCGTCACAATGGAAAAAAATCACCTTCATCAAGCTGGGAAATCCTTGAACCAGCAGTCCTTGATGGACAAATTTTATCTTCATATGTACCTTGGTGATGTGCTTCAATTATGTAAATGGCTAGCTATGGGGGAGAATGTCTTGTTACGACTTTTTTGAGCTCCTAGTATACTATACATGATCACTTACTCTGTGCGCAATCACTTGGATAATCGCTGGCCTTATGAAAGGTCTATGACAATATGTATGCCTGAAGAGATACTTGTGCAGAAAGCTTTGCTTATAAAGCCCAAATTTCAGCTTTTCTAAGCTTATCTATCATTCAATGACATGAAAAAAAACCTGTGACAAGCTGCCAGCAATGTCCCCATCGAGTAAGCACAACCATTGTGCACATTATGGGTTGAGACTACTGTTCCCAGAAAGACAGACATCAAAAACTGACTGTGTATTTTTTTATAAGGTTCCCTTGCCAGGGTATTCTAAAGCTAGAAAGACAAAATCCACAATTACCCTCCTCAGAGGACAACCAGAGAAAAGTAGACAGAAATAGGCAGTGCAATGAGACAAAGTTAACTGCCCTTTGCAGATCTCTGACTCTATAGCAAGTTATCTAAGGAGTTTATCCTGGATCCTTTCCCTGAGTACTGCTACTAACACTGCAGCATTTTAATGAACTCCAGTAGAGTCGTTACTAAATGTCATGGTTTAACCCCAGTAGGCAGCTCAGTCCCACACAGCCACTCACTCACTCGCTCCTGCACAGGATGGGAAAGATAATCGGAAAGGTAGGACTGAGATCAAGACAGCGTAATAGGTAAAGGAAAAGCCATGGACACAAGCAGAGCAAAACAAAGAATCCATTCACTGCTTCCCATCAGCTAGCAGGTGTTCAGCTGTCTCCAGGACAGCAGGGCTCCATCACACAAATGGCGACTTGGGAAGACAAATGCCATCACTGTGAATGTCCCGTCCTTCCCCCAACTTTATATGCTGAGCATGATGTCATTTGGTATGGGATTTGGTCAGTTAGGGTCAGCTGTCCCAGCTGTGTCACCTCCCAGCTCCTTGTGTACTCCCAGCCAACTTGTTGGTGGGGTGAGAAGCAGCAAAGTCACTGACTCTGTGCAAGCATGGCTCAGCACTAATCAAGACACTGCTGCGTTATCAACACTGTTTTCACCACAAATCCAAAAAATATATCGCACCGCAGGAGCTCTTATGAAGACAGTTAACTCTAGCACAGCCAAAACCAGCACACAATTTAACACTGAAGCATCCGCGTTGATGAAGCTATTCTTCCAAAGCAAATGATCATTGAGATACTAATGCAGCTATATATGGAAATACATTTTCTCCAGATCCAGTGAGGAGAGCAGGCGCCCTCATAGATACAGTGAATTTTATGCTCCCCACCTTGAAATCAGATTTCTCTAGTAATCTGTCCAGTCATCCTCCCCTCCAATCACTTCACTCTCTCTTTACTTTTTTAAAATACAGGACTATACTCATATGCACATTTGCGTTGCTTCAGAAAGGAATACTAGACTGGTTTTGATACATTCACTCCTCCTCATTCATGCAGGGCTCTCCTCATCTCTAGTAACTACACTTGAGAAAGCAAGCTGGAGCAATGCTTGCCTTTGGAGGGTATGAACAATGAGGAAAGTATTCTTCACAAAATTCTCTCTTGCTTAGAAAGAAATATCTGTATCAGTAGTAGTGATAGATTTACTTCAGCAAAGACAGGGTTTAGCTGCCAACATAAAAGCAGCATCCAATCTTACAGGCTGGAGTTTTCAGCAGAGACAAGAGGTAGCCGGGTGCAGAGTGGGGAAGTTCTTTATTGCCTACAAGGCTTTCACACCTAAGTGCATCTCAGCACTGCAAAGGCCTCTTGAGATGACCAGTAATCCCCAGTAACCACAACAGAATGGAAACGAGCAGCAGTGACATCTAGGCATGACAAAGTCCTGTTTGGAACCTGATGTATTTCAAGCCTTCCAAAGACAGCACGAAGCAACGTATCCCAGCAGTGCACCTTCCTCAGGAGAATGAAGGTGGTGGCATCACTAGAGAGCAGCTGAAAAAGTGACTGATTTAGCCTGAACTATTTCGAATTCTATGTATATTCTAGCCTGAAGGAAAAAAAAAATAAAAAAAATGCCTGCAGCCTGTGTATCAATAAACAAGGAAATTAGGCTCTGAGGAATATCTATCCTGCCATACTCAGCAGCTTTACATGCTCCAAAGCAGCACTTCGCTCAGCATTTAAAGAGTTTGAGAGCTAAGCTACCAGAACATTTTTCAGATGACAGAGTATGCTCTTTCCTCAGAGTTTTATTGCTGCAATTACTTTAAAAAGAAAAAAAAAAAGGTATCCTGTGATATCCATGAGCATTAGCTTAACCACACGAGGTTGGTCTTGCCTTAGCAGCTTTTCTTCCCTATTCAAAACTTTCCTTAACCTAATGTCTTTGGCATTATCACAGAATCACTCTGGTTGGAAGAGACCTTCAAGATCACCAAGTCCAACCACTAACCTAACTCTACCACATTCACCACTGAACCCCGTCCCCTGGCCCCACACCTTCATGTCTTTTAAAAGTCACCAGGGCTAGCGATTCAACCACCTCCCTGGAGAGCCTGGTCCAGTGCCTGACAACCCTTACAACATGTGTCTCAGGTCATGATCTCCAAATGTTTCTTGAATATTGCCAGGTTCGGTGCCATTACTGTTTCCCTGGGGAGCCTATTCCACTCCTCCATCACCCTCTAGGTAAAGAACCTCCTTATAATGCCCAACTTAAACCTCCCCTAGCACATCTTCCTATCATCCCCTTGGGTCCTATTATTGGTCAACAGAGAGAAGAGATCAGTGCCTACTCCTCCACCCTCCCTAGTGGCGCAGCAGTAAGCTGTGATGAGGTCTCCCCTCACTCTCCTCTTCTCCAGGCTGAACAGATCAAGTGACTTTAGCCACTCTTCACACGGCATCCTCTCTAAACCCTTCACCAACTTTCTGGCCCTCCTCTAGACACATTCCAGTAGCTTTATATCTTTTTTGTACTGTGGTGCCCAAAACTGCACACAGTACTCAAGACGTGGCCGCACCAGTGCAGAGTAAAGTGGGGCAACCACCTCGCTCGACCAGCTAGCAATGCTGTACTTGATGCACCCCAGGACTCAGTTGGCCCTCCTGGCTGCCAGGGCACACTGTTGGCTCATGTTCAACTTGCCATTGACCAGAACCCTCAGATCTCTTTCTGCAGGGCTGCTCTCCAGCCTCTCACTCTTCAGAGTGTATGTATATCCAGGGTTACCATGTCCCATGTGCAAAATCCAGCACTTGTCCTTGTTAAACTTCATGCCTTCGCAATTGTCCAGCTCTCCAACCTGTCCAGATCCTTCTGCAGGGCCTCTCTGCCCTCAATAGCGTCAACCGCTCTCCCTAATTTGGTGTCACCTGCGAACTTAGTAAGCCTTCAACTCCTGCATCAAAGTCATTTATGAGTATATTAAAGAGTACTGGCCCCAAGATGGATCCCTGTGGAACCCCACTAGTGACTGGTCACTAGCCTGATGTAATCCCGTTCACCGCAACCCTCTGAGCTCGACCCATCAGCTGGTTGCTCACCCTTTGTATTATGTGCTTATCCATCTGGATGCTGGACAATTTGTTATGCAGCACCAGAGATCAGTCCATCTGGTAAGAACTGCTCAAACCTGTAAAAATAACTACCTCTTAACAGAAGATTAGTAATAAAGAAAATTAAAGGGAAAATATCTACTACTGGAGACATATCTAACCTACCAGAGTTCCAAAAGCGAAAGATGTGCTCTCACCATACCCGTAGTATAGCCAAGTAAACATGGTTATTTGTTGCTGCTGTTTTCCAACCAACATAACTGATAGAGGATCTGTACAGATTCATGTGGTCTTTCAAGAGACCAGTCTGGAAACACTTTCTCACTTTCCCTAGCAGACTGATGTTTCTAAACAAGCATATACAAATTTGAGGTGTTTTTAAAAAGACCTCAAGAAAAAATGAGGAAGATCACAGGAAGATGATGGATACACTATTTGGAGTCAGAACCAATGAAACTTGCCGCATTTACCTGTGGCATTAATGCACAAGGTACAAGAGAGTGAATTTAATGTATTCTACTGGGTATGTTTCTGAAGACATGCTTCAAAATTGTACCCACATATTACAAAATCTGCTGTTCCAGTCTGGAAGAGAAAGAATAGTTTGAGGGGAATTATCTCTGGAACTGAGCCTGTAATCAAACAGGAAAGAAATGCGAACAGCAATAAGAAGCCAATTACAAGGTAAAAAAAGGAAGCCTTGCTGCACTGACTACTGCAAATATATCTCTCCTCTTAGAACAAAGCGGCCTCTGGAACTAGCAGACGAGAAACTGGAAGAGAGGAAAGCAGATAAGCCAAGCGGTTTAGGGGCCAGGAATGGTAATGATGTAGATGCAGGTGAAAGAAACATAGAATGTTTGTTAGCGTTAGTTTTGCATTGCTTTCAGCTATTCTTACATCCCTACAAAATCTGGGACAGCAGACAGTAATCCAAGAAGTTCTATACGGCATAGACCAGGAAAGAATTAATGAAAAGAACACTTCAGTTCACCCAATTCAAAGTAAATCTTTAAGAACTACCACAGCTGCTTATCATGGCTCTGTTCCTCTGAGGTATAGTTGATGGCTCACCACTCCCAACCTACTGAAGACTAAAGATGCTTTCCGAGTTCTGTAGGGAATATATTCTGCATTGTGAAGAAAAATGTTCCCTTAACTATATGTTACTGAAAGAAGACATGGCTTAGAACACCTGGTCACACACTGACAACTGAAGGCAGCTCTAAGCCTCCAGGTTAAATGAGCACAGCCCAGGGACCTCCACATTTTGGAGTTCTGTGTTATCACAGCAGACTTAGTTGTCATTTTAGTTCTGTGTGGAAAGACACTTTCATTGCTGATGTCTCCAATGTCCAATCAGAAAAAAAAACAACTGTGAAGAAGTGTTTGCCATATTTTGTGTGCTCTTTCACTTACAGGAATCTGACAGGACTTTAACACTACAATGAATAGATTCTTTATGCTTTGAGATGTATGGTGTCGAAAACAAGACCTTGAAGGTTAGTGAAGAGCTAGGCATAGGGCCAAAAGGAAGTACTGCACTGTAACAATATTAGCAAACACCTGGCCAAAATCCTAAAGGTTTACAGAGAGTCTTCGCTCTTTTGCTGTAGGCGAAGATCAGGCTACATTGACACTGCCTCCATTAACAAGGTTATAAAGAGAAAAACGAAACCTTCCGGACTTTATTTCCCCAGGGGGTCAGAAGGGGACAAGAAAACATTCCTAAGTGGAAATTACTAAACTGGAGCTGAATACTGATGAAAACCTCTGTGTTTAATCCATCATGAGAGAGACTGAGCCACTACTGTGATGGAGGTCATGTACAATGACAATGGGCTCCAAAACCCCCTAGGGCCAAGTATTTTTTAATGTGAGACAGCAAAAAGAACTAGTATATGAATCTAGGGAGATCTCGCCAAAAACCTTGTACAGCCTTAAGTCTGCTGTGTACAAACCAGCTGAACTCAAACCTGAGCAGACACAAAGAGGGGCTTTTACAAGACATAGAAGAATAAGGAGAGCTTGGGCTGTTTAGCACACACAAACAAATGCCAAAAGAATAAAACAATGTAGTTAAAAGAGTCTCTTATATTGAGCACCAACTCCTGTAAACACTACTGGGCTGACTGCAAACAGAAAGGACTAGAATTAATGGCATCAAAGACTGCTTTTAATACTACATTCTTCATAGATCACTCCAGGGTTCCTCACATTTGGTTACTGACACATGCAAACTAAGCGGGAGATCAGATGTATGTGATCACACGGAATCCTTTTATTTGTTAAAAGGAAATAGTAACTAAGATAATTTTTATCTATGAGGATCACCAGGGAAGAAAAATCTTTCCTAACATAATGGTGGAAAAGTTTTCCTAACATAATGGTAAATCTATTACACAAAACAGATTTTGAATTCATTGTATGTATGATAAATTTAGACCAGGAGGTCTAAACCAGGTCTCTAAAGTTAAAGCTAGCTAAAAGGAGTCATCACAGGTCAAACTGTCGTGGTTTGAGCCTACCTAGCCAGCAACAAAGCAACCACAGAGCCGCTCGATTGCTCACTCACTCCTGACTCCCTCCAGTGGGATGGGGAGGAGAAAATACAACAAAAGGCTGAACGGTTGAGAGAATAGGGAGGGCTCACTCACCAGTTATAGCCACAGGCAAAAGAGACTCGACTTGGGGAAAACAAAATCAATTTAAAGAAAACCACCATGAATTCACCAACTGAATCAGAGTAGAAAGATAATAAATACAATC
This sequence comes from Eurystomus gularis, assembly GCA_013400335.1. Taxonomy (NCBI): domain Eukaryota; kingdom Metazoa; phylum Chordata; class Aves; order Coraciiformes; family Coraciidae; genus Eurystomus; species Eurystomus gularis. The sequence goes on from VZZY01024347.1 coordinate 434,265, forward strand.
AAATCTTATATACACCTTCCCCCACCCCTCACTTCTTGGGCCCAGCTCTGCTACCTTCTCCCCACCAGCAGTGCAGGGAATGGGGGTTGTGGTCAGTTCCGGTCCATTCCATACCGTTTCTGCCACTCCTTCCTCCGCAGGGGGAAAACTCACAGTCCTACCCTGCAGCAATGTGGCAACCCTCTCACAGGAGACAGTCCTCCACGAACTTCTACCAGCATGGGTCCCTTCCGCAGGCTTCAATCATCCCAGTGACGGATTGCTCTAGCGTGGCCCTCCCTCAGAGTCACATCCTTCTTTGGTATCAGTCCCCTGCTCTGGCATGGGATCCTCAATGGGCTGCAGAAGGGATTCTTCTCCACTGCTGATCTCTAAGGGCTGCAAGGTCTCAGCCTGCAAATGAACCACAGGCCAAAGGAGAACGGCTGCTCTGGATTGCCTCTCCCACTCCTTCCTCACTGACCTTGGTGTCTGTATGGTTGTCTCCCTCAGGTCCCACTCCTCTCCCAAACAAAACAACTTCCAATGGGTTTTCCCCTCTTATATATTTTATCACAGAGGCACTAATTGGCTCGGCCTTGGTCAGAGGTGGGCCCAACATGAAGCTTAATGAAGCTTCTTACAGGAGCCCACATCAGTAACCTCCTTCCCTTCTCCTTCCCACCACCAAAACCCCACTAGCACAAACCCAACACACAGACAATACCAGATAAGTTGCCTGTCATTAGGTACACTAATGGTGTTACTAATCCTCATTGTATGGCTGTTGCTTTTTTAAAGAGGTAAAAACCATGTAACATCTTGGTGCAGTAACTAATATCCTGAACTTTGCTTACTACTTCAGCAGCACCTGAGGCACAGTCACATTTAAGCATACTACATAGAAATGGATATACACAACTCATTTAGAGCATTAGTATGAAATCTTGTTCAGCTTCCTCACAAATCCCATTGACAAAGTTTTCCACTTACAGAAAAGGAAGTGTAATTTGGCTTATGCTAGTGGCAAATAACACAGTGTCCTGGTTTGAGTTAGAACCAAACAAATTCTTTTCAGTGATTTTACTTTTCAGCTGAGTCTATTCTAACTGCACTTTTGGAAGCTCACAGCATGTTTTTGCAGACAGTGTCTGCTTCTAGCAGTGGTAACGCTTGATGTTTAGAGTTACTACCAAGGATTGATGTGCAGACCAAGGTCACTGCTAAATCTTGTGTTCCACATCGGGGGTGCAGAAAGTGAAAGGCCGCATCTGTGGGGAGGAGTGGCCAGGACAGGTGACCCTAAACTGACCAACGAGGTATTCCATCCCATATACGTCATATTCAGTATAAAGCTGAGGGATCACGAGGGTCTTGACCCTTCCCATCTGCCTTCAGGGCCCTTGCCTTCCACTAGCATATGCCTCCCTTGGGGGCCTTCTTGGACCTTTCCATGCCTTTAATGTCGATTTGTGTGTTCCTGAACTCGGTTTCCATCTGCTGCTGAGCCCAGTCTGGGAATTTGCCAGTGCCTGCTACAGTCTCAGTGGTGACAGTGATGTAATNTTAAAAAAACTAACAGAAGGTTTTAATCTGTAGAGTCACTGTACTATCATTCAAACTATAATTAAACACATGAACTTTATCACAGCATTATTAAGAGTCTATGCCATTTTACAGTGAACTATGTGGCTTCTGTGTACTTCTATAGCTTCACAAAAACTCACAGTGGTCTTGTCCGAGATGTAGAGAGCTGTAAACACAAGATGAAAAGAGCAGTTCATGTATTTCTGCAGCTAGAACAAAATACTGCAGTTGGAAGAGACCTAGAACGATCATCTAGTCCAACTGCCTGGGAGTCTTCAGTGGAAAACTTCAATTCTAATAGACTTAAAAATGCAGAAAGCTTACATATTCTAGGCTTGTCTTCTGAGTAAGTTTTCTATTTAATTTCAAAAGTGAAACAAATTCACTTTCCAGCTAAAAACATGCAGCACTATCAAAATACCCAGCTTGTAATTGAAAGCACTGAATGTTCCTACTGTGCAATGAGCTGAAGCAACACCAGAAGACACATCTTTCCAGGAATTCCTCAGTGGCAAAAAGAAGCCAATATTTTCAGAAATGAGAACAAGTTGCACTAGTACCAAACTAATCCCATGGCTAATTCTTAACAACTCATGTGTGAAAATAGTGAAGTACAAATACATTAGAAAACTGAAAAAAGCACCAGGTCTCTGTAGTTTGACATAACCAAAGTATAACTCCAAGAAAGAGTACAGAACACATGCTGGCTAGTGGTACAAACTGTGAACATCCAGGATCTTTCTACCACAATTTTATAAGAAGAATAAAAACTCTCCTTCAAATAAATGAATTGTTTGGCATCTCTCTATTAAACTGACACCACTTGAAGTTTCTTATGTACGTAGCCAGACTACCCACAAATACACGCATAGGCCAACCCTGGAATAGCGCTGCAGATGTATTAAAGTTCTCCTGGGGTTGACAGCATGACTTAAAACTCAGTTAAGACTACATACTGTAACAAAAGCATGCTGAATAATTAAACAAAGTTCTGAACAACACCAGAAGCGTTCCTGTACGGATGAGTGTAGGAGGTGACAGTTTCCTCAAACCATTTCTGTGAAGAATGCTTGCACGCACTTTGGGCTACTTGCCATACATACAATAAGCACCCCCACCACATTGCTCAACTGGTTGCCTGAAATGTCAACTGTCTACTGAAATGCAACTCGGGCAGTAAGAATAAAGTAAGTGGCATCAAGAGCAGTGAATTCTGTGAAGCTTGCAACTTGCCCCACTTGGTCCCTCTCTCCTACAAACAGAAGTTTACCAAAGAGGGAAGAGTCAGGAATTTCTTCTGAACCCATCCCATGTGTAAGATTTTATTTCAGATAAAACAGAGGAGAATAGAAACAGCAGACAGAATGATAACCCACAAGCAGAACATATGGACAAGTCTTCATTAAAATGTTCAGTTCATCTCTGTCAATGCAGAATGACTCTCTGATATTCAAGATTATTTAAATCCCTGAAGTCTCTTGTGTAAGTATCTCATCTCCTACAAATGCCATGATAGCACAGTTATTTTACAGCATGGTTATAAAAATCACAGAACCATTAAGGTTGGAAGAGACCTCCAGACATCAAGTCAAATCCTAATGCTCAGAGTAGGATCAACTAGAGCAGGCTGCTTAGAGCCTTGCCCAGTTGGATGTAATAACCCCATTGCCTGGATAATCTCCACTTCCCTAATGACAACTGGACAGTCAACTTTTGACCAGAGATACTCAAGGGGACAACCTGAAAAACAGTGGCCTAGAAACAGAGATACCTGGAATTCATTAGGACCCAAAGCAATAGGGTGTAAAGGCATTTTAATTTTAAGAGATGGCTACGTACAGAACACATTAGCCAGATTGCCATTCTTACCAGCTAGCAAGTGGAAGACTGATGACAACTGCTGGCTAGGAGCTACTATCCATTCCCTTAAACCATTCCCCACCAAGCTTACTTGCCCTTTAATCATAGGGGATGGAGTTTCATCTTTTAGGTCTTCTAGATTCTTTCTGAAGGAGTTGTTCAACTGGGCAAACTGATGAACACAGATCTTCACTCTGTATTTGCCTGGCCTAACTTGCAGTGATTCTTGGGTCATGGCTCCATAAATCTCAAAAGGACAAAGGCACCTGGTTTATATTTCAGGAACTAGAGGCAAAATTCAGTCTGTAGTTATGTTGCATAATGGCAGCCACAAGCAAGGCATCAAACCCTGTTTACACATCAGACAGCCCTCCAGAAGGGTGTGACTCCAGACACCCCTCTTGTATATAAAACACTAATTTTGCCAACCAGCCACTGGGTGTCCAAGACTTGTTCAGCACAGATGATGCTGCACTGAGTACAAGCTCCTGTTATAGTAAATGGAAACAAATACAAGTGACCCCTGAGGATAATTAAATTTATTAATCTTGACCTGAATGTCACAATACAAGAAAAGCCACATATGCATTGCTCTCAGACAAAATCAAAGCCTCCAATCATCAACGCCTGCAGCCAAAAATCCCACAAGTAAAACCTAGAGACCAGAGGATTGGATTAAGTCAAGAGAGTGTATGCACATTCACACACCCATGTTCTAGCCCCGAGGGCAATGACTAGTCATTTAAGCATTAACTTCAAAAATCTTTGAGTAGAGATCACTTAGCTGCAGAGATTCCCAGACTTAGGATACCAGCTCAACAACTAGCAGCATATTAAAATAAAACAAAGAGGAAAGGGAGGAATTAACCAGCGCATTCCACACCCGGAATGGCTAGAACAAGAGGGAATGGCTTCAAGTTGCAACAGGGTAGGTTTAGTCTGGACATTAGGAAAAAAGAAGGAGTACTCAGATACTGGAACAGGCTGCCCAGGGAGATGGTGGAGTCACCATTCCTGGATGCATTTAAGGGTCGTTTAGATGTGGTGTTGGGGGATATGGTTCAGGGAAGCACTTTGCAGAGTAGGGTTGATAGTTGGACTCGATGATCCCAAGGGTCTTTTCCAACCTGAACGATTCTATGGCAGCTGTACAGGGTACCATTTTCCTATTCACCCTTATTTTTATAGGAATTTCTCATTTCCAAAAATGCTCAAGCTGCACAGAGATACAAGGAAAAGAAGAATGCAGTGACATGCAATTACATCCTGCATAGCCTGATGGTTCAGATCATCATATGGGTGTATCTCATATTTAAGAAGGGATGCTCTTGTTCAAGTCAGAAGGAAGAAGAGGAAAATGTAAATTTTCCTGCTACCAGCAAGGTCAGCTTTGCCAAGAGTGACATGCTTCCATTGCACCATAGACAGAGTGTGTGTAAACCAAAGCAAAGCACTTTAATGAGAATAACAAAATTGATCTTTCTTAAGGGGAAAAAAAGTGTGAAATACAAAGATTTCTAGCTGTTGCCAAAGTATAGTTTTATGTACCTAGGAATGAGAAGTTTCCAATTTTACAGCGTTTTGCTTTGTGTTCAGTCTGCAAGCAATCCTTACCATGCAGGTGAAGCTATGGTAGCAGGCTCTTATGAGAGTAGCTAAAAACCAAAATGGTATAAAAATAAGGACCGAAAGATCTGCTGCAGAGAACTCAAGCTGAAGCTGTCTTATCTCTTGAAAGAGGCACTTGTAGGCAAACAGAGAAGTTAACATCTTACAAGACCTTGTGTTTGGCCAAAGAGGATGCCATTCCTCAGATTATCTACAACTTCACTTTTCGTGTTTCAGACTTAACTGTATCTATCTAAGCTTATAGTCCTTGTTTCCAAACAGCACTGTTACTCCTCAAAAAAGAATTTCAAGACGATAACAAGTAATTTTTCAGCTTCACATTTCAGGTTGGAATTCACTTGCAACGTAAGGCCAGAAAAAGCTCTAGGCTGCCTTGTCTGAACGACTGGAAGAAGGAAGAAGTTTACACACCTACCCACACTGAGACCCGACAACGTGTGTCTGAATACTTTTAATGTATTTCAAAAGACTCTGGAGGCACTTCAAGAAGCGGAGCAACTAAACAGTTCATACAAGTTTTTTCCAGTGCTTAATCATCTTCACCATAAAATACACGCACACCATGTTTGTTACTCACATATGAAAAGTTCGAGTTTTTTCAGCCCTGGTTCTTCTTCTGCCTCTCCTTACTGTATTAAGGAATCCTATATTACATAGTAATTTGTTTTCTGTGAAGATCTCCTTACACGACAGAAATCTTCATTCTCATGAAGAGTCCAGTACTGCAGCCTCATATACCTTTAACTATCTGCCTTCACAAAGAAGGAACTTTTTTGAACAAAGGCTGCTTGCCCCATTTCCCCCAGGAGCTATTATCACCTGCATCAGCAGATGTCAAGGAGGGTCTGGAACCCCCCAATACAAGAGGGACATACACCTGTTGGAGTGGGCCCAGACAAGGGCCACAAAGATGATCAGAGGGCTGGAACACCTCTCCTACAAGGACAGGCTCAGAGAGTTGGGCTTGTTCAGCCTGGAAAAAGAGAAGGCTCTGGGGACACCTTGTTGCAGCCTTCCAGTATCTGAAGGGGGCCTATGAGAAAGCTGGGGAGGGACTTTTTACAAAGGCCTGTAGCAATAGGAAGAGGAGTGATGACTTTTAAACTGGAAGAGGGTAGGTTTAGATTAGAAATTAGGAAGAAGTTTTTCACTCTGAGGGTGGCGAGTCACTGGAACACGTTGCCCAGGGATGTTGTGGATGCTCCAACACCAGATGTGTTCAAGGGCAGGCTGGATGGGGCTTTGAGCAACCTGGTCTAGTGGGAGGTGTCCATGCCCATGGCAGGCAGGTTGAAACTTGATGATCTCTAAGGTCCCTTCCCACTCAAACCATTCTATGATTCTACAAAACTCTGGAATTAAGACCGAGTAGGAACACCATGGTGAAATGCTGGTACACAAACGGATTACTTTTTAACTTGACTAGCTCCTTACACAATCTTTTACTTCTGCTAGCCTCAAAACTTGAGTGACAGCTTAAAGGGAAAAATTTGTACAGTTTTTCACAAAATGTCTATCTGTAAGGTGGGAATGGTCCTTTCCCAGTTTTACAATTGACCTCATTGACACTCCATACAACACAGATTGTTTTACTCTTAACTGCTAAAGCTATTATTACATATTTAGGGGGGAAAAAGGAGTACCCACATGTACTGTTTGGGAACCAAATAACTGGCAGATCTACTTGTATTCAAGGTCACATGAATTCTGCACTTGAACTACCAGGTATCAGTTGTCTACATCTGAGTACAGTCATTAACCAAAACGTCATGGGAAGCTGCACAAGAAGCTCAGATGCTGTCATTTTAAATCTGGTGTGTAATTCTAACTTCATTATATTGAGGTTTGTCTCAAGACCTCTGATATTATTCTCACTGAAGCAGCATCTACTAGTGTACTATGTCCCATTAGACATTAAAATCAGATGCTAATTGCCTAGATTGTACTCCTGTCTTATTCTCTATTACAGTTCAAGAACCACATAGCATAAAACCCCTCCAGTTTCATGCTCTAACATAGTAGTCCATAAAACACAGCTTCATTTACCTTTTCACCTAGCAGTCATTTTCCTAACACATGGAAAACCAGTTTGTTATCCAAAACTCAGTAATATACCATTCTTCTATCTCCGTGACAACTTCTGAATGAGAACAACTTGTTTCAGTATATGGCACATGTCATCAGGGTAGAAAGGAAGGAAAGGAAAAGCATATAGTGATTACATACCCCACAATTATGTATTCACCTAAATTACAGAATCATTTAGGTTGGAAAAGACCTCTAGGAGTGAGTCACAATGGGAGTGTGAGTTACCACTCAAAGATTGACCTGTGTGCATCCAGGCCAACACAGTTCACAGCAATCCCAGATACAAAATAGCAAGTAACACGCTACAAAAAACAGACCTTTTTTTTTTCTCTTCTTAGCTTAGACAAAACCGAGGAAGCTCCACCAAGCACAATCTCTGTGTCACACTGTGGTTCCAAATCAGTAAGACTGGTGTTACACCTGTCAGCAAATCCTGTAGGACTGTGTAATTCAGGAAGAACCTGACTAATAGATCGTGCCATCCTGTCTCAAAGGCTCTAGGGATCGCACAGTAGTCCACCTTAGTTGCAGCCGCAAGCTCCTTGACATCTAATAAACCTAACTTGACATGGTAAAGATGGTAAGAAGCTAAATAACCAGCATGATGAAAACATCAGGATTTTGTCCCAGCTGTTCATACAAAGCCTGCCTTGTAGGGAAACCTTGTAAGACAGGTACTCCTACTACAGTCCTGGCAAAACACAGCACCTTCACCAGTATTTCAATTTGTGCACATTATCCATTTTTTTACGCATCTTTCACAATACATTTTGCATACTGAACCATTTTCTCGATCTTACATGGCACAATCAAACAGACATCACTCAAAACATCTAAAGATATCTCACCCACCCTTACTAAAGAAGCTCAGTTTACTAGTAATTCTGGCTACTCAAAGTTGGGCCAACTGTAAACCACAGCTGCTAGAGACTTTTTTTCCTCTCCTGAGACAGATTTTGGCTGGAAGGAAATAAAACAAAAGGCTGTGCACTTATAACATCACTGGTCACCAAGACTAGTACCCTGCCAGCACAGGTGTAAACTTTCTAAAGTTTAACCCTTACTTCAACCTAGAGAACTCTTCTCTGGATACAAACAGCACGTGGCTTGAAGTGAAGACTGAGATGCTTGTGGCTGTTAAGGCTTGAGAAGAGAAGGCTGAGAGGGGATCTTATCGATGTTTATAAATACTTGAAGGGTGGGTGTCAGGAAGATGGAGCAATCAGTCTCTTTCCAATGGTGCCTAGTGACAGGACAAGGGAAAACGGGCACAAACTGGAACCCAGAAACTTCCACCTCAACATGAGGAGAAACTTCTTTACTGGGAGGGTGACAGAGAACTGGAACAGGCTGTGCAGGGAAGTTGTGGAGTCTCCTCTCTGGAGACTTCCAAGGCCTGTCTAAACACATTCCTGTGTGACCCTGCCTAGATGAACCTGCTTTGGCAGGGGGTTGGACTAGTGGATCTCTAGAGGTCCCTTGAACCCCCGTCATTCTGTGATTCTGTGAACATCAAACTATATCACATATGGGCTACAGTTATGTGCTATGGTAGATGCTAGGGGTAACTTGGAAAACAGACAAGCAGTCCTATGATGGCCTAAAGTACTGCCATAAGACTAGCTGAAAACAGTAAAAAAAGTCACTCAGAGTTCAGATTACTGAAGAGAAGAAAAATCTGGAAGTTCTAAACAGACAGCTTGCTCTCTCTGCTCATAGGAAACTGAAGTGAAGCTCAATATAGTAATATTTACAAAACAAACCATGAAACTGGCAAGGGTAATATCACTGAGCACAGGCAAAAGTTCAACAAGACTTTGCATCACTTAAGTTTTATTTAAAAGGGATCTTCATAAGTTCCTATTATACAAAAATATAAATACAGTTGAATGTGTACATAGCCTGCTTCAAGGAGTAAATACATCACCCTTTGCTGTGACTTGAATATTTGATGGTAACAATCATAGACAAAGGAAGCCCCCATAATCCAAGGGGATATGGCCAGTGACCACTTAAACACACATGGGTCTAAGGGGCAGGATGGGACCCACCCAAGGGTGCTGAGGGAGCTGGTGGAAGTGCTCACCAAGCCACTTTCCATCATTTATCAGCAGTCCTGGCTAACCAGGAAGGCTTCAGCTGACTGGAGAACAGCAAAAGTGACACCAGCCTACACGAAGGGTCTTTATCAATGACCTGGATGAGGGGATTGAGGGCACCCTCAGTAAGTTTGCAGATGACACCAAGTTGGGTGGGAGTGTTGATCTGCTTGGAGGTAAGGAGGCTCTACAGAGATATCTGGACGTGCTGGATGAAGGGGCCGAGGCCAATGGTATGAGGTTCAACAAGGCCAAGTGCTGGGGTGGGAGTGCACAAGAAGTTGGGAGGGGACACAGCTGGGACAGCTGACCCCATCTCACCAAAGAGATCCCATACGATATCATGCTCAGCATATAAATCTAGGTGAAGAAAGAAGGAAGGGTGGGAATCTTTGGAGTGATGACATTTGTCTTCCCAAGTAATCATTTTGCATGATGGTGCCCTGCTTTCCTGGAGAGGACTGAACACTTGCCTGCCGATGGTAAGTGGCATGCATCAAGCTCAAGTTCTCATGAATATTTCCCTTACTGATCAACCAATATTGATGAAAGAAAAGATTTCCACCCTGAAAAAAAGAAAATTGAGGTTTATCCTCCTCTTTTTTTTTTTTTAGAAAAACCTCAAAGTATTTTCCAAAAATTATCCTGAGTTTTAAAAAGCAAATAACAAAAATAAAAAATAAAATATCTCTAAGAAGCGAGGTTGTTCTTAAACAATTAGAAAAAGGAAAAAAAAAAAGGTGTGATTTTCTGCAAGAATTAAACTGTTTAATCTCTGATATGGCCATTTAAAAAACAAAACAAACAAAAAAACCCACAACAAAACCAAACCAACAAAACTCTGAAACCAAGAAACTGCAATCTCATTTCAATCCCTATTACAAATATGAGCATCCTGCCCCAAGCCTAAGTCACCTGACTCATCACAGAAGTGAAAATAGCACTCCTCGATGCAATACAGCCTTTGCTACTGTTGTTACCGATGAGTATCAATTGGCTGCATTTATTTCCAGTTTAACGTCTCAAATGGGAAGTCTCCTGTAGTACCACTACAGCATCCTTCATACAGCACACTAACTTCTGTATCACTTCTACCAGCAGTTAAGGTTGATAGCATATTCTACACCTCCACCACTATCTTAACGCCACCCTCCAGCAGCTGGAATGCCGTCCTCTAACCCTTTACAATAGTGGCACCTTGGGACGGCACCAGCTTTCAAGAATGACGACTACAGCTTTAAAGATGCAGTTGATGATGTTTGATAGCTATGAATTGTGAATCCGGCTGTCCCACAGAGGATAATCCTCCTGTCAGTAATACATATAAAGACAACGGCTAGTATCTCTAGCCCTGTTATGAATCATTGGTACACGCACAACCAAAAAAGACCCACAAAAAATTTTGCACTTTTGCAGTTACACCTGCCCAGCCCTTTTCTGGCACAGCGAAGCGCATTTCACTTACTGGCTCTGCTGGCTTACTGTCTTTCAGCTACTTACTTCTCTTCACCGGAAACAGACTCACGACCTACAAGCTGTTGACCATCCCATTTATTCTGTATTATGGCCCAATTCCATACAAAACAAAAAGCTTCGGTGTTCACTTGTAAGGGCAGACAAAAGTCTATCTTCAGCATCTTCAACCTATTGCTATACACAGGTGCAAAAATGATCTTAAAGAGAAGCATCGAAACCTTTTTCAGCTCTTTTCTGAGACACATGCCTTTAAAAAAATGTATATAGTTTTATACAATAGAAAGTCAATAGTTTCCATACATCAACTGCAGAGGCTGATCAGATGAGGCTGTAACCTCTTCCAATTTTATTATTTCATTCTGGGTGACCACATGGTATCCCTTGCCTTTTTTGCTGCATTTTTTTCCCCATACTTAAATCATCACTCTTTACAGTGATTTCTGACTCTACACAGTACAGAGAGTCACTCAGCAGGATCATTTCAGCTTTCTCTTCCACTTCACTGAAACAAGTAGTTCTTTATTTGACCTTTAGTTTTAAACAATTTGAGTGCTTTGGAATTTGTTGCCCCCATTCTCAATTCTAGAGTCATGCATTTATGTACAAGTGAATGAACTCGCTCTTCTCAACTCTCTTTCTCCCAGAAGACATTAATTTGTAGTTCTCTGGTTTTCCTCAACGAAAGTCAAACTAGAAGCAAAACAGTCACTCAGCCCGCCCTTTCCATGTCTCACAACAAGCTGCATCTAAAATATAGAGAATACTACTCTGTTTTTATACTCCCTTCAGAACTATAACCAGTTGCAGTCAGGCAGCAAATAGCTTCAAAAGTAACCGTTGCTGTTCAGTCTGACTCTCACATTATTACCCTTGCAAGAAGGATTCGAGTTTCAGGATGCCGAAACTGTTTGAAAACTCAAGAGCCAGCCCCAAAGTCACTACAGTAGGCAAGCGTTCAGCTCTTACAGCTCAGCTGTACTCAACCCCTCTTAACGACAAGACATCACTTAAAGAACACCTGTATTTTTATTATTGCTTTCTTCCTATGCAAGGCCTTGTCCTATGAAACATAAAGGCAAACCAAATGGCGTGAAGTCAAGCTCAGATAGGGGAAGGCAGTTTTCTTTTCTTTGCAGGCACAGTACTATGGTTATTTCAGAGTTGCGCTAACTCTTAAGTAAGCCAAACTATGCGGTTACTAACGAGTACAAGCGCGCACGCACACTGAAAGAAAAGGTGTCCACCTAAAATACTTTGTGATTAAAGGAATAATTTTATTTACTCTTCCTCTCCACCCCTAGACAAGAATATGCAGCAGCAGGAC
>VZZY01024350.1:0-10422 GCA_013400335.1 Eurystomus gularis
CAGGCAGTAGCAGCAGCCATGCAGCTCAGCTCCCAGGAGGGATTAACCACCACAAGAAAGAAAAAAAAATCCCACAAAATCTTGAATTTTAATTATGAAAACTTCCACTTCACATTCCTGAGGTATGGCCTTGCAAGGGCAAGGATGTGCCTTGCAGGTATGGGCTGTAAATGCACAGGTTATGTACGGCTTTACCTGCAGCAATGGATTTCTATGATAACTCTAACACCTGCAGTACAAATGCCCATATTACCAATATTCTGTAGTGGGGAATTACTTCATTAAAAATACTTTTAAAAAGCTTACTGCTGCAGTGGCTCAGCTGAGGTGACCATAACATCACAGTCCTCTACACTGACTATTACAATATTACAATTTCTAAGACATTAGTTGGAGAAGTAAACATGTCTCAAGACTCATTTTCCTTACATGCAGATAGTCTAGACTGCCTTAATCAATCTGCTCCTTCTAGTCTTTCAGAACCACATGTACCACAACTTTGTCTTGCTCCAAAAGGCTAGGCCAGTAAAACACAGTATCTTTTTGTAAACTTGGCTCTACAGCAGGCTGCTTTTCACTCTGTTTTCCCCTGTGCTGAAATACATTGCAAATCACTGTCCCTCTTTGCCACCTAGCGGGAAGCCTGATTTTGCAATTGTCTTTGAGCTACTTCCCTTTAAAAATATGATCAAGGCATCCTACATCAACATAAAACATGAACATTGTTACAACGTTTGCTTGTAGGTTCCCCTGTACTGAATTTGATGGAATATTGTCGAACTTGTCCTTCCTCAAATTATATTTGCATGCAAAAATTGATATGGATAAAGACAAGAAAAAATGTTACAATTTGATTAAAATTTCTTAGACTTAATATGGCAATTATGATGCTTGCTGACCTATCAAGCACCCACTGCCAAGTGGTGAATATCAAGAGAGCTTGAGTTAAATGTTTCATGCATCTTTACTCTCTACCACCCAGAATGGATGTCAGAACCTTAGCCATTTGTTACCAGTCTTCCTAAATCAAGCCAATAGAGTTTGGCATATTCTATAAGATGTACTCAGAAGTGCTGTGCTATTGCTTGTACCATAACAGGTAAACAGGATAACATGGCTCCCTCATCTGCTAGCTAACATGAAGCATCATGACATTTTTCAGGCTGCTACACAGAAAGAAAATTACCCACATCCTCATATCCTCCTCCTACAGAACAGATTTATTTGAACAGAAATATCTTCTCCATCTTGACTTGATATCCTTCTGATGCTGCATTTTCTCTAAAAGAGTGAATCAAGCAGTCATTCTTAATTCTTAAAATTTGATAGAGATGGAAATGGTGATTCATTACTTTGTCAGCTCTATTTCAGCTCTTGAGTTCAGTACTTTTCCAGTATTCCAGTGAAGTTAAAGACAAGGGGAATAAGAAAGTCCTTAATCGTGTTCCAGAATATCACAGCTATTCTCAGTTTGGCATTCATTGAAATATTAGTGGCATGAATTCATTGCCTCAAGATGCCACTTGCAAGTGGAAATGGGTCAAGGAAGACCCACATCTGATTTGCAAAAGGACTGCTTTGTTGAAAAGACAGAAAATGCATTTGATTCATCTTTCATTTCCCCCATGTCAATTCAAGTCCATTACATAAGGGTGATTAGAAGGGAAAAAAAAGGCCTAACATCTTTCAGTGTTTCTGCTGAGCTCAAGAAGTGTCTGTATCCTGCTGAATGCTACTAACTTTTGGAGACTTCCCATCCACTGAAGGCTGTTTCAAAGGCACTTTGACATTTGTAATAATGTCTCCCTCCCTATCTTGTTCCCATTCCTCAGGCAGATATCCCTATTTAGATTACACGTGCCATACAATATAATAATCAATGTGATTTTTAAAAATGCTAAGCAAATAGTTTTCTTGATATCTGCAATATTGGCCTGTACCGTTGCTATGAGTTGTGCCATCTCCAGCTACATAGAGAGTATTCTAGAGGACACAAAGGAAATAAGCAGTTACTGTGATTTATGGTGCACTCATCCAAATTATATGAGCTCAGGTATGACCGTTAAGCAGGATGCGTACTGTGAGAAGTGAGGGGCTTGCATAACATCAATAGGTAAGGTAAGGCAAAACTGGCCAAGCCTACATCTACACAGTCAGGGCTCCCATTATTGCTGGCAAGGTAAACGTTAAATTGGTGGTATTATGAAACTCCAAGAAGTCACCTTCTTTTCCTTCTTCCTTTTATTTTTCTTCACAATTCCCCAGTCAAGCAAACTGAGTTTTTACATAAATACCTCACTAAATTTATCAGCACAAATCACAACTTCTATAGTACTTCAAAAAACTTTTAAATGGCAATTTCTACACCGCACGATAACTTAATATGCAGTCCTCAGTGAAGAGGTTCCAGATTTTTAGGTTGCATGTAGTTAGGCTAAGAGGAAGTCCTGAATGGATCATGGACTCCATAGTTCCTTACCAGGCTTGTCCAGCCTTCAAACACTTCCTTGCTTAAACACAGAATATTACGAGTTTCTATAAGAAATTAAAATGTTGGTCTCATAGCAGCATTTCTAGTCTCTCTCAGCTTAGTTTTTGTACTAGGCTTCCTGGATTTTACTAAGACCTGAATAACGCAATTAGGGGGAAACAGCACAACTTCCTGAGTTCATCGCCTTTTTCCTCACCAAAAGAGATCACAGATTACAGGATAACTTTCAATTCAGTTTACCGAACTATCCAAAGGACAGGAGTGAAAGTCACTGCCATCCATTGAAGCTAGAGCAATAAAAGGATGTTTCTTCCAAAATACAAGCTTTATACACTTAAGTGTCAAACAGATATCTGGAATATAACATGGAACTGACAAACCATTAAGCTGATCTTGAAACACACTAGTGTAAGAATATGAAGAAAAAGTAAGAGCAAAATGAAAATAGAGATTGAATGAATAAATGTAGATATTAATAAGATGAGTATTTAATCAGATTAAGATACATAGTTCAATGGCACATCCTCGACCTAGCCATAAAATTAAAATGTATTTCCAAGTATTTATGAATTTTTGTTGTGCTGGTTCAGCCATCATCATTTTATGCTGCCACATCATTAATTGCCCTACCTTTTGGGCGATAATTACCAGGCCAAGGATCTGGAAACTTTATGGAAAATAATTACACCCTACTATCACCCAGGCTAAGGATTTGGAAGCTTCATGGGCAGTATTACCCTACCAACTCCTACTTTCGGAGTCCAGAACACCACCATCATCCAGACCAGAGACCCAGAGAGCCACCATCATCCAGACCCAAGTTACAGGCATCACCCCACCATTCAGGCCAGAGGCCCAGAGAGGTCAGTTCTCCACACAGGCACTTTCAGCCATCATATTTCCATATGATGAAATATATGGAAGCACATTCAATTCACAATCTTTTAGTATATGGAAATTGGAGTTCTTCACATTTGTCTTCCACATGCAAACACTTTCTAAACTTTTCTGCTCATTTTGTCTCTTTCTGCTTACTTTCTACTCACAAAATTACTTTCTCAAGGTCCAAGGTTTCTGCTCACTTTCTACTCACAAATGCTCTTTACTACTTTAAACACTTTCATCATTTTGTCTCTTTATCTCTGCTCACTGGCACTTTCTTACTCTCAAATGATTTCTGCTCAAGCTGGTCCCACCTTGTCTCTTTCTGCTCACCTTCATTTACTCACAACCTTGGCAACAGCATGCAGAATCACCTTGAGGGGGTCCCCAGTCTCATTTCATCCAGTTTCATAGTATCCTCCTTCAGACAGAGCTGCCAGCTATGCCAATTCTTGTTGTGCTGGTTCAGCCATCATCATTTTATGCTGCCATCAGTTGCCTGATCACACAGGCCAACACTCAACTCAGCAACAGCCCCTCACAAGTCTTCTTTCAGACAGTCCTGCCGTAGGTTCCTGTGGGCCCAGCTCCTCCACTGCCCACTCTGGTGCCAGCATTGCCTGCTGGACACAATGGACAGAGATGACTCCTCAGGGGCCTTTCACATGGAAAGACACCACCCAGAGAGATCACCAAAATGCAACCAGCCCCAACAGAAGCCACATCCCACAGGAAACCCCTCCAACTAATCAGCTTCTGGTTGGTATAATGCTGTCCTCACCCACCACCCCAACCACAACCACCTGGGTGAGGGTGGAGCCACAGAGACACAGGTGGGCCAGGTTCTGCCTCTGGAACATGAAGCCAACAGGAAAAACAAAACATTCTGCTAGGCTGTGACTCATTCACAGGTCAACTCCAACTTGGGGCCCACAACTTGAGCCCCAGGACTTCAACTGTATTCAGCAGATAATTGATGATAGGTTTGTACACAGAACAATAAAAAGTTATTATGAAATCAGCATCAGTGCAGACATACAACCATACCAGTGAAGAATTTTATTATTAGTGGTAACACTGCTAGAAAAGAGCAGTTCTTACCACATCGGTAACTGAGATGTCTAAGCATGCACAGCTAACCTAGAGCCTAAAAAAACTTTAATGCTATAACATTTGGTAACAAATATAGTTTTTAAAAGCACTACTCTTATCTTAATTTCTGTATTTTAGAACTCAACAGCTCATTTTCCCCTATACTTCAGCATCTCACCTAATTCAGTACCCTGACATTATTAGTCTTTCAGATACTCACAAGATCTGATAGGTATCATCATCTATACAAAAAGAATTCTGTAGGAAGGTAACATGAGCTATATATCTTACAAAAACTTCCCCTATATACAGTTAGAACTATCTATTTCAAAAGACCCCCTATAGTAAAACATAAAGCATCATTTGCTTATGTTGGAGAATCTGGAGACCCCAAGTGCATAATAACGCAAGTACAATTTAGGACAGGTCAGACAGAAGCCTTATTAACTATGATCACAGTGAGAGAACATTTGCACAGCATCTCACCCTCTGCTCTCAATTGTCTCCCAAGCGACTGCAGAGTCCCAACTTCTACACTACTTCAGAAAATAAAGAATAAGGTGAGGAAAAATAACTACCTCAATGACAACAAGGCCAGATATTCATCCCTAAGAGGGATAGATTCCTTAAGTAGCATGCTATCTGCCAAGGATTCAAACAGGAACTAAAACTACAGTATGGAGGGAAGGCTC
This sequence comes from Eurystomus gularis, assembly GCA_013400335.1. NCBI lineage: Eukaryota > Metazoa > Chordata > Aves > Coraciiformes > Coraciidae > Eurystomus > Eurystomus gularis. Next base: position 5,158 of record VZZY01024350.1, read on the forward strand.
TTGACGGAGTTGGAAATCACAACAGACTGTTAGCTTTTAGTCAGAAAGGAATGTTCTTTTAGTTCAGATAACTTCTTAGCCAGACCTCTCAATCTTAAATATGAATGATTTTACCACCATACTTATAAAGCCTCCACTTACATTTTCCTTTCTCCCTGTACAACAATTGGTTAACCAACACACGACACTTCAGACTTTCAAGCACTGTGTCCACAGCAAGCACTAACCATGGAGGCTGTAAATGCGTGCAAAATGACTGCAAGCATTAGCATACTAAGAGGACAGGCGGAAAGGAACCCCAAAGAGGTTCTATTTCAAGGCAGTATGGTATGATTGAGAAAGAATTATATAATTATACTCACAAAGGATTAATGACAAATAACCACAAATTACTAAATGAGAATTTAACAAGTACATTATTGCTGATGAAGAACATAGGTAAATTATCGACCAGGGGAAAAAACCAAAGCAAAACAGAGTTACATCAAACTGACCACTACATTTGTATATTACACTATCAGTGAAACTGTTAGCCATCAGAAGGAAGGAGTGCGCATGGGGGGCAACTGTATTTGATAATGAGCGTAACTGAAAGAGGAATTGTCAAGAGAAAGCAGGAGGGCAATAAAATTTGGATTGGCTTAAATTGGCTTGAAGCATGGGCACATTAAGCATTTCAGCACTGAGAAGTGGAAGGTAATGAGCCTGCGGGAAAAGAAAAATTCAGATGGGAACTTTATTCTTAAAGGCCATATGTCGTAAAAGTTTGAGTAGGAGTAGAATGTAACATGGTGGTGGGTAAAACTAAATACTCTTGGCACTGTGCTTGAGACCACTAAAAAGAAAAATCAAAAGAACGCAAGATCAAATCTCAGAAGATACTGGAACAAGTTCAGCTCTGGTGTGAGAAGGTGAAGCTCCTGCAAGAAATAGTTCTCTGTTGTAACGTGACATACTTTGGCTAAATACAGGCCAGCAAGACTTAGGCAAAACTCCAGGACATATGAGAGTCTGTAATGTTACAAAAATTACTGGCGTGTGTCTATATGCTATTTTCTCCATTTTATTCATGATACATCAACTTTTCATGAGAAATTCTTGGCCTAGACTGTTAATTCACAGATCACATAACTTATGCATAGGCTTCAATTCACTGAGGAGAACATAATTTTTAGAATCAGTTTTTTCACAGAAATGCTTTGAGCAAGCTTTTCATGTGCTCTGTGTTATTTCAAAATTATTTCCATGATTACTGACACCAATTGGCTTACTCACTAGAATATGTAATAAAAGTAATTAAAAAAAAAGAAGACTATCTTGTCTGTTTTTCACGTACAGACCTTTTCCCTATCATAAATTCTGCAAGGTCTGAAGACGGAATAGGTGGTTTAAGGAAGCACAAGCTTTATCCTTTCTTGGGAACTCCATTCCCGTATAGTAATTTTTTTAATGCTGGGAGCCATATTCTAGATCTAGGTCAGGTGTTCTCCATCTGATTTGATCTGCCCGACTTTTGTTCATATCATTTCTCCATGGCTGCAGCTACATGGCTGTACCAAAAGTTTACAAGTGCTCGAAGGACAAAACGGGTTTCTATTGCTTCTTTTACCACTATTTGGTAGCAATTTAAAATAATAGAATCATAGAATGCTCTAGGCTGGAAAGGACCTCTAGAGGTCATCTGGTCCAACCTCAATACTCGAATAGTGACATCTCTACCTAGGTCAGGTTGCTCAGAGCCCCACCAAGCCTGACCTTGAATGACTCCAGGGATGGGGCCTCCACCACCTCTCTGGGCAACCCATTCCAGTGATCTGTCACCCTTGTGTTAAAGAACTTTTTTCTAATATCCAGCCTAAATCTATCCTTTCCTAGCTTGAAACCATTACTCCTTGTCCTATCACGACAAACCCTTTTAAACAGATCTTCCCCAGCCTTCCTGTAGGCCCCTTTCAGGTACTGGAAGGTCACTAGAAGGTCCCCTCAAAGCCTTCGCTTCTTCAGGCTGAACAGCCCCAACTCTCTCAGCCGGTCTTCATACAAGAGATGCTCCATTCCCCTGATCATTTTGGTGGCCCTCCTCTGGATACGCTCCAGTATGTCTACATCCTTCTTGTGCTGGGACTCCAGAACTGGATGCAATACTCCAAGTGAGGTCTCACCACAGCAGAGTAGAGAGGCAGAATCACCTCTCTCCATCTGCTGGCCACAGTTCTTTTGATGCAGCCCAGGATGTGATTGGCCTTCTGGGCTGCGATTGCACATTGTTGGCTCATGTCCAGTTTTTCATCCGCCAGCACCCCCAAGTCCCTTTCCATAGGGCTGCTCTCCAGCACGTCCTCTCCCAGCCTATACTGATAATGCTGGTAGCCCTGGCCCAGGTGCAGGACCTGCACTTGGCCTTGTTGAACCTCATGAGGTTCATCTGAGCCCATCTCTCCAGCCTGTCCAGGTCCTTCTGGATGGCATCCTGTCCCTCTGGCATATCAGCTGCACTCTCCAGGTTGGTATCATCAGCAAATTTGCTGAGGGTGCCCTCAATGCCACTGTCAATATCATTAATGAAGATATTAAATAACACTTGTTCCAGCACAGACCCCTGAGGGACACCACTTGTCACCTGCCTCCATCTGGACATTGAGCCATTGACCATCACTCTCTGGATGCGACCATCCAGCCAGTTCTTTATCCACTGAACCGTCCACCCATTGAAGCTGTAATTCTCCAACTTAGAGATAAGGGTGTTGTGGGGGTCTGTGTCAAAGGCCTTGCAGAAGTCCAGATAGATGACATCGATAGGTTTTCCCTTGTCGACCGATGCAGTCACTTCATTGTAAAAGGCCACTAGGTTGGTCATATGAATATGTTCATATGTCATATGAAAATATTCAACTTCAGTTACTATTTTGGCTTCTGAGAGGTGCAGGGAAGAAAATGAAATAGGGATTTCTAACAACCAGTAAGACAGTGGAACTGCCATGGAGTTCTGGGGGATGAGACAAATGTACTCCTTTATTTCTGAGGTACCGTCCCTATTAAATATCAGGGAGCCACCATAAATAACGGTAACATAAGAGCTTCCCAAAAGGATCACAGCATTCTATCCACTTCAATACTTTGTATCTTATCTTTGTGTTCATATTGCCTCTCACTGATATGAGCACATTGCCAAAAGTAATTAGATGTTTATCTACCGCTAGCTCCTTATAATGCTCCTATTTAATTTAATGGAGCCTATGGTCATTAAAGATATACAGAACTCTCTTGGCCTTCTTCTGCATTTTCCTCAGTTTGTTATGTTGTTGATATCTGAACAATAAGACATTAAACTGAGAATACAATTGAAAAAAATATTTAAAAAAAATCAGAGATTTCATTGCTGATTCTTTCTAGGTCCTGTTGTCACGTTGTTTAATTTCCATTCTGCTTTAGGTAAAAAAATCTGGTACTGGACTATTTGTGAATATTGGTATAAAATAATATCAAAGAAATAGTTTAGATTTTCATTTGATATAAGATTTCCTACACTTTAAGTAATAAAAATACTACACACTGGCACAATGCATCACACATTGGAGCACTCTGAGTGTCTCACAGCAATAAAAGGTATTATATATTTTCTCATGAGGAATGGCATGCATGAAGTTGATAATGTAATAGCATTTACTGAACCCAGAAATAAATCCCAATATACAAGCTCTCAAGGCAAAGTAGCATTTTTTTCTCATGTCCCTATACTGAATAATATAAAATGTGATTGTATAATTTAAATAATAATTAAAACAGACAAAAGGCAAGCTCTTTTTTGAGACATCAATTATTTAAATTGAGATTGTAGGAGTCAAAAATTCAAAATTATGAGACCGATAATATCAGGATAAATGCCTATGTTCTTTGCGATTCTCCATGTTCGGAATTATAACATAAGGCAGACAATGTCTTTTTTAAAAGTTGTACACAACAAATACAATATGACAATTTCTATCAGGTGTAGTGGACATTGGAAGTGTTCCACTGATATACTGTGGATCACAGACTTAGCTATTGTGATGTTTTCAGAGATTACTGAAACAGAAATGCACTCAACCCCAAAATTTTCAGTTTAAGCCTGAAGTACAGTAATTATAACTTTGACTGGAACTACCTAGCTGAAAAATATTTAAAATCTGCTACTTATATAGACAATGTTTAGTTATTGACCAAAAATAATCAAGAATTGCCAAGAGAACTAATGTTTATAGAGAGCTCATGTCTTTGGGTAAATTAGCACTACAGATTTTCAGCTGACAAAACTTTTTCCTATCCGATCTATAGTTTGGTCACATATTTAATCCAAGCTGCTTTCTGTACACGAGTAGTATTCTGACCACCTCAACAAACCACACAGAAGATTTAGAATTACTCGTTCAGCATATTTCATATTAACCCTGCCGGGCTCATTTTATACCTCTAGACAACTTTTTCTAACATTAACACAATGGTATTCTCTAATTTACACACCTATTTTACCAGATTATTTTATTATTGAAAAGTTTTTCCCTGCTACTTCTCATTCTTATCCTAATTTAAATCTACTGGAAGTGAGCAAGTCAGTTTCACAGAAGCTATATTTTAACTCATTATCAAACATAGTTCCCTAAATTCTCTTTTATATCCACATGCAACTTCCTTATTTTTCCCCCATTTTCATTCCTTATGTTGCTTCTACTTAATGTGCTCTGTTTCCCCCTAACTTTATGGTAATTCAGAGCCACAATTCAGTTTTATACATCTGCCATGACTGTGATAATTGCAACTATATAGGAAAACTGAGACTTCAGATTTATTTGTCTATTCTTGAACAGGATTACCTGCAAATAATAGTCATGGGTTCTCTGCTTTTTTTTTTTTTTTTAGTATATATACTGAAAAAATATATATACAGCACCACATTTGCTTTCATTGACTGGTTGGTACAGTGCATTGGCATACCACGAACATCTATTCAAAATAACCCTGGGGTAAATAAAATAAACATAATCTTTTGCTGATTAAGGAGGCTGCAGGTTTACTTTGAGGTTTAACAAAGCCAAGTGCCGGGTCCTGCACTTTGGTCACAACAACCCCCAGCAACGCTACAGGCTTGGGAAGGAGTGGCTGGAGAGCTGCCTGGTGGAAAAGGACCTGGGGGTGCTGGTGGACAGCCGGCTGAACATGAGCCAGCAGTGTGCCCAGGTGGCCAAGAAGGCCAACGGCATCCTGGCCTGGATCAGAAACGGTGTGACC
>VZZY01024350.1:10612-43276 GCA_013400335.1 Eurystomus gularis
CCTGGGAAGCAGGGCTCCAAGACGCGTAGCGGTTGCTCTGGAGGACAATGGCACAGCCCCCCCCCTCCTCCTCCTTCTCCCTAGCTTTATAGCTGAGTTGACGTCATATGGTCTGGAATATCCCTTTGGTCAGTTTGGGTCAGCTGTCCTGGCTGTGTCCCCTCCCAAGATCTTGCCCACCCCATCCCACTGGAGGGGTGAATGTTGGGATTCTTGCTCAGCAGTAGTCACAACACAGGTACGTTACCAACACCCTTCTAGCTCCCAGCACAAAACACTGCTGCTATGTGGAAAACCAGCTCAGCCAGACCCACTACAAGGTGCTGGAGCGCGTCCAGAGAAGGGCAGTGAAGCTGGTGAGGGGTCTATAAAGCATGACTTATGAAGAGCGACTGAGGGAACTGGGGCTTTTTAGTCTGGAGAAGAGGAGACTGAGAGGAGACCTTATTGCCCTCTACAACTTCCTAAAAGGAGGTTGTAGCGAGGCTGGTGTTGGTCTCTTCTCCCAAATTAGTAATGACAGAATGAGAGGAAATGGCCTCAAGTTGCATCAGGGGAGGTTTAGATTAGATATTAGAAAGAAATTCTTTACTGAGAGAGTGGTTGGGCACTGGAACAGACTGCCCAGGGAGGTGGTGGAGTCACCATCCCTGGAGGTGTTAAAAAAACGAGAGGATGTAGCACTTGAGCCTATGGTCTAGTGCTTAGGGAGATGTTGGGATGAAGGTTGGACTTGATGATCCCAGAAGTCCTTTCCAATCATAATGATTCTATGATTCTATGAAGGATGCATTAAACTAGACTCATCATTCATTTAAATTATGGTGATTTGGTAAATGTGTGATGCAATCATTCGTTTTTAACAGTAAAAAATACAGAATTCTCTGTACTCACATTCTTTCAGAAGACAGAAAGGTGCTGCTTAAAACTACAGCATTTTGCTCCAAAAAATTCCTTTTTGTAGGAAACACTTCTGTCTCAGTGTTTACACCCATGTCTTCAAAATGCTTCCCTCATGCTCTGGGTGCAATCAGAAGTGCTTTTGCACTACCCCCTAGCAATAACTGGCATCAATAGAATCACTTTAAGACAATGAAAACTACCAGTGTACAGAACTTGCCAAACATCTGGGTCCCTAGGGTTGAATACTTACATTCCCAATGTGACCTGATAAAGGACTATATGCCAAAAAACATGTCTGCTTTCTAACCATAGCAGTTAGCCTGATGATGTTTTTAAACATTTTTGCCATTCTAAGTCAGCTTATGTTGCCCAAGTTAATGACCTTGTAAGAAAGAGACCTTGAGCACCAAAATAAAAGCCTCTACCACTAAACCTAGAGAGACAGCAGCTTTTTCTGCACTAGCAGTACACTGTACTGCACTAATGCTCTTTTCATTGGTGAGAAACACGCAACACAGCGCATTTTAGTGCATTAGCATTTTAGTGCATGTTAGGAGAGCAGATTTGATGTCAATCTGTTAAACATCCCCATTTACTGCTCTTTCATTCTCACTGCGGTGTGGTTTTGGACTGCATGAATCAGTCCTTCAGGTGGAAATACACCAAAGGTGCACTCCAGGACACCTAGCAAGGCCAAACCACCTACATGCATTCCTTCCACAGGACCCAGAATTAGGCTACGGTGAAGTAAAACCTCCTGAAATTCATACAGCTTGGCCATTACCTCTTCCACTCCACGAGGCTGCTGCCTGCAGCCAGCGTTCCTTGCTGACATAGACAGAAGCATAGCGAGCAAGTGGCTACTCTAATATCTCAAAAAAAAATCTGTTAATCCTGGAAATGTCTGTTTGGTACACCGCAACAGATGACATTTTAAAATTTTGTCTTAATAACTAGACTCAAATGTCTGCAGACAAGCTTAAATAGACCTGTACAATCACCATTACCAGAACACAACTCTAACTATTGGGTAGCATCTCATTTTTTACTTGAAGGTACCAAAACTTAATTGCTAATGCCAGATTTTGAGAAAAATACATCTGTTCTTCGACATCTTTATCAACAGAGAAAAATCAGTACTATAAAGGAAGGAGCAATCAAAACAAGTTGTGTTCCCTGAAATAAAGCAACAGAGGTAGGTTCATAGTGAAAGAAGGCACAAAGTCAATGTCCCAGCCCTTAGCCAAAGAATTGTTTGTGAATTACTGTTACAGAATATACTCTAGGTAGTACCCACAATTCAAGATAATTAAAAACCATTCAGTTTCTTCCCTCAAATTAATTTTAATCAAGATAAAGCACAACACAGTAGAAGAATTGAGTAAATACATATAATCATTACATTTTTTAATACTTTACAAAGTAGGAGGCATTCCATCCATTAATTAGTGTATTGTCACAGGCAATTGGAAAGCACAGCTCTTAATCCAAATAGAGTAATTTACAAATGGAGAAATACTGGATTATCATTTGCACAGACCTTTTGATGCTGTCTTACAGCATTGTTTCCTAAATTCAATGATGTATGGGAAGAAATTGATATTTGAAACTGAAAATGAGCATATTTCATCATAATGTGATACAGACACTCTCTTTGACAGAGACATTATTGGTAATGGCCTCGAGCCAATATGTGGCTGTTATCTTATTTGTACAAGGCTGCACTTGAAAATCAGGAACAATAGCTGAGAATGCATTATATTATTCTGTTCAATCATTTCGGCTCCTTCGACATCGGATTTGTGCAGTGGATGCTCAATGTGTTTACCCACAAGAGCTATACAACAACTTAAATCCCATTAAAGCTTCACATTGGGACTTCAGTGGTGCATCAGCCCTTTACATATGGGTGACTTCCACCACAAGTAATGACCCTTTCAGAGCAAGGGAAAATTTCTTTACTGACAGAGTGATTAAGCGTTGGAACAGCCTGCCCAGGTGTCGTAGTTGAGACGGACATGACACTGGACAAGTTAAGCAGCGATAGCAACAATAGCAAACTTTATTTTTTACAGCTCTCTTTTATACTCTCTACCTTAGCTCCAAACCATCGTGTCACACAATAATTGGCCTTGCTCATCACTAACATTCTTTTATTGGGCAACTCTTCTTTACCCCACGTGGGTCAACAACCTTCTCTCATGTTCTTCAAATTCCCCAGAAGCTGTGTATCTTCTTTCAAGGGTACAGCCTGCTCTTGTCAAGGCCAAAGCTTTCTGTGAGGCCTGCAGGCCAGTTGTCGGCTCCCACACCCAGGGAAGCGGTGGAGTCACCATCCTCTAAGGTGTTCAAAAAACGTGTAGACGTGGCACTTCAGGACATGATCTAGTGGTTATGGTAGTCCTGGGTAGACAGTTGGACTTGATGATCTTAGAGGCCTTTTCCAACCTTAATGATTCTATGATTCGGAGGTTTTCAACCCTAATTAGAAAACACTTTTGTTACTCTCCAAGTGGAAAGCTTCCTCGTGTCTCAGTGGTGCATCCTTTTTTCTGCCCAGGACTGCAGTGGCTCTGAAACACACACGCCTGCCTACAGCCACAATGTACAGATGGATTGGGTTGCAATCCAGAGCTAATTTTAAGGTCCTCATGCAAAGAAATGCATGTAATTTATCATTTGCTGGGGAAAAATCCTTTAATTTTTTTGTTTTTCTTTTTCCAGGAAGGATTCTATGTAAACTGTGGAAACTTTTATGAGGCTGGCTGATTTCTCAGCATCTGTTTTCTGTGCTTCAACCATCTTTAATAGCTTTCTCCCCTTATATACTTTTCAGGCTGATCTCTATATTACGCTCATTCTCTCCAACTTCAAATCTACCGGCAAGAAGAAGGCGATATTTTAAGAAATTTTAAGCTTATACAACTCCATGACCAAGTGAGATTAGCCTTTCACTTACACAGTCTAAATGAATTCTGTATAAGCCTCTCCCAGCAAAGCTACAATATTCTTTTCCAGCCATCCCATCAGTTCACCAAGTGTTGAAAATGTAGTGGAGCAGCTAATTATACTGGAAATTAAAAATAGTAATGTATTTGGAAACTCAATCCAAGAAAGGATATAAGCATCTATATAACATGTATACAGCAGCTGAATTAGCAAGACATTAGAAGTCATGTCAAAAGGAACACTAACTTCTTGCCTTTCTGACTCAAATCCAGACTGCAAAACTGTAACTGAACAAGAATAGGAATCATTTTAAATTAGGAGCCCCGTTTCTCCAGTTAAGGAATAGATAGTTGTATATGAACAGAAATAATTATAATTGCATTATGTAATATGCCTATAATTGAAGAGAAGCGTATATTCTTATTAAAAAACTTCCACTTTGTGTCATTAATAAATTTCCTTAGTATTGTGAAATTCATATATATACTCTTTGACAAAGGTGAATTCTGGGGAAATTTTTAGAAAGCTGGAATAGGAACTAACCACTGCTTATTTTCTATAAGGACTTTTATTCCCACAGACCTTTGACATTGTTGGTACTATTGCCAGATTTTATGCTTGTCCCAGCTGGTTTGGAGCTGGAATTTAGGTTCTCTCTTTAAGTAATGAGTATTTCTAGATAAACAGTTCAAGAAGTAGAATATTTTACATGACAGAAACACCACACACTATAAAGTTGTTCTATTTGCACCTGACCCTTGACTTCCAGCAACCTAGAGCTGAGCTCAGCCTTTGTCTCTCCTCTGTTTTTCTTCTGCATAGTTTAATGTATTAATTATCTTAAGGAGAAATTTTAAAAACCAAGACCCATATAGATGGCGCAGATTAAATTCAATGTTTTTGTTTTTGAGCACTTTTCATTAAGTCTATCTTTTAAACAGGCCTTTCAAACTGTCCAGGGTATATGAAGGAAACTGAGGTGTTGACTGACAGGGTAGAGGGTGGGGAGAGCAGAATCAGCCTAAAGAATCTACTGTTCTCATAAAAAAAAAAAAAAAAAGGACACAAAATTACTCTATTACAATGAAAAAAAGCTACAAGATTTCACTCCATAAAATAAGGAGAGATCGTTGCCATGGTACCAGCAAAATTTCTCCTTCACTTATATGCACACACATGAACCTTTCCTGACAGAAAAAAATTATAAATGTGCAAGGTAAAATATTTTCTATTTCACTTCTTCACAGTAATTTAAATTGATATTTGCATTATATTTAGATGAAATCATACAGGAAATTATCCCTTGCAGATCTCTTCCAAAGCAAAGCAACAAACATTGTACTGACTTAGAAATGCACATTCTCAGAAGGCACTAGGTAACTCAAGGCACACAGAAGGGTATGTATTGACTTCTGAGCTATCCTTCAGCAAAGATGGCTTTCTCAGGAAATGGAAACTCTCTTAACCTGGACAAAGTCACATTCAAGAAATAAGCAACAGGCTTAAAGTTTTTATCTGGGATGACTCAGTTCCTTGGAGTCATGTTCCTGGGGCTCAGTTCCTCATGTTCCTACTTTTGGTATTACCCCGTCACATAAAACAGCATATTCCTATGTTCCAGTCTATTTGTCTTTATAATACATAGGACATTTTGCACCAATTTCCCCAAGTGCTCTGAGCACTTAACAGGAAAACTTTTATTCATTAGTCCTTAGACCCACAATCAGATAGCTACCCAGTGGCCTAAGGTGGAACGGCACTGCTAGATTTCCATTGCACTTTAAATAGGTAGGTGTCCATTTTCTGCACAGAGATCTCACACCAGTTCTTAATGTCAGTACAAGCATTGATTTTATATGATGATATTATACCATCTTGCACCTACAATTGGTCCTTGCAGATATAGTAAATTTAATGGGAGACATTTTGAAGACAAGAGAGGCCACCTACTAGCACTCAAATAATCTATGTTCCTGCACAACCCATGACATTAAACTGTCCCTTATGCTAATTTCTAGATAAGGAAAAAAATGTGTATTTTCAAAAAGATTGCTGATTGACTGAAGATAATAAATCACTACAAAAATCACCCATTTTTGAGTAAGGTCTTACAACAGCTTTTGTAAGTTTATAAACTCATTTACAAATGTAAGCATAATTTCTACCCAAGTTTCGTCTGACATCAACTTCTAGCCATTAGGTTATGCTGCACCTGCAATCAGCTAGAGTCTTTCCCCATGTAATACAAGACGAGATCAAGCCACCTTTTCAAGATCTCTTTGACAGACTGTACTTCTATTAGGTTTCATCAAAGCAACTTTTGCATCCTTCTGGACAACAGAACTGGGCATAATAGCCCGACAGTAATTTCACTAATGCACAGGCAATGTAATTTCCTGGTTCCCAAAGGACAGTTCCCTCTTCATAAACTCTCTCAATAGGTGTGTTCTCATACCCAGAGGTTTGCACAGGGAGTTATTGGTGGTTGATTACCCAGTATGACCTAGAAGTCTTTTCCAGAGACAATACTGTCTTGAGCATAGTCCCTCAGTTAGATAATCTGACCCATGTTCACTGTTCTTAGATGAATAATATTGCATTTGTTTATGCTGAAGTTGGAGCTGGACATATCTGAATAGGAAAGCAAGCTGTTCAGATCAGGCAGTATAACCGGCACGTCCCCCAGTGGACACAATTTGAAACTTTACATGCCCTCTGCAAGATCTTTAGTCCTTTTCTGTAAAGGAGAGGCTTCATCCTCTAGTGCTCTCTACTTCGCACTTTTCACACCAGCATGAGACTCAGAAAAAGTAAAGAGAGGGAAGAAAGATTGCAGTTTCATATAGTCATATATTTAACTCCTTGTTTTGTCAGTTATCTATCCATGCCCCAGCATTTCATCTCCCCAGTGCTAAAGCCTCCCACTCTGGATGGATGAACCACGTTGCACCCAGATCTAGAACATACACTGACTGCAGCGCCCAGCGCTTTTCCCTTCCTTCTTTCACAGGGAGCAAGCAACAGTGAAAACTGAAGCAGTATTGTGCTTTGCTGCTTGCTTTCTAACATGCTGCACGCTACAGACTGACAATAAAGATTATAAATAGAACAGAGCTTCTTTCTCATTACAGTGATTTTAATGAGAATGATAAATGGGTTCAAATAAAACCATTCAGGCTCCAGTGATAAGATCACTATCTCTTCCAGTGCTGTATCTAACCCAATTTCATGACGTCATTATCTTCCCTGGAATGTAATGGAATTTATGGCCATTTAAAGGATCAATCTTAGTATATTTTCTATACGCTGTGATTTCTTCAGCACAGGAAAACTCTTACTTGATGTTCATTATGACTATACCTCCAGGTGTTTCTGCTCACAAATGATAAAATAGCTAGCTACAGATTAACACATACATTGATCTGTGCTCATATAAGACACTTGCCTCTTAGTTGTTGTTCACTCTTAAAAGATCAGAGATCTTCTGTTATGACTTGTACGGAGATGAATAATGTAATTAAACAACACCAAGGAGGGTGAGGAATAAAAAATGCCTGAAGAACAAACTCTTTTCTTTTTCAGATTTTTTTCTTTTTAAAAATGCTGCCGAACTTTAGGAAGGCTGCCAAACTCTACCTGGGAGTACAGCAATCATCAACATAAAGGTTACAAGTGAAAAATAGATAAATAATCCTGAAACGTCATCATGAAAATTTTTCTAGCACAAGGTTAGAGAGAACTGGAAGTTCACTACTTACACTATCAGCACAGAGAAGGCATAAGTCAAGGTAAAATAACAACAGGCTAAAACTTCAGCGATGACAAGGTCAAGGCAAGGATTTTTGCCACAATAAAATTGTTCCTTTTCATCATTCTCATAGAAACTGCCTGTGTTGCTTTACGTTTTTCCTGATCCCATGTTAGAAAGAAGAGGTAGAGTAGATCTGCAGGACTATGTTCTCACCTCCTAACAACCAGAGTACTCATACAGCTTTGTGAATTCTTGAGATATCATGAAATCCTAGAATGCACTGGGTTGGAAGGGACCTTCAAAGGTCATCTAGTCCATGCCCCCTGAAGTCAGCAGGAACATCTCTAGCTAGATGAGGTTGCTCAGAGCCCCATCAAGCCTGGTCCTGAATGTCTCCAGGGATGGGGCCTCCACCATCTCTCTGGGCAACCTGTTCCAGTGATCCACAACCCTCATAGTAAAGAAATTCTTTCTAGTGTCTAGTCTAAATCTACCCTTCAACTGTTTTGATATATCTGATGTTTTCATTCATAGTTCCTTGTGCAAATGTTTATCTGAGAACATATAAAGAGTCTGAAAAGTCACAAAATAGGACACAGTATTGTACGCTTTGTTTATTACTCTTTCTGAAAGAGGTGGGACACACGACCCTGCTGCCAGAACACTGTTTCACTGAGGGGTTTGTATAATATCCTTGCAGCCTCGGTAAATGTCAGAAACTGTTCCAAAAGCAAACACAGCCTTACAGATTTTCACTGAAACTAGCAATGAATAAATTCTACTGCCAGCAACAGAGTCATCTGAGTATCTCACCCAGCGTGTTCCATGCCATTGCTAAGCCCTAGCAAGGGAGCTACAATGCTGCTTTCTGCCTCTCCTTCTCTCTTCCTGTGCCTCATTTTCAGGCAGCTTACACTTTCCCACTGAAAAACTAACTGTTTTAAGGTGGTGGCAAGTATATTGTTTCTTGTTGTATACAAGGACGCCTGGAGGAGAAACTAGACCTTTCTAGACTTAACATCTTACCCACTGCTGTCTATTAGTAGAGACAAAGAGACTCAATAACATAGTTGTCCCTTTAGTCTCGTATTCTTTAAGTTTGTAAACCTTAACTGCTGGGTCTTATGTGTTAGTGAAGTTTTTGAGCAATACAACAGCTCTGTGTATTTAACGCTTGATACCACTTGTTGGCATAGCAAGTTTTGTTCTCGTCCCTTCTTTCTTGTTAGGTTTGCCACTCTCATTAGCCAAAACACACAGAAAGATAGACAGCACATATCCATTTTCTCTGACCTTGTGGGCTAAATACAGGTTGAGTTTTTATGGAAACATAAGCATGGAAGTTTATTGCAATATTTACCCATCCCTTTGTTCTCTGCAGAATGAAGAAGTCTGTATTGCGCATTGATATTTGGATGAGATTCCCCCCTGCTGACTTACCAAAATATAAAAAAAGAAAATAAACAACATTAACAAAAACCTTCTGATTTGAGTCCCCATTAAACACCAGGTTTTCAAAAGCACTCAAAATGTCACAGCCTTTTTTATTAGGGCTGAAATTATGGAATGAAAATGACTCCTCTTCTCTGCACTCCAGGAAGGCCCTCAACTACCTCTTCATTCCAGAGATGTCTAATAATTCCTGCATGTATCCTGTGTATGCATGAAAGTGCTTCAGGATGAAAAGTGCTATATAAATGTAAGCTGCTATTAATTATGGCACTCGAAGGAACATTCAGATAGCTTAGTTTTTCAAACCAAACCTATATTAACATTGCTATATGTTCTAAATTTCGTTTTCTCCACACCTTTTAATTTGCCACTCTATCAACAAAGAAATATAAATTCACTATTCCAACACACCTCTAAATGCAGATAGACTCCCTCTGTTGATTCAGCTGTAACAACTGACTAATGTATAATATTTCTAGAGCTCAGCTGAGGCTGATGTGATGTAAAAACTCAGAAAGGATGATGAGAAAATATGAATTTGTTTTATAGGTACATATAAATATATACATTTTACAATATGTGAGCAAGAGTACTGAGCAGGGGAATGAAGTTACACAAGTTACATCTGTTACACATCGATTTCCCTCAGACTTCCAAGAGATTTTCTTAAAACGTTGCAATTAAAAGGGAGGCAGAAAATGATGAGGATTATAATCAAATTTGCTCTTCTGGAACACCTTCAAGCCAGTGTTCTCAAATAATTTCATTAAAGAATCAAATCTTATATGGCATAACGTAAGTTTACTATGGGATAAAAAACTATTTTCACCCATCACCAGGATGACTACCTGGTGTTTAACAAGAAGTTAAACACGGTAAATAGACACTTATGGAAAACTGCATACTAAAGAAAACGGACAAGTTCAGAAAAGATAGGCAAGAAGTCATTAATAGGACTGAGTCGGCCAAGACAATAGCTCTAACATCCCTAGTGCTGCAGTAAATGCCATGGGGCTTTCACCCAAAAGTAGTATCAGGCTTTTCGCATGCAGGAGGCTATACAACTGTAGTTTCTGTGATTTTGTGTTCGTTTCTAGGGATTTTGACTCCCAGATGTTTTTTTACGATCATAACATAGCAGTAAGCTTCTCATTTGGTGCTCTGCATCTCTCTTCAGCATTGCAAGTTCCCTCTTTGCATGCAACCCTTATCACTCTTATCAAGATTAGCTTGCTGGAATATAGTCTGTATGGGACTATGCTTCAAACACTTTATAGGTAAAACTGAAGAACTCAATTTGTTCACTTGAGCATCTGGCTAGAACCATGTGACTGCTATAAACTTTTCTATGACCTACAGTAATACCGAGGTGTATATCCTCCCTGCCAAATTTCCACTTGCTAGGAGACCTGCTCAGTCTGGACCTTTCATGCCACAAACAGTGGTCTGCTGGCAGAATGCTTTCTACAAAGTCTTGTTCCATTTTTGATCTCGGCCAAGTGGTAATTATATCAGGTTAGAAGGCTTTCAGACCAAACAGGTACTTTTTCACAAAAGGTAATTCTTTGTATGGTTGAACGACTGATTCCATTAATGGTTCAGAAATTTAAACCATATTGTTACCATGCATCACAGCACTAGGAACTCAGGATGAGGAGACTGTCTTTTACCTATACATAGGATCCACTTGCTCCCTAAGAAACTATTTCACCCAGTGTTCATTTCAGAAGGGTAAGAACTGTTTTCTGCATTATTTTTCATCAATACCTTACAAATTACACTTTGGTTTTAGACTGATAGATATTCCATTGTAAGGGAGTAAGTAATTTAGAATTGGAGATTTGAAACCAAATGTTGACAGAGCCATTCAGGTCAAATTCGGGAACTAAACCCCTTCCAGCAGAATCACAACTCTGCCTCGCTGTCACGCCTGCCTCTGACAGCACCTGCCTGCTCTTTAAGCAAGCAGCATCAGAATTGCAGGGCACTGTGCAAAAGAATAATAATAAAAACAAATCCATTGCTCATGGTTTACCAAATGCCTAATCTAATGGGTTTTAAAAATTTTTGTCCTCTAAGATTTTCCAAATTAACCTGGAAAATGGATATTACTTATTGGCCTCCAAATGATCGTACCTTGAATTAATACAAGTTGCAGACACAAGATTATTGACTCATAATTATTTCCTAATGGGATCAAAACCAGTAGATTTCTCAAAGTATAAGCCAAGGTTCAGAAAACTCCTTCCCTGATATCTTCTGTTAAGAATAAATTATCTCTATTCAGGTTTGTGTGTGGCAAAAGAAAGAATTTATTACAATTGTCAATTGTCACTCATCCAGAACTACTTATGAGGACAAATCATTTTTCACCCCAAACTAGCAGAAGTTTTCATTCACTGGGTAGCAGTTTATACTTTCACAGCTAGAGAACACATTTCATTTCTTCCTTTTTGGCCAATATTGATAAAGTGCAAAAATCGCCTTTTTATCTGTGTTATCTGCTCTCACACAAAATTACAATTTAGACATCTACAACATTCTCTAGATAAAAAGCTTCCACAATTCAGTATGTCATCTGTCCCTCTCAAAAGGCAGAGAACTTGGTGTTCTCACTCAGCCTAAATACCATGGATGATTCAGAATCTGTTCTGTTTAGAGCTGTGGGTTGGAAGCCGCAGATAAAGACTAAGAGGGAGTTTTAATATGTGAATATTTTGGGTGGGCACAGCTGTGTTAAATAATTTAGCAAAAGTCTGTCAGTGAGAGAGGAGCTCCTGTAGTTCAGAACTCCCATAAAAACAGTTTTATACTACAATGGTTAAGCAAGTCCTAACTAAAGTCGAACTACTCCACCCAAACACCCAAAGTGGTCATTTTTTGTTGTTCTGCTGGTAACTGCTGCATTAAAGGGTATAAATTTAATCATACCAGCATTCCCTGCTTTAATTTGCACAGGATTAGTTTGGTTTTTCTTCCTAAACTCTCTAAGATTTTATGGGGCTTTAATGAGTAACTAGAAAGGATTCAGACTTGTTAAGCCTCTGACAGATGTTCTTTAATAATATCATCATTCTTGGTCTTTTCAGAGACTAGACAATAGGGATTATATTTTGTGGTTTGGTATGCAATCTTTATTAGAATTTAACTCTTTCAGTAACTTGCCTTATGAAGATGCTGTGCTGATGGCTGCTATTCCAACTTAATTGCTGCTGATTATATGTCTCATTTTTACAAGCAGAGCCACACAGTGTGTATCCAGTATATCACCTGTGTTTACTTGTGAAGGAGATTTAAATAGATTACCAAACTGTGCCAGCCAGCAGGTTTTTACTGCTGAGTACTCTTTGGCAGCATAATGCCTTTCCTTCGGATACATAAGTTATTTTCCCCTCTTCTTCCTTTACACTAGCATGCTGTTGTGTGTTCAGAAATAATTTCCTCTTCTGATAGCACAAGCATCACATTCAGTTGTATCTCACAAAAATACATCCGTAAGTTTGGGGATGAAGTGTGGCAAGCACACAGGATAAGAGAAACGTGATAAAGCCGAGTATACCAAGGTGTCAATGATGAAAAGACATGTAACTATATTTCCTATTCTAATATTTTTACCAGAATGCTAAATATCTTTTCCCAAGGAAAAAAACCCAACGTTTTTGAGATTGTTTCAAGAAAATGAAGACAGTGTAAGTATCTATTCTTCTTTCCTCCTGGCAGAGTAACCAGACGTTCTGCCCACACTTGCAAGTACCTCATGGAAATCTCACAGTCCTGCAAATGGGACACAGAATTGAGCCTTGAGCTTCAGTCAAAAAGCACACTTCAGATGTTAGCACTGGCTGTCTATGTGTTGACTGTATTGGCGCCTACAACTAGGAGCATTATGGAATATTTCAGTGTAACTTACCTGTAGCCAGTAGAGTAAGGATACCTACTAGAAAAATGTTCTATAATGCTATTATCTTCAGTAGCACAAGTTGCTTACCTGCCTTCCCAGATTTCTCTGTAATTGTGTGGGAAAGCTCTCTCTCTGGAAGCATCTTTGTACTAACAGCGCAAACCTCTCACGGATTTCCTTCTCATTAGTCCCACTGTTTTTTTCATTCCCTCTTAATAGTGAAAAACAAATTCCCTAATGACATTTAATAAGGATATTTTAGAAAAATTATTCTGTCTTTACTGATTTACCTTAATAAAGTTAAAAGAGTCATAAATCCATAATTACTTATAAACATGGCTCATTTAGCATGTTTTTGTTTTACTAGCATAGTGGGGTGCATAGCTGGGGGGGTGTCCCTATTTACTTGCTTACTTCAGCTCAGCACTAACTCTCTAGTCTGCTTCTGCAATAATTGCTGCTGACTCCAAGCTATTCCTTATGAGGTTCACCAGGAGGATACTTCCTATCCCAGAATCCAATCAGGTTTTCTCATTAATCAAAGTCCTTGAGAGCAGAGTATTTCCTATTCCCTAATGACATCTGTGAATGCTGCATTAGGAAATCAGGTTTGGCAGCTTTAAGCGCTTCTCCTTTTGAAATGGAATGAAAACATTACATTTAACCATGTATTTTTTACAGGACTTAAAAACCATTTAATGGAAGGAGGGAATAATTTTCCTATGTCTGTTTCTCTCTCTTCTCCATGTTGTGTGATGTGGTCATGCAGCCATGACTACCTCAGTCAGCAGCACATTTTTGTGCACTTACGTGCTCTCTATTATCTATTTTCATATTTTGCTGCCATCTTTCATTTTCTTTCCTTCCTCCTCCCCAGGTTTCTTCAACAGAGATAAAGGAGAAGAGGATCAAAGCTCAGAGTAAGGCTATGTCTGTGTTGTGCAACACAATAGGAACATATCTGCAGAGCAAAACAAGACTTGCTGGAGAACTGACATCCACACTACACAAGTTTCAAGAGTTTTCTTTCAGAGGAACTCTAACCTGAATACCTGCTAATGACTACAGTATGCTAGGTGCAATTCTCGAATACATTTACCATTTTAATTTCACTGGAAAGGGAACCTCTGTGTGTTCAGAGATTACCCCATGATATAAAACACAGCATGGTAAAAGGAAAGATTATTGGGGGATTTGCTTTAAAAACAGACTCCTGGGTTAAGTTGTTCATGTAGACATACCCTGAGCCACTGAGTTCAAAGAAATTCAAATCCTAAAGTTACAATTTTCATACAGTCAACTTCAATAGAAAACACACTTAAAGGATGCTGGACCTCAGTTATTGAATAATTACAGAGTGCATTTATCCAGCAGACAAGAAACCCAAGTACATTTGCCACTTCAACGGGAGGGACTTCAGTCAGTATCTTACTGCCACCAAGAGTACCTAATCACTGGCTAATGCAGTAAGAAAGAAAAAACCTGATCCCTTCCGTAAAAGATGAACTACTGCGAGACCATAAATTCAAGCTTTGGAGGACCAAAATAAATGTAGACTAGAAGGCAGGTCAGACAGCTAGGCTGAAAATCAAAAGGCTTGCACAATTGTTTGTGTATTTTAAATTGCCCAGTCACCAGCTAAAGAAAACAGAAACCCTACTGTAAGCAAGCTTCAAACTCTAGTAAAGTGAACAGTTCCCATCTGACTGAAAGCAGTAAATTGTATGTCAATCTTGAAGCAAGCCCTGTACTTGAAGGACACTTACGCACGCCACTCGGAGTCTTAGAACTGGGGAACCTCTGCAACTTGCTTTTGGACCACAGCTGAACAGGGCAGGTTTTCCAGGCATCCACCTCTCTGATTTCTGCAAACATCTTAGTGTTTATGTTCGAAGACCTCAGGAATGATGCACCTCAGAAAGCAGGCATTTCTAGGGTTTTAAGGGTCCTGGAAAATGCTTCCTAGCCATGAGTATCTAAACTCCATCAGTGTCCTATAGACAATAACAAGAGGTATTGTTGGCTTCTTCTCTGTGACATTTTTGGGGTGATCTGCACTTGCTTAATTCAAAAACTTGCTCAGCTCAGTAGGGAGGTAGGGACTGAGGGATTAGTTTCATCACTGCTGAAACATCATCCTTTACATTCCTCCCTCCCCCCTCTTTTTCTTACACTGAGAAGCCATCCATTTCTCACATTCTTTGCTTTTAGCTTTCTTTACAGCTAAAAGGTTCTGTGACTCAGGAGAAGGCTTATTATGTCGGTCTCATTCTGAGTCTTGATGGTGAAAAGTAAGTGGCAGAGAAGCTAGCAAATAAGAGAGATCTTGATACTAGCTTTAATTTTAAAAGAACTAACTTTTCAACTAATGGAGCTTATTAATTATCAAGGGATCCTTAAAAATATGAGGAAGTAAAAGTTTTATGAATATTCTTTTTAATGGCAAATCTTTTTCTTCAGGGTAAAATTCTGGACTGCAGCATTTCATTACAGTATGAAATCACAATTCCAAACAGTAACCCCAACACAAATATGAACTTCGGAGGAATTCACTGACAGGTATATTAGAAAAGGATTGCAAGCACCAGGGGAGTGTTTCTGTTTGTTGGTTTAAAACACCTTTTAATCCACATCCAATTTCCTCCTAAATCTTAGAGTGTTTCAGCACAGTCTTTTCACACAATGCAGAGTGTGATCCATGCCTTGCACATCATTTTACCCTGGCTCAGGCTTTGAACTAGCTGCTGGTGGGAACAGAGTATGGAGCTGTCATGTGTTCTGCTATTTCAGACTCGGAGATGAGAGACTGAAAATAGTTACTCTTTTGACTCTCTGTGTTCTGTGTCACTGAAGATTGAGTTTCTCCTGTAATATCAGAGAAAATCCTGTGAAGTATCGCCATCTGCCCTGTCTTCATACTCTCCCCTGGACACCCGCTGTTGGCTACTGTCAGAAATAAGATGCTGCACTAGATGGATCTGACAATGGCTGCTGTTATGTTTTTTATGCTTTTCTGAAATTTTAGTAGGTCACAACTACCTCACACTGTCACAGTTACCCTTAAATTATACCTTTGGCTGATCTTGGTAAAAAGGCCAAAGCCTCATATTCTTCCTACCATAAGCAAAGCAATTGGTCTTGTGGCCTTCAATGACAGTTGCGCTCATTTTTTAACAGAGCAAATTGTAGAATGAAGAACCTGAAGTGTTATCTCCTTCTCCAGGGTTATCTTTTGGATCAAATTCAAGCTTTTCAGAGCACAATAATCTCCTTCTGTTTTCAACTACCCAAGAGGAACAGAAGAATACCGGTGCTGGTCATAGGAGCACTCCTCGTATACCAACATAATTTCTGAGAGTCTGGCATAGACACCAGCACGTAGCTGCTGTGTCAGCTGTACTACCGTAAGACATGGGCAACCAAAAAAACCTGCAGAGTATATATACCCTGTGTAAGAAGGAAACATCATTAACCAAACCTTATCCCTAGATTTATATACAGAAATTATATTGCTGTCAGTGAGACTTACACATATAGATCCAAGGGCAGAATAAAGCCACTAGAAAGCATTTAACTATGGAGCTGTAATTACTCACATTGTCTTTCTCCAACTAATTTTAGATTAATACACTGTAAAACTGTGTAGTGAGTAGGGTAAATTTTACTTTCCAGCTAGAACAATTCCAGACTAAGATGCTTCCTGATGAATACATAAGCTCATTCTGCAGTCAATAAAATTATGACATGATGTTGAAATATCAATCCAGAGTCTTTTGGACAGCACGCAGAAGAAATGCAACGGGTTATTTACTTCGTGTTCAATATTCTTTTGTTGTGGAAGTAATTTTGTATTTCTTTCCAATTAGAGGGAAAGGTTCACACAAAGTCCAATCTGTCTTTAAATTACATTATCTACATGTTCACAGGCTTTTGTTTTGCCATTTATGATGTTAACTGCAGGTGTCACAGATCCAAAGCTCTGGCATTCATCATGGGGCAGCATGCAAGAGACTAGTTTCTGAACTCAGCTGTACGGTACAAATCCAAAGACATGCTCTTACCTGTCTCAGAACCAAAACTTTCCCATAATAAGGAATGGACAGCCTTTATTCACTGGTCTTTGCCAAAATCTCTTAATCTGGCACACAAAATGATCAGCTGGCAGAAAACAGAGTAACTCCAGTGGTGTACACAAAATATCAGCTGGGGCTTGGGGCAAATCTTGGTCCTAATGAAGTTGATGGAAGAATTCCCACTGACTGCGATGTGACCTGACACAGAATGTGACAGCTGCATATAAACCAGAGCAGACTGGTAACAGCCTTTCAGCTCATTGTACCTCCTTGGAAACACACAGAGGCTTTCACAAGTCCTTTTGTCCACTCCAGCGACTCAGAGATTTAAAATTACCTCGAGGCTAATGCTGAGCAGTAGAGATACAAATGGCTTTTAGTTCTCTGCTGGATAAGAAAAATTAAAATGAAATGTTGTTTCAAGACCCTCTCAGCTGAATGTTTCATGAACCTTCTAGACAATTAAAATTCTAAAAATTACTAGCCAGGCAAAAATCCGTTCAATTATAAAAGTTTTTCAATTCAGTTTAAAAAAAAAAAACAAACCGTTCTGATCATTCAGTTCAACAAAAAAAGTATTTTTGCATTTAAAATCTACTAAAATATTTGTTGCAACAGCTTTTCATTTTTGACATGCACTAACTGGAAGAATGCCTATAAAAGTTGTTGAAATTTCATTTCCCCAAAAATAGATTTGGTCAAGAAAATCCTAGCTCCTTTTTTTGTAGTTTTGACCTTTGGATAGCGTGAGGCTGGCAGAATGGGTCACAAGCCTCTTCGGGACTCCTTCTCAAAACAAGTGGCTTGTGGTGATCTGAAAACATCTCAAGACAAAAAAGAAGTGAGTTTGGTAGCCCTGACTGACAGAATTGTTCCTCCTGTCATGCAGCTACTGTACCCTAAACTGAGGGGCAGTTCAGGACTCCTGTGACAAAACTGAGGTTGAAAATGGATTTGCCTTCTGCCAGGCTTTTTCAGCACTTACCCCTCTACTGCACACTTGACTTGCATAGAGCAATGTTCAGAATTTCCTCCTTGTCCCTTGCTGCTTCTGCTAGAAAAGTAGTTCTGCTAGCAAAGTAGAGGCCCACCACTCTGTAGGGTTACCTCATTATGCCTACAAAAAATGAATTTTACCTTCTTTTCCTACTGTATCTTTGCCTATATAGCCCATATCACAGGTGTTTATTCAGGGGGAAGAACGAGGCCAGGGTCTTCTAGTTTTCATTGAAGAGGGTAGCACAAAGCTATCCTGTTTCTTCTTGACTTAATTACCAGTTCCGTGAGGAAAGCTCTCGCACAGGTTCTGTTACTGTTATTTTGCCTTAGTTGCTACTTGGGGCCATTGTACTGTCTGTTTTGGATATGCCTTCAGGCAATTTTGGCCTGCTGAGATCTTTTTCTGACACCCTGAGAACTACTGATGAGTTTTCGTACCCCTGCGGCAGTGCAACCTGTCTCCCTGGCAGCTATACATGATGCTGTGCTGGCTGGACTGCTTGCTGGTACGGTTCATGTATTCTTTCCTTGGCACCTAATTTTCAACAGGTGTAACTATGCTCTAAGAGGCCCATGGTAGCAGCCTGTAATACAGTAATTGCTTAAAGGAGCTGCTCTTTTAGAAGAAATGCTACTTGCATTGTCATGCAGTCTGCTGATCATTGCCTGGCACCTCTGCCCTCAAGGCAAGAGTCCAAACAACTTGTGAGAAGGCAGTTTGCCATCTCAGCAGATGGACATAAGCATAAGCAGCTTAGCGACTATGTCTGCGCATCAAGCATAGGCATTGAGGGCATGATTCCTAGCCAAGAACGCTGCAACTGCTGTTTATCTGCTGCTTACCAACCAAGAGTTGTTTATCTTCTGCTTACCAACCAAGAGTTCAGGGAATATGTCATCACTAATTAAGATCTGGGTTGGACTCAGTTTCAAAAATATAAAATACAACTGTGCAAAACAAGCGTCTGGCTTGAACTGAGAAGCAAGTCCTAAGAGGGGACAAGGGACTTATCAGGACGAAAACTGC
Organism: Eurystomus gularis; assembly: GCA_013400335.1. NCBI lineage: Eukaryota > Metazoa > Chordata > Aves > Coraciiformes > Coraciidae > Eurystomus > Eurystomus gularis. The sequence goes on from VZZY01024350.1 coordinate 29,668, forward strand.
ACTGGGGCTGACCAAAATGTGGGAAACACCACCTGAAAATGTTACCATTTCATCAGATTCAGGAAAAGAGTACGGGAAGGGTGAACAGGGAAATCACTGTTAATATATGTGTGGATTTGTATTTACTCAAAAGAGAAAGTAAAACTTAACCTAATAAAGGTAAGTAGCTTGAATGGCAAAAAATTTAGGCCTAATATGAGAAAAAATTCTGATTGTAAATTGCATGAATTTACAGAATAATCTCAGAAAGGAAGGGTTAGAGGCATTTTTGTTTGGCAATTGTAATACCTGAAAGAAAAAACGTCTTCAAAATAAGAAGACAATACTTTATTCACTGTGAGAAAACCCAGACAACCTAAGGGTTCTTTTCCTCTCTCAGTTCCAGGAGTCAGATACGATTACATCACCTGAGGTACAGCAGTACTACAAGTCCTATAATGCCTCTGAAAGCTTGAACTAGACTGAAGTGGTTCAGAGGCCTTGTCCGTGTACAGAAAAGAAATGAAGCAGAGGATCATGCTACACATTATTTAAACCATGGTGTGACATGCTTCTGCTCACTAGGGGCAACTCCAGTTATCAGATGACAGGATCAAGGACATGTGGAAAATATATTGGAAATATGTTAAAACTGGATTTTGATCTTGCCATCGTTATCTGAGTTTCAGGCCAAATATTCACAAAATACCCTAAAATATGCCCCCTTCCCTTTCGCAATTTTAGTATCAAAAATGGTTAGTAATTAGGGTAAGAAAAGAGGTCAAGCATTTGCTTTTTCTGATAAAAAAGAAATTATAAATAGAGAGAAGGACAGCAAGTGACTAAAAATCCAAAACTAAAATGGAAGGGAATTCACTGCATGATACTTTACTGAATACTTGAAATATAGCACCCTAAAAGGAAAAGCAGGCCCAAAAGGCCAAAAGCCTGACACAAAAAAAAAATCATGAGCCAGGCACATCAGATTTCGGAGCTGCCATTTTCTCATTCAGGTAGTGATCCACAAATTATGAGTAATAGGACTAGGCATTTTACATGACCTTGTTTGATGTATTTTTGTTTATACCCGTGAAGCTATCTTCATCACGTCAACTTTGAAAGACATTATGCCTGTATGGAAACTGGGATAAAAGAAACTCAAATGTTCTTCAAGCCTTCACAAATACATATACCCAGAAAAAATGTTTCTCTATATTGTATGTCTATCTTCCGTAACCACTGTCCTTCCTCTTTCCTTACCTCCAATATAAGAGGAAGAGCCTACAAGGGAGCAAACCTGAAGAACAAGCACAGCTCACACAAACAGATGCATCATGTTCCACCACCCTTCTCTAATGATACAAGCAGATTAATTATATCACTTCAGACTGTTCTCCAGTCCTATGCAAAAAGACAGATGGGATTCAACTGTCATCACCAAAATGTCTTTCCACAGTTCTACCAGCTCTCAAAAATAGTATAGTCCTGACAGCTACTTTCATTATCACTGACTTATCTATACAAATATTTGAATTTAGGTATTTACACTTCTGTCAGAGGACCTTCATATGTAAGACAAAAACTCATGAAAATACATCTTTGGGAGTATCATAAAAATGTTGCAAGGCCGTCACATCCCCTTCCATTGTTTCATGTTAAAATGCAAGTATTTTGGAACACAAAGTAAATTAGAAGAAATCTGCAGTTTTGCCCTTGTCCGTTACTATGCACTTTTTCCTATCATACTGATTTAAAATCTAAATCAAAGCACAGTGAAGTTAGAATTTGCTCAATGAAATAACCTTCTTTTATTTATCACACTTCAAGTCACCCAGTTTCCATCTGAATATCCTGATGACCTACACAGTCACACATGAATGTCAGTTGAACTATTCAACTCATTTTCTCAGACTGCTCATACTACTCTGCAGTGCAGCCAGAGTCCCCCAACACACCAACAAGGTCAATTAAATAGATATTCTTTGCTTGCTTACAAGATGTAGGTCAGCTATCAGGTTGAAGATGACACGTTAGCCTTATCTTCTCTGCTGGCTGGCAGAATACCTAATTTTGGGAGGGCTGGTTCAGAAAAAAATGGAGAAAAAGATTGCTCTCCATCGATGTGGTGAACCGACCAGCGACAATCACAAAACACAAGTACAGGGAACCCTGACTAGGTTTTCAAGGCTGGAGAATGAGCACTGGGCAGCACCTGAAGCGTTTTAGTTCTGCGGAGAAGGACCTGGGAGTCCTGGTGGACAACAAGTTCACCATGAGGCAGCAATGAGCCCTTGTGGCAAAGAAGGCCAACGGTATCCTGGGCCGCATTAAGAAGAGCGTGACCAGCAGGTCAAGGGAGGTTCTCCTCCCCCTCTATTCTGCCCTGGTGAGGCCACATCTGGAATACTGTGTCCAGTTCTGGGCTCCCCAGTTCAAGTGCGAGAGGGAACTACTGGAGAGAGTCCAATGGAGGGCTATGAGGATGATTAAGGACTGGAACATCTCTCATATCTGGAAAGATATGAGGCTGTTTAGCCTTGAGAAGAGAAGGCAGAGAAGGGGATCTGATCAACGTTTATAAATATCTGAAGGGTGGGTGTCAGGAAGATGGAGCAATCACTCTCTTTTCAATGGGTGCCTAGTGATAGGACAAGGGGAAACGGGCACAAACTAGAACACAGGAAGTTCCACCTTAACAGGAGGAGAAACTTCTTTCCTGTGAGAGTGACAGAGCACTGGAACAGGCTGCCCAGTGAGGTCGTGGAGTCTCCTTCTCTGGAGACTTTCAAGACCCATCTGGATGCGTTCTTGTGTGACCTTGCCTAGATAAACCTGCTTTGGCAGGGGGCTTGGACTAGATGATCTCTAGAAGTCCCTTCCTATCTTTACGTGATTCTGTGACAACAAAAACCTGAAGAAAGTAACCAGTAGTTGAGCAGCAACCAGCACTAGGTAGCACGCAATGAAAATGAGTCCTACTAAAATAGTGTTGTTTTCTTCTGGTTTACCTGTAGCTTTTTTCTCCTCTTCCATGGTATCAAAGCCAAGATGAACGAGGAGAGTATAAACCTCCAAGTTAGGATTCTACAGCCAAACTTGGACTTTCAAATGTCTGGCTCTCTGAAAGGTCTCCAGATACTGGCCCCAGGTGCCACTGTTCCACAAACAGTGCACAAGGAGGGTGAAGTACCTCTGAATGGGCACTCAAAGATGCTTAAAATGAGTATGTAGTTCTAAAGATAGACACTAGTATTATGGTTGTTCTAAAGGTAATCCAGTTCTTCTCTTCAGCTTCCTGTTTTCTGTGTCCGCTCTCAGAAACTCACACACCTCCCCTCTGAGGCATGCTCTAACTATTCACTACACTTCCATTTCACCAGCCCTCCTCTGTCTGGCGTAACCACCCTGACTGTCTACTTCAATCCTGCATACAAATTCTTGCATGCCCAAGCTCCAGCAAAAGAGGTCTTGCACACCAGCTCTCATCTGGGACTCTTATTGCCTACCTGGAGATCAAGAGAGCTAAACTCCTGGCAAACTTGCTCTAAAGAGGACTTTTATGATCTCCCATCACTAACCTCAGGCCTTGTGTCCTCATTCACAAAGAGATTTATTGGAAAATTGCCTTTTTCTTGAGTAAACTCTTTTGGCAGAGGCCAGTTTCATTGCTACCTTACCTCACCGGGTAAGCAAAGACCTGCCAGCGGTGGTGATGCAGCCAGTGCCCAGCCAGGGGGGCTAGAGAAGGGCAGGAGAGACTGACCATCCTCACCCAGCTGCTGCCACAAGGATTAGGCATGTGTTATGGTTTGAGGTTTTGGACCAGGACAGGCATGGGTTGGACACCCTGAGGGTCCCAGGGGGGAAGCAGTTATTCCCTCCCCCTTCCTGTCCACACAGGATACTGGAGGCAGGAAGTGGTCTCCAGCGTGGGAGGAAGAGACGCTTGGAGCTGACCCTTCCATGCGGCCAGGAGCCATTTTCTCACTACTCCTCATCCTCCAGTGAATCCGAAGCCATCCAACCTTTGGTTTTGTATTATATTGCATTTATTGTGTTTTCCCCCATCTTTGTACCTATATCTACCTTCCCTTCTTGTTTTCTGTTCCCTGTTAAACAATATATATATATATCTTTCTAAACTTCCAATACAGTGCAAAGCCTCTCTCTCTTTTTACTCCTGATCTCCCTTTTTGCCCACCTGTCTGGGGGGGAACGAAGGGATAGGGAGGGGGGAGAGCATATGTTCTGTTTCCGTGGGGATCTGCCCTGAACCCCTAAACGGACCCAGAACAGCATGCTGGAGCCTTGGGTCCTCCTCTTGCCTTCTTCCTCCAGAATGACAAGCAACCAGTAACTAGTGTACACTTTTCACGTGGTTAGCAGGGAGAAAGACAGAGGAAAAGGGAAAGGTAGAGTCAATGATCTTTCCTTGGGCATCCTCAAGCTCTTGAGAAATGTATTTCAAGAATTTATTCTGTTCCATGAAGGAAGGCAGGGGAGGAGGTGCTTTTTGAAAGCAGCTGTTTTAGGAAAAACTAAACACAAGGATGCATTTGAAACGTGACCCTGACCTACTCTGTGCTTCACATTTTGCAGGAAAACACTTTTATCTGCTGAAGATCCACAGCTTTTAGCCCTTTCCTCAAAGAAGGGGTCTGTGACCTGTCTTTGAAATAGCTAAGCAGGGACTATTATTTTCCTTTTAAAACACAGTTGAAAGGGGAGATGATGAAAGAGCATTGAATAAAATATGAATCCTTGGAGCAGAACTCAAGCTATCCATCGTATAGTGCCCTACCCATGAAGCTATGGTCATACTGTTGTTATCTTACTGCCCTGGAGTTCATTTCTGTACAACTATCCAGATTCAACAGGATGGCTGAAGAGCATTGCCCACCTATATATCCCATTAGCCACAGACACCTAAACTAGGCAAGAAAATGGGGCACATGGGTCTCAACTCTATAAGACAGGAAAGAAAGGTGAACATAATTCTTTTGCTGTTACAGGCTATTACACATAAGGGAAACACAGTAGGGTAAGACTGTCTTCCTTCCAAGGGAAGAAAGATACTTCCTACTGCATTTTGTCTATTCTTTCCAGTTCATAAGACACTTAACCAGGTTGAGTAAGTTTTCAGAGTTAATCACTGGATTAATTACTGGATCTTGAATGGAGAGTTAATTACTGGATCTTGAAAGTGAAGCCTGTTATGAATAGTTACAAATTCTTTGTTACTTTAGCTTGGTATCTGGACAAGGCTGAGTAAATCTGAGCTCTGGCAGAAGAGGGAAAAGGAACAAACTGAAGTACAATCAGCTACTCTCTGAAAAACAACAGCAGTCAAAGAGCCAGCACCTGTACCCTGACACACCAAAGGAAAAGTATGAGTTCATGGCATATTAAAGGTCTCAAAAAACAAGAGAACTGAAAGAGGGAAAATATATAATAAAAATGTCATGAGCAGTATAACCTTTTAGGCTTCTTATTAAATAAGTGTGGTCCAGCAAAGCAAGTATGATCTGCAGTGCGGGTTCACTAGTTGATACGTTAAGTAAATTCTTGGTTCAAAACTCCACTGGGAACAATAGTCATTAGGAACTGTCACCTACTGTAGATGGTTATGAAAGATCTTAATAGAAGAAGAAGCTATTAAACATTTCATCTTAATAATATTTGCCTGCTGTCTCATGGTCTACAAAAAAGAGACACAAGAATTTTCCATGATATATTTATCTCATAGAAAAGGAAGAACTGCTACTTGCTAGAGAGTTTTGGCTGATTTTTTTTCCACTTGTCTTTTTTGCCATTTCATTCCATATGCTCTAGAAGCATTTGCTGCTGGAGGAGAAGAAAATTACTACTTACTGAACCAAACCAACAGCTCATGTAGTTTTATGCCCTGTCCTAGGTGGTGGTCATTATGAGTTCCTGATATAGGATAGGATGGAAGAGGTACAAGAAATCCTAACTAAAAATTCTGAATAGCAGGCTCAATTAAAAGAATCTGTCTTAGGCTCAGGATTAATATGCCCTGAAACATCATGATTTGTAATACTTTAAATATTGTATCCCATTAATATTTGTCCGTTTGTTCCAATTTTAGTCCTGGTAGTTTGATAGTACTGAGACCATTTCAAGTCATATATTCCTAAACAGTATTTCACTCCTGTTCTGTGTTCTCCTAGTTCACCAGTACATGAGTTAAACTGATTGAGAAACAGGCCGCTTTCCATCTGCTACCAACAAATGTGATCTAGTACATTAATTATATTAAAACTCTATCTTGGAAGAGTTTCTTAATAAAGTGTTAGAGAACCACTACCATCAGTTTTTCCTGTTAAACTTATTTTGGCTGATGGTCTGGTCTAATATTCCAGAACACCCTAACTACAGCCTGCATTTGAAGAGTTGTTTAACAGCTGTTTGCCTGCTTCAGTTTAGATTCCCAAAGTCACATGCAATCCTTCATGTTCTTCTTGACTCCTCTGCTCAGCTAAATTTCCTCCTCATCACCACCTGTTATGTTTCCTAAACTAGAAATGAAGCATGGATTTGTAACATAAGTAGCAGGTCTTCATACTGGTTAGGCCAGCACAGGCAGTCACATAAATGGTTTCTGCATCCTGTTCAACATTAGTGTGTGGGAGAAATTATTTCTCCCCATGCTTATTTCCATTCTTCTGGAATTTTGAAAAATCAGTGGCCTTGATTAGGTATTTTGTCAAAAAGATTTTGATGAGATGCGTAGCTGGAAGAATATTTGACTAGTTCTGCACCTACACTCTCCAGCAGAAACAGCTCATCAGCTTAGCTGATATATCTCAGCAGAAAGAGCAGGATGAAATGTCGTGAGGCTGTACTGGATTATATGTGCTCACAGCCCAAAAAGTCAATTGCATCCTAGGCTGCATCAAAACCAGCACCACCAGCAGGTCAAGGGAGGTGATTCTCCCCCCTCTACTCTGCTCTTATGAGACCCTTCCTGGAGTACCATGTCCAGCTCTGCAGCTCCTGGTGTAAGAAAGACATGGACCTGCTCAGGCAGGGCCAGAGGAGGCCATAAAAATGATCAGAAGGCTGGAACACCTCTGCTATGGAAGTTGTTCAGCCTGGAGAAGAGAATGCCCCAAAGAGACCTTAGAGCAGCTGCCCATTACTTAAAGGGGGCCTACAGGAAAGCTGGGGGAGGGCTCTTTATCAGAGAGTGCGGTGATAGCATGTGGGGTAAAGGTTTTAAACTGAAAGAAGGTAGATCTAGATTAGATATCAAGAAGGAGTTCTTCACTGTGATGGTGGTGAGGCACTAGCACCGGTTGCCCAGGGAAGTTGTGGGTACCCCATCCCTGGAAGTTTTCAAGGCCAGGCTGGATGGGGCTTTGAGCAACCTGGTCTAGTGGGAGGTGTCCCTGCCATGGCAGGGAGGTTGGAACTAGATGATCTTTAAGGCCCCTTCCAACCCAAACCATTCTATGATTCTATTATTTCCTGACCTAATTAATTTTCATTTTTCCTTCTTCCCCTCCCACCCCCCGCCCCACTCTGCCCCAGTGCAGTATGCTTCAGTAAACCTAATATCTGACTTTCATAACTATTTTAAAAATTACAAATACCTCTTCTATGAAGCACTGTGGAACATCATTACATCACATGCTTTAGAAAAAGATGATGAAAAGAATCTTTCATTAAAAGTGCATTAGGTGCTAAATGAATCTATGAAGCCATACTCAAGAGATCCATATATTGCCCATATTGGGAATAAGATATATAAAGTTTGTGGCTGGCAATCTGTTATTTAAATGGAACATTAATGTAATAGAAAGTATCTGCTTGTATCAGCAAAACTACCATCATAAACTTCACAAAGTAAACTCTTGCTGTTAATAGCATTTCACAGGAATCACCACAGACAGCACAGAAAAACTTACCCACCATAGCAATACCCAGCAATATCCAGTGGATAGTCCTTCAGTGAACTTAATGTAAAATTAGCCAGGGTGTTATTTTAAAAAGTCAGCACTTGAATTTGATTCTAGATCTCCGATCCCCAAAATATGAGAGGGTAGGGTACCAATCTCATCCAGATTTTCCATTTTATCTACAAAAAATTGAGAACTCATCAACACTGAAATCTGGTATGAGGTATATAAGGAAGAAATGTTCTCAGGTGTGGAGTGGGGTTTCTCCCCATTATGTTAATGATATGGAACTTAAGTCACACTTAATGGATTAAGATGTGTAAATTCAATTGAAGTTTCTGGGCCAAATCCTTAACTGGTGTAAATCAGATATAGTTCAGACTTCAATAACACCAAACTAACAGTATGAACTACCAGCGAGTAAAAACAATCACACCGAGAAGGAACAAATTACTTAACTATGTCATTTCACTGGCTAAATAAAATACCAGGTTTCAGTAATTTTAGCAATAGCAAGGCTTCAAGTAGCAGTTAGCAAGATGCTTCTGAAAAAAAAATTGCTATTCTCTTGGTGTCTGAAATAATTGAAGATTTTTTGCCTTGATGTGATCTTCTATCACTACAATACCCAAGCAGAAAAAATGTGATGTGTGATGGCTATTGGGCTTCATTTAGACTTCATCAATAAATGGTGCAGAAGGGCTTTTCTGACCCCCCTGAGGTTGGAATTCCTTTCTCTTTTCCTGTCTCCATATTCCAGTACAAGTCTATGGACACTTCACACTTAAAATCTACGGTGATTCTTAACAGAGACATTCTCCTTCCTTTCTCAGATGGGACCTAAACAGTATGTTCTGAGCATGTTCAACACAAGGACAGAGAGGAGTGGAATTCTCCATAAAGTCATTATAATATTTATTTAGGTACTGGACAATCCAGATCAAAAAGCTTCATCACATTATAAAACTTGGACCTATCACCCCTACCAGTCGGACAGTATCCCACTGGAAACGACAAGCCAAGTGGTCCTCAAATCTTTTCTTGTGAAGCACTTCTTTGCACAGAAAAATTTAAAAGATTTGTCATTAGTTTGAGATAGATTCTTAGAATTCATATGGGATAAAAGCAAAATGCATTCCAGTCCTTGAGGAAGTTAATATTTGTTTCTTAAAAGCAGAGAGAAGTTGGGGAGGGCCATGAGAGACAGGGAGCTCCCGAAAGGCACGGACACCTGGGCCGTCCCCTCTGCTAGCCTTTCCCCATCTCTTGCCTGTTTTGCCATTTCTGCACACTGGCTTTTATAAATCCATTTTTTTAGGTAAATGTTAGATCCAAGGATTGGGTGACAGGATCTTAAACTTATCTCTGGGTTGTGAACTCACCTAGCCCTCTGGGTATGAAAAGTTAGGAGTTATGTATGCTAGTACTACAGCAGCAGAAATCCGAATCTACCCTCAGTGTCTCACTTCTGTGTTGCCTGAAGAAGGGCATAGGTCAGGTTATTCCACAGAACAAAACATAATAAAAACAATGTGTTTTTTTTCCATGTAAATCACCATTGCCTAGGACAAGAAGCAAATTCTAATCTCTAATTGCAGGTTGTCAGAACCAAGTATTTTTCCCAGTAATGGGCAACAGCAGCGACAAACAGATCCCACATGTAAAAACATTACTGTCTCCTTTTCCTGACTTTGAAACAGCTGAAAACCTTTTGTCTTATTCATTGGGCATACATTTTTAGGAGTACAAAATAGATATTTGTCCAGAATATTTCTAGATCAGATTTCAGGACAGCCATAAATCTACATTAGAAAATACCTTGGCAAGCAGCTAAGCTTTGATTGTACAAAATGCTTACAATAAATATTTAGTAGATGATGCTGCAAATTTTTTCAAGGCTAAAATAAAATCCAATCTAATTGAAAACAACTCAGCTGAACTTCCTGGAGCAAAGGATAGGCAGGTGGTCCACTGACATGATATCTTTACTTTTTTTTAGGATTTTCAGAAATACAGATGTCATGTAGAGACACTCGCACTCCAAAGCCACTGAGTGCTTGGAAAAGCCATTTATAGTAAAATTTTAATAAGCACATTGATGTCTTAGGAACCTAAATTCCCTTTTTGAAACTGAGGTAGGCACTGACAAGTTTAACCCTTCTAAAAATATGAGTGACTCAGCACCATAATTCCCCAATTCTTATGCATATAACCAATGTGAAATAAACTTTTTATCTTTTGAGGAACAAATGGCAACTACTTTCCTAGTGATATTCAAGCAAATAAAGAGACTATATATACATCCCACAGACTCTATTTTTACATGAAAACCTGAAATTATTTCATCTTGGAGTTGGTTAATTTTTTTTGTTTTGCAATTTGAGCAAGTTCACTTCTGTAGCTGTGGGCAGTTTGTAGTAAGCTTCTTGAAAAGCATCAAAACCAAAGCAGAAAATACAAATGCTTATGATTAAAATGTTTATATTTACAACAGGGGCAAAAGTATTTTAAATAGGTACTTCCACAGGAAGGGATTGACAGAAAAGGAAGAAGGTGGCAATACATGTGTTTGCACCTCTTGCTAGGTGGGAAAAAGAAGGAACAGGGAAAAAGGATATTTTAGTTTCTTTCTACAGACCCATTCTAGGTAGTCTGCCAAGATCTTAGTGCAGAAGCCTCGCTCCCCTTCTGCCAGGTAAGGGGGGCTGCAAGGGAAGCTGTGCACCCAAACCCATATGTCCTTCCCTTGCCATACTGTGCAATAAATGGTCCAACCTGCTGCTTCCCCAGCCTCAATATGGAGCCATCCACTGGGGACTTGCCTTTCAATATTTCTTTTTCCTCGCACCCAGAAATTTCTTCAGTGCCTTAGTTTCTCAGGAGGATTTGCTATCAGCTAAATATTTTTTAAAAATTTCCCCAGATGTTTTCTAACATTCAGCAATCTGCTGAGTTTTGGAGCAGATGATTACTTATTTGAGCACAGGCTTTCCTTTTTCTTCATTTTTGCACAGTGCTTTGCACAATAGGAGCCTGATTATATTAATGGTCGTTTACCTCTGAAGTCTGTAACTTGAAAGGGTCATTTCAAAGACTTGGACATTTCTCTCTATGCCAAGCTTCTAACAACCACTTACTCGGGGAAAAAAAAAAAAATCCTAAATCACAACAACAGTTAAGGATCACTAAGGATTTACTTGAGACAAAAATGTATATTTGGTCACAGAAACCAACCTGGTTCTACGAATTCACGCTTTGTTTCCAGATAGTATCAGGTACCTTGTCTAAAAGAAATGCTCTTATCAGCCTCTTGATGATAATCTTCTTCCAGTTCATACAACACATACACTGTGATAAACTAATATCAGTATTCATACCTGAATTTGCAAGATAGAAACGTAGGACATGATGCTTGCAAACTCAGCAGGATCTCTCACAGCACTAAGGTACTCAGGCATAAAAATACACAGTAAGGGATCTTAAACTTGTAAATAAATGTTTTTGAAGAATACTCCTGTGAGCAAGTGTGAAAAAAAAGAAGTTGTCAATAGTACATTTTACATCAATGAGCTGCTGTAGTATTGGAATTTAGTGATGCTGGTGCCCTTTCTCACATTACAGTGCGTGCCATGCTCGCTTTGTCTGATAAGAGCCTGTAATCTTTGCTGTTGCTACTTTTCAGGCTGCTGATGAGAAACAGCCTGAGGAAGACTGGAAATTCCCCTTTGAAATGCACAGCAGGATTTCTCAAAAATGAACCAACAAAACTTTGAGAAAACTGCTGCAGAACCAAAAGCATGAGAAAACGATGCACATTACAAGCATAAGGACATTTTGACATCTGGGAAACAATCAGATAGGATTAAAATGGAGGGCAAATAATTGTCAAAAAAAAAAAATCAAGTATGGACAAGAGTCCATGCACAGGTGTAAGATTCCCACAACTAAAAGTAAATATTTGTCCTTTACTGTTTTTCCCCCTCATGCATATCCAGCTTCTACAATGGCAGAAGGACAACCAACCCTGATTCTTTAGCATGGTCTACGTCAGGAGATAGAGGGGTCACTTTAACTAATTTCAGTTTCAGAAAATCACTTAGTGAAAGTACACAGCAAAATTTCTGTCTCAGATGAAAGGCTGGGGGAACAGAAACTGATGACAATCTCAAACTGATGGTTTCATGGTAAGGAGACAAATAGGAAGTCTTCAGCAGCATCATGCTACCAGAAAATTAGGACATTCTATCTCACAAGGTTTTGCTGATATTTTATTATTGGTGACATTTCTGTGAGTACCTTGTGTGCAGAAGATGAAGGGCTGCATTACAAAGCCTGTCATGAAAAGCAGTCCCAACCAATGTTGATTTCATTTACAGGTAACAACATAGGACAAAATCACGCAGAAACCACACACTCTCCTTTGCTATATACGGAACTTTCTTGCCAAGAATAGTGCTCTAATTTTTTTTCCCCCCTCTTTCTGCTTTTGCTACCCTTGAAGATGGCTGCCCGCATGCAGCAATCAGTAAAACAAAAACAAACCTGCTTGTGACAGCAGATAGCTGGAAGCAACGATGTAGGGACTTTCCTCAGCGCTACATTCCTATGGATAGTCATAAAGTATTTGAAAAGGAAGCCTTAATATGTTTTACTTATTTTTGTATTTACTGAAACACAACTTGGAAGTTTCAAACCTTATGACCCCCATCAAGAAAAACTTCAATAAAACAGGAGAAGAATTTGCACATCCAGAATGATGTAAGTCGCTAGTAAGCGATGTACTCAACTTAGCACCTCGGAGTATTGTACAAAGGAAACACATTGTCAGTGCCACCTACAGACAAACGGAATTACAAAGCACCCAGGACAGTACCTGAACACGCTTCTCTTGAACTGCTGCCGTTCCCCAGGGACACAGCCCGCTTGGCACGCAGATACTGGTGAGCTCCCTGCAGCGGGGAGCATCTTGTTCCTCCATGTATTTTTATGATGCACCACTGAGCAGAAGGCAGTCTCACTTCATGACCGAGGCTCCGGGATTCTCTGGTGCAAACATCAATAAATGAGCCCACCCAACAGCACTGCACACAGCCCCGACATCTGTCACGGCCTCTTCTGGAAAGAGAACCTGCTCTCCATACGACAGCGTCCTGGTTTCAGGTCGCATAAAGTGACTGTTCTCCCTCGCAGCTGGCACGGTGCTGCGTTCTGGATGTGGGACAAGAACAAGGCCGGCAGCCCAGAGACGTGTCCGCTGCCGCCCAGCAGCGCTTACACCGCGCCGAGGCCCGTCCTGCGCCTCTCTCGGGCAGCGGCGAGCAGCTGGGTGCACAAGAGGGGACCCAGGGGCAGAGCTGGCCCCGGCTGACCCCGGGGGTGCCCCCGGCATGTGCCGCCACGCTCATGCTCAGCATGCCGAGCGGGGGAAGGCGGAAGGAGGACCCTTGGGAGCGGCGGGTTTGCCTTCCCAGGTCACCGCTCCTCGTGATGGAGCGCGGCTCTCCTGGAGATGGCTGAGCGGGGGCCTGCCGACGGCATGTGGAGAACGGAGCCCTTGTGTGCGCGGCTTCTGCTTTACGTGCTAAACCGCCTTCATCGCAGTGCGCGAGTTTTCTCCCTGTTACCCTGCGACTCTCCCCTGCCCCGCGGTGGGGGCTGAGCCGCCGGGGGTGACACGGGACAGGCGGTCACTGCTCGCCCTGCGGCCG
>VZZY01024351.1:0-19332 GCA_013400335.1 Eurystomus gularis
AATGAAATTTTAAAAAAATCTGGTGACTGGTTAAATCCTGAGCCCAAGAGCAAAATGCACCCGTGCACTATCCAGCAGACTCTAAACCATCCTCAGCAATATATTCTAACTTCGGCCTCCAGAGCAAGCACACAGAAGCCACAAACAAAATGAACACCTAAATGTATCGTTATTACATTAAAATATATTAATGTAAAAGATACACAAACAACTTGCTTTTCCTTTTAGCCCTAACTTAATGACCTTCTGATCACAGAAGCAAAATCTCATCATGATTCCTTTAAATGCTGTCTACTGATCCAGTTTTTGATAGCCTCTCTAACCACTTGGCCGTGGAAACAGGTGTCATTTGTATGAATTATTTTAGTTACTTTTTAAGACCATTTTCACCTAATAAATCAACCTTTTTGTCCAGTGACAGCTGTATTATTAGTATTAAACTAATCTAAAATATTTTTTGTATAAGAATGTGTAACAGAAGACTTTTGATTTGAAAAAAAACCCATCTTGCTACTGTTCAAACCGATGCTTACTATTGATTTCTGTAAAATTGAAGTCTATTATCATATATATATAAAATGGAAACCTACATTCAGGTTTTCTATTAAAAAATGCATTTGAAGAGCTTCCATAAAGACAGGACCTTAGCTCCAACAGCAGGTTAGGACAGAATTTTTCATTTTCAATAACTTTCAAAGCTACCAGAAGGGAGATAATCGAGAGATGAAGAAGTTTACAAAATCAATATGCAATGTCCAAAAGGAAAAAAAAATAAAATAATTGCAGTTGTTCCTCAAACGACTGGATATTGCCTGAGCATTATGAAGAATATTCCTGTGTAATCTGTCCCACTGCCTTTTAAAAAGCAGAAATTCCTAGACAAGACGACTCATAAGGATGCTTCACAATGAGAAAGTGCCACGATTTCCAACGGCATGACCACTTGGGCAAACTTCAAATAATCACCTTCCAAAGGCAGAGTCCAGAATATTTCAGGAAAAAACAGTCAAGCAGAAGTTACAGCCCACCATCCTGTATCCCCTCCTTCAGATGCACTACGAAAGCTGCCCCTCCATATCCAGAGCCTCCAGACTATTTGCTTCAAGCCTTGCAGCAGCATTTTCTACATCTTTGCAATTTACTTCTCCAGCTGAGACTCAGTTACGGAGGTTGAGTGCCGTGTTTCTTTCTGTTTGGCTGGACTGACAATTTGATGTGCAAACTTTACTGCCATAACCCTGGGAACAGGGCCTTTAAAAAGTTGGCAATCAATTAATGAGAAGTTAATGAGGCTATACAATATTGTGCTTGGAAAGGATTTACTACACTTACAGAAGTATTTGTTGTTTTCAAGAACCCATCCTAACCCATACCCGCATTTTTAATTGTAACCCACACACACTTGGAAGTCAGGATGGTTTGTTGCCAAATAATCAACAAAGCTGCCAAAATTCCGATAGCCACTACACAACAGTGGGGCCTGGAAGACACCTTTGGAAATGCCTCTCAAAGGGAAGATGATATTATCAGCAATCAACCTGAAGAGTAGTGGCAACTTGGCCTAGCCTACAGTTACTGATCGGCTGGAAGAAATGTTTGTACCATCATCACATCATGTATGCCTTGCAGTTTTTAAAATTCCATCTTTACATTTTCTTTCTTTTTTCACAGAATCATTATGGTTGGAAAGGACCTCAGGGTCACCAAGTCCAACCTTTCTCCTAGCATCTCTCCAACCACTACACCATATCCTCAAGCGCCGCATCTATTCGTTCTTTAAACCCCTCCAGGGATGGTGACTCCACCACCTCCCTGGGCAGTCTATTCCAGTGCCTAACTACCCTCTCCGTGAAGAATTTCTTCCTAATATCTCATCTAAACCTCCCCTGACGCAACTTGATTCCTTTCAGATAAAAGAGAGGAAGGACTGTTAAGCAAGCAAGCAACTATCCTGACATTTGGGAAAACTGGCTCAGTTCTCCAGCCTGAAAGCAGAAACAATGTCTAAGGAATTCACCAAGTATCTCTTTCTACTCCTCTTGCATGTGGGAACAGGAGTAAATCTTGATCACAGGCTTCCGGGAGGAAAAACATCAAAAGCTCATGAGACATTCAGTACTACAGTCACAAGGTTTGCAAAATTTAGATAGGCTAAAATAGTGGATACCAATTTATTCACCTATCTAGATAGCGCGCATAGGAAGAGCAGTTCAGAATTCAGAGCTGAACGACACTTCCAACGTTCAGTCCGTGAAGACTGACTTACTACTATTTTAAACGAAGGCTTACATGCACCAGCAATGAGTGTTCTAGAAATACCTTCAATTAGACTAGAGGCAGATTCACTTCATTTAGCAGCTTCTGAACTGTGGGGAAGCTGTTCTAAGGCCAGTTTAAGTGTGACTGGAATTACAGAGGACATCTCCTGCTCCTTCAGTAAGTTAGATGGTTGTTGGTACAGACTGTAGTTTATCAACAGCCTTTGTCACAGTTTCCCAAGAGGGAACTCATTATCTTTAAATGCGTGTACTACAACAACAACAAAGTTGTAGCTGTAATGGTTGATAGGGCAAAGAGACTTCTGTACTGACAGCTTCAGCATTATACAGAATCACAGAATCACAGAATCGTTATGGTTGGAAAGCACCTCCAGGGTCATCAAGTCCAACCTTCTCCTAGCATCACTCTAACCACTACACCAAATCCTCTCTAACCACTACACCATCTGTCTGATACTAGTGACATGCAAAACCTGACTGAAAATATTTCCATGGAGTGGTGGGGGTCACAGATGAATAACTCGAGTGGCTGTAGATGTATCTGATGTTTAAGCCGCCAATTATCAAGAGTCAGAGAGAGAGCAAAATGCTCTGAAAAGATGCTCTATGATTCTGTTTGATAATGAAACACAAATCAGGGCAAGTAGCTCTTTTTTTGTAATACTGTTTATAAGACTATTTCACTGTAGGATATATAGAGCTTGTGATCCAAATATCTTAAAAGTGCTTGAGCTAAAGGTGCCTTTCTAAGGATGGTACTATATAAAGAAAACTTCAAAGATATGAGGCACCTTACTACCAAAGGTAATTTTAGAGATGCGTATGCCAAGTGACAAGGTACAAGTCCTACTCAAAATCACTACAAAGAAAGAAGATAAACAAACAACAAAACAACAAAGCCCAACTTGAAAATTTCCATTGCTTGCTGTGTGTTTTGAAATTATTCTCTTCTGCATATTGTGGATATAATATCAAACATCTTCCACACTGAAAGGATCTGCAGGTTGTTTGGAGGTCTAGCTGATAAACATTAAAAAAATGATAAAACGGAAGGGCGATTTTATTTACCACATAAAACTTTCACCATGGCCAAATCACCTTTGTTCAACAACATGCATAATTACAAAATACTCTCCTTCTTTGGAATACCTCCAGACTTCAGGAAGGAAACACTTTGCTGTCACTACCTGTTTGGGAACCAGCATCCTCTTCCTCCCCAGACGCCGCTGATCACGCTGTAGCCAGAAGCAGCATTGCTCACACACGGTGAAAATACAACGTTCATGAGAACTGCTCATTTATTATGACTAAAATTTGTAACTTCAGGCTTAAAAATGGGATAGCAACAACAGCATGATGTGCAGGAGTCACTGCCCAGGATTAGGGAAGGAACTAAAACCCATTACACAACAACTCAAGCTAGCTAGAAAGCTTACACTGTACTTTGCCTTTCTCCGGGAGTTACTACGTGGAAGCTAATAACAGAACAGCAACGAGGACTAAGCGAATCACTGTCCTAGTTTCTACTTGTTAATTAAAGTGCTCCCACAGACCCTCAGACAACACAATGTCCAGAGCAACGCTGCTTCTGTTCTAACCCAGCCAGGAGCTCTCCCTGCCCCCTTGCAAAGTCCCTTTGCTCTACCTCATTTCTCCAGAAGGACTTACAGACCTGCTCCAAAACTGGTACACCATTCACAGTCTGGAAAAGATTTCACTAGGCATTGATTTCGCTAGGCATTATCCGTAAGTGAACAATGGGCCACCACTGTATGGACCTTTGTATTGGCTGAAATGAGATTGGAACAAAATTCTTCGGATTCCTCTTGCTAACTCCTAAAGGAGTTAGGAAGCAGAAGCCACGTTTTTTAACACAGAAATCCATCCTTATATTCACAGATTTTAACATAAGGAAAGCCTCGTGAAGAATATAGGTCTCAGAGTGTCACAAACTGATCCTTGCATTAAATCGATAGCTTCTTAAGAGACAGAAACACACAATAATTTATATGCACTAATATTCTTTTAACCATCTTTTAACAGGAGCGCTGATATTCTGTTACATGTCTCCTAGACAGTCATACAAAGGGATATCCTTCCAGAAGCCTGAAATAGTTTGATGCTACTCTGAATGTTCTCCGTGATGTAGGAAAAAAACCCAAAACTAAACAGCCCCTACATCCCCCCAAACACTTTTATACATGCACGCTGTATTAATTTTCTTAATACTCTTTTATGTTCCTACCAAGGAGCCTTCTAGGAGTTTAATTCGCTCTAATGGTCAAATGCAATTAGCAATCTGTAAAAATATGAATCTGTAAAAATCTGAAAACAATTTCAACCAAAGACTGTTTCTGAAATGCAGCGCTTAGCGAATTATACCGCAATTGTCTTTCAGATGCCTGTACAGATAAAACAACACAGCAGATCTTCTTTAGCACCTGGAAAAATAGTCTCACGGATTTGTAACAATGAATTATGTCAATTCATTTTTAAGCAGAACTAATTAACAGAATTGAGTCTTTTATTTGGTGGATCAGAAGTCACTAATATTATCTGCATAAATCTCTTTGTCTACACTTAGATGTTTTCCGAATGTTTTCGGTATCACTGGCATTACCAATTATGAGAAGAGAGACATTACAATGACTCCTCACTGACCACCCTTGAAGTGTTTTCATCCATGGCAATCAAAGCAGACCACTCTCAGAACAGCAACGGGTACCGAGCCTTTTTATGAGCAAACACAACCGCACAGAGGAGCCGGCGTGCTGCAAAGTATGACCCCAAGAGTATTCCTGACCTGTGTCCATATGGCAACGGCACAAAAGAGAAATTACAGGAACCTGTCTTTTCTGCCACGGTACAGATAAACTCTGCATTCACCAGCCGCAGAGAGAGCTGGATGGAATTCCCTCACAAATACACTTATTCGAAAATTCCTTTTGTGATGCAACACTATGACATCAAAAGTCCTTTCACCAACTATTGAGCGCATCATACAGTTGACTGTATCTGACAAGCTTCTTAGTAAACTGTCTTCAAAGTTCATGAATAATCTGTCTTCCTCTCTTGAGGCTCGCTCCTTCTGCCAAGGGCCAAATCCAAACATCCTGGCCATATCAACCAATTTTAAAGACATGTTGACTTTTGATAGACTTTAATAAAATGTCAAATGCACGTTTTTCAGCAGGACTTCTTTTCCTCTTCTATGAACTCTGAGCTACAGTCTGACCTAATAAACAAAGCAGACCTAACTGGCAGAATTCAGCATAAATTTGCTGCTGGTAAGATCATTCAGACAGCTTTCCAACCTCTATTTTTACCTCTTCTAATTTTACCTGTTTCTCTTTGCTTTACATCTGTCAACTGGGACCTTTATGTAAGTTTTGTATAATTTCACTGGGAAAAATGCAACTATTTAAAGAAAGAAAATATATGTAGCAGCGTAGTGCTAAGACATGAGCTCTGGAGGAACAAGCAGGTGGCACAGTCATTTTTTCAGTGCCAGATTTAGCTGCTGCCTGCTAGCTGCTCACCTCCTACTGACTGAAAACTCCAAGGTCTAACTCTAGAAGTAGAATGATTGGAGGAATGAACCAAAACTGAGAATGCTGTTTAGGGAAGAGATAGAAAGGTAGGTGGAAAGAGATTAATTGGAGAGCCCTAGGCCAATTTCCCAAAGTGGTATTATTACCAACACTCAATCAGGTCAGCTGGGGCTTTGTCCATCTAAGTCTCAAAAACTCCAAGTTGGGAAGTTCAGCCTCTCGGGGTAATCGACTTCAGATCAGCACTACCCTCCCTACAAACAAGTTTTTCCTCAATGTTCACCCTGAAACTTTCGAGTCACAATTTTTGGCAAGTTTACATCACCTGCCACTAGTTAAAAAAAAGCTTGACTCCACCATCTCTGGAGCCACCTTTCAAACGTGCTATGAGATCGCCTCTTAGTCTTCTCTTCACCACACAGAACAAGTCCAGCTCCTTTACCCTTTCTTTATGGAGCATGTGCTCAAGACTCCAGACCACCTTGGCAGATTTCACTGGACCCCAACCACTTTCACCCCAAACTGGAGAACCCAGAACTGGACACTGTATTCTGGATACAGTCCCAGAGGCAGAAAAACGAGATACTAATTCTCCTCATTCTCTTAACCGGGCACCTTCCAATGTGACCCATTTTGCCTTATTCACACTCGACTCATATTAAGAAAATCATAGAATCACAGCATCATAAAATGGTTTGGATTGGAAGGAACATTAAAGATCATCTAGTTCCAACTCTTCCGCCATGAGCAGGGACACCTCTCACTAGACCGGGCTGCTCAAGGCCCCATCCAACCTGACCTTGAACACATCCAGGGATGAAGCAACCACAGCTTCCCTGGAAAACCTGTTCCAGTGTTTCATCACCCTCATAGTGATTCAACTTAGCATTCACTGTAACCCTTGGTGCCTTTTCAGCAGGACTGACAATCAGTCCTCAGTCAGCATTAGCACTTCTCCTGTTGGACTTCATGAGCTTCAGCAAATAGACTGCTCTTTCCTTCCATACCTCCACAGCTTTCAAATGAGAAACCTGCAAGAGGCAAGGCCAAAAGCCTTACTAAAGTCAAGGTAAATGGCATGCACTACTCTCCACACAGACCACTTTGCGGTTACTTCAGCACAGAAGGCAAACAGGTTGTCAAGCACAGCTTGCCTGTTGTAAATTCCTACTGATTGCTCTTGATTACATTCTTGTCCTTTACATGCTTGGAAAAGGACAAGTTTCATGATCTCCCAAGGGACTGGAATTCACTAGGCCAGTCTCCCTGTCGATCATATTGGCCTTGAGTTTCTTTTTGCTACTAGGATACCTGCAGCCCTTTAACATTTATGTCCCCCTCTAGTCTTAGCTCCAGATGAACTTTAGTCCTCCTTTCCCCCACACCTCCAAGAACCAAAGCAATACCTGTGCCCCTTTCCCACTTCCCATATATATTCCCCTGTTAGTTTTAGGCACTGAGATGCTCCGTGCTTGTTATGACGTTTGTGTTTGGCATGATGTTTGTGAGCAATGGAGCTCCTAAACATAGAGTGCTACTCCTCCTCTTCCTCCTGCTTGCCCTCCATGAACATCCTGTTACCACACTCAAGTCATCTGTACTGTCCGCCCAGGCCTCCACGACTCCAGTCACAGCACAGCCCTGTGACCCTGCTGGGTTCTGCAATTCTTCTTCGTCCCCAAACCATGAGCATTTCCGTACAGAGCTCTGATGAAAATGAAGGCAAATCAGAACTGCTGTCCATTCCTCCAACAGGCTGCAGCAGTGCACGTGTTCCTGTGGGTTCAACTGTCTGCATTCCAAGACTAATAGAGAATCTTCTATGGAAAGCACCCAATACATTTGCACGTCACCTTCTGCATCTGTCTCACTCACTCTACACCCAGAGAGAGGCTGCCCAGAACTGCAGCCAATGTCACAGACACATCTTCTGTTTTCTTCTGTATTTCTTTTCTAACCACTCATTTGCTGACCACAACTGAACACTGAGTTGACATTCTTTAAGAAAATGCCATAATCGCTTAATTTCCAGAACCCTGACTCTGAGGTGTACTATAAATTCAGTCCACAACCTGGTTAAGGAGAGCAGATCCCTCTTCTTCACAGTTAAAACACGGAAGCAACATTTCAAAGAATATCAAACAATTTTGTGTTCGAAAACCGAAAAGTCAGAAGAGAGAAAAAGCATCACTTTCAGACACTTTGCCAGAGAATCATTCATATTGGAATAATCAACCAACGAGAGAAAATGAAAAGAGGATTCTGTGACACACAGTGGCTCCATGCAAGGACCAAGGAGGGAAAACCAGAAGTGAAACAGTAGTATGTTTCTTGTAGAACTAAAAGAATTTCAAACACAGGAAGAAGAAACAAAGTGTACATCAAATGACACGATCTACTGACATGTTTTTGAGGTACCATCAAAGTTCTTGAGAGCACAGTTTCATTGCTCTAGATCAAGCCTCAAAATGTATGCCTTTTTTCAGGAAATTACCTTCCAGCAGTAGCCATCCTATCTCAGAAATCTGCACAAGGACATTTAAAAATTAGCAATAAAGAGGAAGGATGGGCATTCCTTTTCTTCCTGCTCCAGCTACTGGGGGGAAGGGGGGGTGAAAAATCAACCTCTACCCGCTCCTTCTCTTGTTCAGAAAGAAAGGTTTCTTTCTTCTGCTTCTGGGTATGACTTCAAAAGGCAGGAATGAATAGCGATGCTCCACAGAAGTCACCAAAAAGTATACCAGGTCAACTCTAACATACATCTCAACTTGATCGACCCACAGTCAAGAGAACTAATCTCAAACTGTGAAGTCTTAACTCCTGTGCCACGTGAAGCCTCTGAATTTCAGTTGAACTTACTCAATACTGTTGCTGTTGTACTCTCCTAATTTCTTTGTGGATAGTTCTGCTCAGATAGTCGTAACAATTAGAGTCTCTTCAAGGTCTATGAGGATGGTAATGGCTTACAGGGAGAGAGGCAGCAGAAGAAGAAAAAATTACTTTTTATCATTGGTGCCTTGCAATATTTCTATAACATGTTACTTTACTTCTACATGCAACTCGAATTTTGGCTAGCTTTTATGATGCTTTTTATCATGGCAGTAAGGTGCTCTGATAGAGCCCTTCACACCATTCCCACAAGGTATTCTTTTTAATGAGGTCGTGATGGAAGTCAAGGGAAGACGCATGAGTGCCAAAACATTCAACAAGGCTCTTTTTTCTAATTCTGTGAAGCTAGTTTCCAATACTTTTTGCACCTTTTTGATGTCACAGCATCCTTTATGTTGCTTTTTACTTCTGGGTATAACAACAATACAGTAATTTCATTGCTCTACAAAGTTGTGCTCTTCAGGAAGGAATGTTGCTCCCAGTTGTGACTAGCAAGTTCCTAATAATCTTTGTGGGTCCAAGATATTGCTAGAACCATTACACAGAGTTAGTTTGGCAACTGTTCAGCTGCAACTGTTCAGAAGTAACAATAAAGGTATTTAATGTTACTGAAAACCTTAGAAGTATTCCTTAAAGAAAAATTATACAAAATAACTTTTTAAGATAGCACACTGGGAAACATTTTCAGACACTCCAAATGGATAATTAACGCGCTCATATTTTACCAGAAAAAAGGAAGAGCAGATTTGAGCTGGGAACCTTGTATTATTTGTCCAAAATAGGTATGAAGAATACACGATTGAAGGCCTAACTAACTGAAAGTCCAAAACAAAGTTGTTTAATAAAATGTTCATACCTCAAAGAGGACAGAATTACTTTGTAAAGAACCCAAAACTTAGGGGCTTACACCTAAAAGGACATAATTGTTAGCCAGAAAAGAGTAAATGAGGTTAAAGCTAAATCAGTTACTTAAGCAGCACTAAAACCTAACAGCAGTACCTCTTCTTTGAAAGCACTGAGCAAACACTAATTCTTAGAATTATCTTTGCTTTTATACAGCTACAATGAAGACAGCATGTAACAGAGCACAAGAATAGCGATTCCAAGCCCTGAGCTGCAGTGCTGTCCAGAAGCAGCCAGTAGCTCCCAAAATAATGTACAACTAAGATCAACCAGGATCTACTGACCTGTGATACTCATGTAATCACTCAATCCCTCTATTGAGTTTCCTTGCTGTTGCACAGGAAACTAAAAACGAAGCTCTAGGACCATAAATATCTTCTGACCCAAGTCTGACACTCTACGAAAGATGCATTCACCTACAGCCTCTGTACTTCCCAGCACTGCCTCTTACCGTATGCTCAGACCATGATCCCTGCCTAACACCTCACTGGCCAAACCAGCTCAGGGATAATTATTCCATTTGTACTTCTCATCGAGGTAAACTAGATGTTGTTCCAGTTAAGCTTTCTAGAGATAAACAGCACGACCAAAAATGTGGCAAGTCTTAAATAGGTGTCAAAAAAATAATACCAGTGAACTTGAGAGTTCTGCTAAGACAACAATAGCACATGAAGATTTTTTAAAATTATATCAGAATAATATAATACTAACCAAAGAAGTGGGTTACCTTTGGTATTATTGATAGAACTTTGCCATGCAAGTGCCTGGGAAGGATGAATTTCATAAACCCTGTGCATCTCCCAAGTTGGTAAATACCTTGAACAGTGACAATTACCCTAAGTGCTACTTTTGTAGGTACATGATCTGCTAGAATATTATGTAACAGAAAATAAAAAGTGCTAATAACTTTCGACAGTTTTAACAGCACATGAATTATCAAAGAAAATGGACTGCTCGAGCTTGCCATTTAAAATGAAACCTAATGATCTTTATGAGCTTTCAGCTCAAATAGCCACTCATGTAAATCATGTAAACGTAAGCTGACTGTGACTGTAATTAATCAATCACCTTCCCTTGTCCACCCACAGTTTCTCTTGCTGAAAATTTCAAATCTTTGGCACACCGTCCAACAAGAATGAACAGAAGAGAGCGATATACTTGTATAAACTAAGCCTAATCCTATTCCACACTGCTAGTTTAAACCAATTAAGCCTTAAAAGCATCCGTTTGAAAAAAATTTGGTTTTTTTAATATAATATACCAAAATACTGTACCACATAAACAGTAACCTAAAGGTCATCCATTAATGGAGTACTTCACAAAACTGCTGTGTTGCTACACATGCAACTACACATAGAAAAAGGTCAAGCAATAAGCAGAATAAGAAGTGCTCTTTCAGCTTTTCATTTGAGATTTTCCTCCTTACAGACAAATTCTTAACCTACCTTTCTATCTGTAACGACTGTTTGCTTTGCGTAATTGCTCGCAAGGCAATTCTACTTACTTATAAGCATTTTCTACAAAGCAAGAGGAAGATCAGCGCCAACATATCGTGGAAGTGCAGTAACCCGTTTTTGGAAATATGGGACCATTTTTTCCTCCCATGTCACAAACAGAAGAGCACTTGGTGAACTCTCGCTAGCCTAAAAAGGGTCAGTTGACTATATCTGATACCTACCATCACACAGGCAACCGCTGGAAAGTTCTGCACAAGAGAAGCCCAGAATAAGTACAAACCCCTGGAACTACACAGTTCCCTTTCCAGCTGTTGCTCTAAACGTAAAACAACGTGAGAACAAAAATCTCTCTGATTATTATAGATACAGTTCAATTCTGTAGTAGTAATTTAGAAAATCTTATGTGGGAAGACACTAATTTCTCCCTTACTCACTAAAAATGGAAGTTCCAAGGCAGGAAAAATCAAGTACCAAACAAAAAAGGAAGAAACTGCAGAAGGACGGAAGAGGAAATGAGATTATAGGCAAAAAGCGAGGCAGGCTGTGGTTATCTATGAAACAGAAACCACCACTAACATCTGGGCATCTCAGGATTTACCGCAACGCAAACCTATTTCCAGATCATGGGGGATTTTCAGGCATCGTGAGAAAGGACGGGCAGGAACAGCACACCACACTTTTGCAAGCCCTGTGGGGTCTGCACAGTCACCCCAACTGCACGTTAGCTCGTACACAAGTCGCAGTTCTCTGTTGTTACAACAAAGTAAACTGCGTTTCCCAACGGTAACAAGGATAGGCAGGATACTAAGGAAATTAAAGAATCCAGTTAACAAGCCCAATCCCAAATGTTTGGCAAACGAAGCACTTGCAAACCAACCCTTCACGGCCTTCGATTAGCAGCTCTTCCATTTCAGCATAAGCTTTGAGAACACCACCCTGCTGCTCCACATTCTCCACGTCCAGCTTCACGAACACGTTCTGCTGGTTTTTGAGGTGGGTGAACACGTTCTGCTGGCTGGGGGTGGGAGCAGAGCAGACTGAGCTCAATCTTTTTGCTGGGCTCAATCTACACTGGGTCATGCAGTGCAGCATAAGCTTGATTTCGGAAGGAATTGTACCTGCTGTTCCCTATGAAGAATAAAGAGCTGTACTCTCGTACTTTAATCAGTTAGGAAATGTCTTGGTATTTCACCTCGCTTGTCTTCTTTCTCTATTAACATCACGCTTTTTTGACTTTTTTCCTCATGTTTTCTGGACCTCTTGTTACTACATCCTTTCTGAGCTGAGGAGGACCAGAACAGCATACAGTTCCACAACTATACTGAGTCTTCCTGGATTTCTACTTCCCAGACAAAACTTAAAAAAACCAAAAAACGAAACCACAGAAAACAACCAACCAACCAGATGTCATGTAAGTCCATCACAGTTGAATAAAACAATTTACAGATCACAACTTCTAGTCCAGAAAAAGAACTCGCACTTCCTGAATCCCACTCCTCAAAATAAATGCTAGCAAAGAATGAAATCTGAATATCTGGGAAACAGAGTCAAAAGACACAAAAGGTTGTAAAAAAAAAAATATATATATATCAGTAAATGCTAGAAATAAGGACGTTAGCCACAGTCCACCTCACGGTTTATGTGTACTTGTTTGTCAAAGGATTTTTAATCCTTTTATCTAACAGATGGCACTCACACATAAGCAAATGAAAACACTGAATAGCTGGAAAATTACTATCTCCTTAGTACACACTGAGCAAACTCTGAGTTGAGGATCTGGCTCAGCTGGAAATGCAGGTGAGTAAACTGGGAGAAACTGAGTCATCTCTCCTGATCTGCATCACTATATTTATACAGCAAGGGACAGCACTGACAACTTTAATTCTGGCTTTTCATAATGTACAAGTAGTAAGCTTTGAACCTTTGCTAATGCTCTTTTACTACAAGCTTTCTCATGAGAAGATAAATGTGTGCAAGCAGTAATAGAAACTGAAACTCTTCCAGCTCTTCCTACAATGAAGGAATGGTGGGACTGGAAAAAAAAAATAAATCAGTGTTTATCCAGCAGTACTGGCACTGCCCAGCCCAGCAAAATATAACCAGTATGTATTTATTTGAAGGCATGTCAGGAAAAAATGAGACAGTCAGAAAGAAGAAAACAAACCAAACAAAATCACACGCACAGAACTTTTTCCTAAAAATGCTGAGCACATTTCCTAAGGCTGTGCTCCCAGGTGATGCTATTACCTTTCTTCCTGCTGTTCCCCATCACTTCTGCTCTTAGTTTCCACAAGGCAGAAA
This sequence comes from Eurystomus gularis, assembly GCA_013400335.1. Classification (NCBI taxonomy): domain Eukaryota; kingdom Metazoa; phylum Chordata; class Aves; order Coraciiformes; family Coraciidae; genus Eurystomus; species Eurystomus gularis. Next base: position 13,381 of record VZZY01024351.1, read on the forward strand.
GGAACCAAATAGAAGCAACAGCAGGTTGTATTTAGCTCCTCCAGAAGAAACAGAAAAGGGGATGAGGAAACAAGGGATAAGAAACCTAGAAATCCTCAAAAAAATTCATAGAATGCAGGGGGGTGGGAACAAACAAAAGACAGGCAGGAAAGAAAACACTAGCCGTGGCAAAAATAGAAAATAAAAATTCTGCATTGCCTTAAGAAAAAAAAACCTTGAGGGAGAGCTGGAGCCTACACAGGAAGACACAGGTCCTAACAGACTCCTCCAAATATAAGGTGGTCTTCCCATTCCCCCCATTTGAGGGAATATAGGGCTTACTAGACTCCCTATGCAGTCTGTTAAATGATCATACCCATTAGTTACTAGTTTGGCATCTTCTTAACAAGCTGTTTAACTATCGATGCCGCTAACAGAGTTAAAGAACAGAAAACTTACTACAAATGGTGCGTGCTGCGGTAAAACACGGGATACTGCAGCATGCCTCATCTAGTATACCTGGCGAAGGACAACCCTGCCAAAACACTAGATCTTTAAAAACTCTCTGGAAAAAAAAAAATATATTAAGAGAGTCATGAAGAGCTGCTTCTTTTTCTTTTAATGCTTACGTAAAATTCGGCATGGAGCAGCTGGAATCCTGGTGTCTGCATGAACTCAGAGTATTCTGAGAAAACAGCCATCAGAAGAATTTTAAAACGCTGGCAACTCCAGCATTATCAGTCAGAATGCAGATAATGGTTTTCTGATTGCACAAATCCATTTTCATCACTAGCAGCAATTACGACTGCTGAGAGTAGCTACAGCAGACCATGTACAATACTGCAAGCGACACATTCCAGGAATATAAACAGGGTGGATGCTGAGAAAACAGAGCTGCTTGATTTCAAACTAACTACCATTCCTTACTGCATGAGGATGTCAGCATCATCGAAACACATCTGAAAGATTACTCCTCAATCAGCCAATTAACTCGTTCTTAAAAAGCTCATACATGAGAGAAGCAGCAAAGCAGAGTTCCTGTGTCTGAAGTCTACAATCCAAGAAAGCTTCAAACACATAAGGAAAGCTTGGAAGTGGCTCAGAGTAATACCAGAACAAATCAAGATGCAAAGCAAACAAGCCTGAACAGTTGATACAGCTCACTTGTGACATGCAACCATCTGCACAATGCTTATACAGACAGAACTGAGGCATGTGAATACGCACGCTTTTCATAACAGAATAGAAAAAAGGTCTACCAAACCAGAAAAGAATTTCCACTTCCTACATAAAAGCTTTGTGTGAGAGCTGCTGCAAGCCTCAGGTCATTACTTCTGGATTGTTTGGTGTTTCCCACATCTTGAGGATGGAGGATACAGGCAGAAAATGGGATTAACATCTCCAGAAGATCAGTTCCGTGCAATTCTAAAGTACTGTGTTGGTTAAGGCATCAAAGGACTGCGATGAGGCAAAGAGAGCAAGAATACCACACTATTAACGACTCTGGTGGATATGCTGCTCCAGCATCGCCCATTGCCCGTAACTCCTTGGCTAAACTCAGGCAAGGGCAAAGCGACCACTTGTCTTCTGCTCAGACTAGGACTGTTGAGGAGGGCATCAAATCATTGAAGAAACTTAAGCCGAGAAGAAGAGATGCTGCTAATTTACATATGTATTCCAAGCCACACTAAAGTGTCTGGTTATGTTTAAGTTGTACACTTGTCACTTCAACAAGAGAGAATATTAAAAAATGAAATGCTTACGTATTGACGGACACTGATCACGAAGCCAAGTCCCCGGTGCTCTCTTCTTCCCCAGTTTAAGTTTACAGAACACGGTGGTATACAGTTAGCATGAAAACATTCAATCAATGCTGAAATGGAAATCTGAAGCTCAGGCAGGAAAGCCTTTGCCCTTGAGTATATGTTTGTACTTTACAACGCACAAAGCGTTCTCGTCTGGTTTCTTGCGCGCCTGCTGTTTTTCTAGATACATGTATTGAACTGAAATATGCTGCCTGAATTAATGAAGTGTGCATTCAAGTGGAAAAACGTATATAACCTTAGCGACTGAGATTAGCCTCAGAAAAGCATCTGTGCAAGACTAACAGAGCTCTCACATTGCTTTCCCTGTGTTCCACCACACGGCCAGAAGCAGGGAGGAACCTGGTGGTGGAATCCTGCTCCTAATACCTATGGAGACAGGTAAAGAAGAAGAATGAAGGAGAATAACAGAGGTCAGAGGAGAGACAGAGCTCAAGCAGTGACTCGAGTAGCCACTCAGTTATTTGCTGGTCCACATTCAAGAACCTGGGTGGAACGGTGCCACAGCACTCCTTAATTCCACGCCTACCAAGAGTAATTTGTAACTGTGTGACCCAAGTAAACAACAACAAAGCCCACATAATTCAAGAGGAAGCGAGAAATGCATACGTGTCGACACACACTTATTTCAATCCACGATCTTGCCATTTTCATAGAATCATAGAATAGTTTCAGCTGGAAAAGACCCTTAAGATCATCAAGTCCAACTGTTAACCCAGAACTGCCAAGTCCAACACTAAACTATGTCCCTCAGCACCACATCTATACATCTTTTACACACCTCCAGGAATGGGGACTCAGCCATTGCCCTGGGCAGCCCGTTCCAATGCTTGGCAACCCTTTCTGTGAAAAAATATTTCAAATATCCAATCTAAACCTGCCCTGACACAACTTGAGCCCACTTCCTCTTGCCCTATTGCTAGCTACCTGGGAGAAGAAACTGACCCCTCCCTTGCTACGACCTCCTTTCAGGTGGTTGTAGAGAGCAGTGGTATCTCCTCTGAGCCTCCTTTTCTCCAGGCTGAACAATTCCCAGTCCTTCAGCTGCTCCTCATAAGACTTGTTCTCTAGACCCTTTACCAGCTTCTTTGACCTTCTCTGGACATGCTCCATCCAGCACCTCAATGTCCTTCCTTAAGTGAAGGACCCAAAACTGAACACAGTATTCGAGGTGCAGCCTCACCAGCACTGAGTACAGGGGGACAATCGCTTCCTTAGTCCTCCTGGCCACACTATTTCTAATAAAGTCAGGATGCTGTCGGTCTTCCTGGACCACAGGGGCACGCTGCTGGCTCATATTCAGCCCACTGTCCATCAACATCCCAGGTTCTTTTCTGACAGGCAGCTTTTCAGACACTCTTCCCCAAACCTGTAGCTTGTATGGGGCTGTCAAGACCCACGTGGAGGACTTGACACCTGGCCTTGTGGAACCCCATACCACTGGCCACAGTCCATTGATCCAACCTCCTGAGATAGCCTAAGCCTTTAATAACAAACAAACAAACAACAAAAATAAGAGATGAGGGTTTCTTACTCCCAATGCCACAATATTGTTGATTGGGACAAACAAAAATGCTGCATTTGTGTTGATCCACTGTGCATCCATCTCACCCCAGCAGATCTTCAAGATAAAACAGGGCACGTCTGAGGTCCACGCCCCCCCTAATCTATGCTTCTGACAAGACCATGAAGAAATCACCTCAGTGACTGGTAAATCACCAGCTTACTGCATGTAAAGCAGCACACAGTCATCACATACCACACATGATGGAAAACGACAGTTGTAAACATTATACTCACAAAATTAAATGGCCGGGGCTATGGCCAATTAGTTTAAATGGTAAAGCTGATAAACATGTTTAAAATCCTCAGCGTGCTGGTCACTGCAATGAAAAGGTTCACGGAAGCGTGCATAATTGGCAAATCAATCATCAGAATCCCCCCTGGTTATCTGGTCAGGGTTATGGCACAGAAATACTGGTTTAATCATATACATTCTTAATTGCAGAAAAGGCAGGACTCTGCTTTACTTAAAGCAGTTTAAGTGTTATATTAACCAGAATCATCAACATGTTCTGGTCAAAAAACAAAAGGCAGGTAACATTTCCATACAGGTACGTAATATACATTTTCAACTATTGTAGAATATGTTGATTTTAAAAAGATTTCAGAATATAGGTAGTTCAGAATCAGGAATTTCTTTATTTTCCTTTAACAACTTGAACTTTATATCATGACTCTGACTTAAGAAACCTGTTTGAAACGACTAAATTAGTAGGTTAAAATGTTGATATTCAAATACTCTGTTTATCCACACAGGTTCTCAAGGGAACTCAAAACAAAACAAACACAAACTTGTAATGAATAAATAAACAAAGCCACTTACATTTTTTAGGTATACGTACAGAACACAAGAGCTAAAAGACCAGAGCTACTTCTAAACTAAGGTTAATTAAATTAAGTAAGAAGTTCAACTTAGTAAAAGGGAACTAATTCACACGGTTAATTCCAGTGTCCAAGGACACTGGAAGATTTTGTAGCTGAACAGAAGTATCGCTGCTTCATTTTTTTTCTGCTCTTGGTGGTTTGCAGAATCAAGAACAGTCGTTGATGAAGAACAACTTTAAGTCCTTTGCAGCTACCAAACGGCAGTGACAAGATGCAGCCTGTCCTGAGACTGTATCAGGACAACCTAACCCTCTCCTGAGGTCTTCTATGAACAAAGTAAAATCCACAATGTCGACATCTTCCAGACCACCTGAAGGATCTAGTCCTGAAACCCTGCTCCAGCTCCAGAAATCACAGGGAGCTTAAGCAATGGCTCCTCAACACCATCCACGAGAGGGTCACGAGAGATGATCCTGAACCAAAGCACCTCCACCATTAACCATCAGTACGCAGGGCATCCCAAGAGACATTCCCTAGAGCACTTGGTGACAAACTGATCAAAGGGGTTTGGGAATGTGTATCCACAGGAGGCACAGACCAAATTCCTCCTTCACTCCTATAAATACCTTCCCACGCTGAAATTACTGTTCACATCCACACTGAATCTAGAGCCTCCAGTCTAAGCACCACGTCGTGGACTAGATCTCAAGGAAAAGGAAAAGTCGAGGCAGAAGCAGAGCTGTCAGGTAATAGAAATCAGTTCCAGTAACCACGGAACAATACACAATGCATGCAGAATGTTCATCATATTTTAAAGTTATCTTTCTCCCAGTGGATTAGTAGCAAAAGCCACCCAAGAGATCTAACTCTGCCCCTTTCTTGTTGAGTTTTGCCACACGGCGCAAAGATTTCTTGAGCTACGTTCAGCAAGCATATCTCAAATCCCATGGAGGGTATTGGAGATTAAAAGAAAATGGTACTTTCAAAGTATTTTTCTGCTTAAAATCTCAACAGAGCATGGCACAAGGTGCAGAAAACAGAATGCTCTATTGAGGATTAGACCTTGCAGTGGTGTGATACTGGCAGATATGAATGTCTGAAGCTGTCGTATCTTTAAGTACGTGTCTCCTGCTCACCCAAGTGTGTTTTATAGACGTGCTCCCATAAATCCCTTCGTGACTGAGTAGAAAGATTCCTAACTTCATTATGACTCTCTCTAAATAATTCAATATTTTTACAAAGTATATCACACGTATGTTTTGTAAAATATGTAAAATCTCATACACAATTACTAATTCCTCTGGGAATAGCAAAAAATGTTGGGGAGAGAGCAGGGAAGAAAGAGAGAACATGAGGAAAGTTAAAGCATATTTACTATCCTGCTGCTGTTGTTGATCTTTTAATGCTCTACAATTATTCAACACAAATTTATTCCTAAGAAAAAGTGGCCCTAACAAATGAGTGCCTGGATCTCTCTCAGATGAGGTCGGTTTTCCAGCCTGATATAACCCCAATCCTCAACTTTATTCCAATGATTTGTCCTCTTCATTCTTTTCTAAAACAGAAAAATCCTCTCACTAAAGAGTATGTGTTCAAGCTGGACTCTTCTCTGTTTTCAGCAGGCTACATTTTTCTTATGGACCTTGAATAAATAGCTAGTTTCATTTCTTGCATGATGTTGGGAGCTAATAGCTGAAGATCACAAAGCACATCAGTGCTGGGTTAGGAAAGTGCATAGAACCATAGAATTGTCAGGGTTGGA
>VZZY01024351.1:20092-64431 GCA_013400335.1 Eurystomus gularis
TCAAGCCAGTTCTTTATCCATTGAGTTGTCCATCCATCGAACCCATATTTTACCAGCTTGGAGACTAGGATGTCATGCGGGACAGTGTCAAAGGCTCTGCTCAGGTCCAGGTGAATGCTCTGCTCCCCAGCTTGACCCACAGACCTGTTCAGCTCCTCCTGGAAAATGCCTTTCCTACAAAAATAATTTTCTTCAAAAGAAACCAAACCCTTCCTCACTTCATAATTCCTAACACCTCAGTACTGCTCGAAGACATCAGGATAGCAAAACACGAAACTCAGTAAAGGAGAAATACAGTTCTGCTTAGCTTCATTGCTGCTAACCGTTGCTTGCAGAGCAAGGACCTTCCAATGCTGGTTAAAACCTAAAAGTCCCTCATGTATACTAAGAAATCAGTATGTGATAGCCTACTGAAAATAAAAGAGCCAAGTCAAGAGCAGAGCACTGTGCAGCACAGGGATACTCTGCTTGAGGCCAGGGTCTGGTTTCACCAAGTAACACCTAGCTACTGCCTCAGAGGAACCACCCACGCTGCTCCTGCTTCTGCACAGTGCTTTACTGCTTGGTCAAAAGACAACAGGGTTGCCTAATTTTCTCTAGACCATCTTCATGGAAACAGTACCAAAATTGGAGGGGTCAGAACTGCAATTTTATCAGTACTGAGTGTGGACAAAGTATTTCCTTTTTTTCACCTTACAACACTGTATTTGTAAACGTCAAATTCTCCTGAACTAGGAGACAATTAAATATTTTATGATTAAAACAAACAAAACAAACCACCCCAAACCTAAGTTTCCAGTTTTTCTGCAACAGGAACACAAGAGAAAACTTATTTAAGCTGTTCTCACAGCCATTTGCACTCAGATTTCATTAATGGTCATAAATTCCAAGAAATAGTTTCCCCTAAGCATCCTTTAAGATCCCTCACTTCTTAGTCTGTTCAAGCACATTCAGCACAGCCTTCCAGAATTTGGTTGTTCAATTCCGGTTGCTCAAGGAAGGCTGAGCAAAACCTTCCCTGCACTTGCTCCTGTGGCACCTGAAGAAAAAGCAGGAGACTCATCTCTCCTGTGATCTTTCCTTTTTGTTGGCATACAGAAAAAAACCGCACTCGTGCAAGGCTAATGCTTGAAATGAAAGAGAAAAACAAGAAGAATTACAAAAACCCCAACAACTTAAAATGGGAGATGCACCCTCTCCTCCCCAAAACAATATAGGGATGTAGAATTGAAAGAAAGTTGTTATTAAAAAGGGTAGGCCATGAGTAGAGTAAATGAAATGTCAAGATGTCAAGATTCCTGGCAAAGGAAAGGGATGAACATGTACTGGACAGAGAAATCCTAAAACTGAGAATACCACAATCCAAGAATCTAAGATTAAATTCAGACTAAGGTTAAATCCCACAAGTGTATGGTTTAAAGGGTGAAAACAAATAAACTGTAAGCCATACAGTTTTAGTTCCAAATAAATTCCCTTTTCATATTGGAAAACAACAGCATATGTTAAGAAGAACATGCCAGACCCTGGCCAGTCAGCAACAGGGCACAACCAACACCAGGGCAAGAATGATACTAAAGCAGATATGCAAAGGACACGACTGATGAATTATTATTTAATGTTTAGAATGGGAACGTAAATTGCCATTTTGGTGATGTCAGACCCGGCGGGCTGGGTACTAGTGAAAGATAATAAGTAATCCTCTGTAACCTGAGTTTATAACATGAGAGAGAAGCAGTTACTAAACAAACATGGGGAATAAAGCAGGTAGATAGGGAAAAAAAAATTATGACCACAGCTGCTTTGAAGTGACTGACTGCTCATAATCCTTGATTAGCCCTTTTCTCCAGCTGCTAAACTGCATTAATACAGCTAAAAATACCTTCTCGGTATTTTTTGGTTTACCTTATTGCTTTCTCTTTTAAGAAAACGCTATTAATTGCCAAAGCAGTTGTGTACGGCAAAGTGGGTCACATATTCTGAAAGTACTATGAAAATGCAAACATTTTTGAACTCCTGATTTAGGCAACATACATTTTCTAAACTCCTTTCAATAGTTTGTGTTGCACAGTTTCCTCCCCCCCAGGTGTCTCCTAGGAGCTGCTTGAGTCATATCCCACACGGACCACGGAGAGCTTCAGCTGCTGCAGCTTCGTCTCTAAGATTCTGTGAAGCAGGGAGTGTTCTTAATTAATTCCTCAGACACCCAGCAGACGGGAACTGCCACCTTTAACTACCGTCTACTGCTCCCTTCCACTTCCAGGCATGAACAGCCCAGCTCCAAGCTGGCAGCCTTACCCAGTGGAAGCACTTTCCCCGAAACGAGCCCCACTGAAAACGACAGGACTCAGCTGCACACAGTTCTGGCAAAAAATAGCCTCTAAACAAGAGAAAAAGCCCACCAGTTTTCACCAAGGATGTGTCAGCTCCTGAGGCTTGCACCTTCTTGCAGAGAGTGAGCTAAGCGCTTCAGGAATAAAATTAAGTAATAGTAGGTTTGCACAGTTGCTGCTCTCACAGAAAGCATATGCCAACCTCACCGTAGACTAGGACTAGTACATCAACTTTCTAAGTGCAAGTGTTGCGCAGAAGAGAGGCAGAGGTGCATCAAATAGTGGTTTGATGTTACGTAGTTTGGGCGTGAGGCTCCGCATTTAACCCGTACTGTACCCACGGGCACACCGCACACGGAAGGACAGATCATTCCTCCATCGAGATCAACGTCATTCGTATTCCAACAGACTCATTTGCTTGGCAAAGAACAGGAGGTGAGAAGCATATCAGCAAGCAGATCCTTTTGGAAGTAATGGGTTTATTGCTCCAGCTGCTGAATAACATGAGATTGGGGGTTTTTTTATTCCTTAAAAAGAGGCAACATTTACAAGCAGTATTTACAAATGTGATCTAGCCTGATTTGATCAATGTTTTCTCCCTGTATTAAGATGTTTGTTAATCATTCATTCCATAATTTTCCTAAAACGCTTGCTCAATATATTAAAAAGTATGCATTCAATTACATTCAGAAAATTTCTATTGCTTGATTGGGGAGTCACGATGCCAACAGCTCTCATAGCTTGCCATCTCTGAAGACAGAATCATACTTAGTATAACTAGGCTTTTCATCTTAAACCATAATTACTTTCCACTTCAGAACTACAGAATGAAGCATCTTCCTACACTTAAGCCTCCCAGCACACAGCCAGCTTGCAAAAAATCGGACAAAGAACATCATCGATTTTCTCAAGGGAGTAAGATATTTGGTAATTGCCAAGAACATCACTATTCATGCGTAGCATAAGGAGATGCAGCACAAGAAATGACACACATTACCCTATCCATATTCTGGAAAATCACTGCAGCTCAATGAAATCTCAGTTTACCACAATACAGGAAATATGAAAAACAAGAACAGCCTCTAGGAAATGAGTTTTATATATATAGATAGATATAGATATATAGATATATATAGATATATATATCTAAATAAAAAGACAGCAAAGGTTTTATTTGTGGGTCTAACAAGGGGAAGAAAAGTTCAGTGTAAATACTTGCTGTTTAAAGAAAAGGTTCCTCAGAAACAGGTTTAAAAGAGGTTTGACAAAAAAAAATTATCTTAGTGCCTCCAAATAACAAACATGACCAAATATTCAGAGAAAAAAAAAAGGGGGCATAGGCACTACAGCTAAAATTGCAACTCATTTGATGAACAGAATAAAGAGGCTGCAATTCCAAAAGACTTCCATACGTTTTATGTATTTATATACATACAGAACGCACACACGTTCACGCTTTCTCAGCAGCCTTCCACAGCACGTCATTATAACCACATCAGAACAAGGGAGCAAGAAAAGGGAAGTAAAGAGAAAACGCCTTTAAAGAGTCATTAAATCACCACATTGCTTAAAAGGAAGGACATAATTAAAAACCTGTTTTAAACCCCAACCAGTGGCTTGACCAAAACAACAGAAATCCTTACCTCCGCGTTCTTAGTCCTGGCTTCTCTCCTTGCTGCTTTGTCTTTTAGCCTTTTCTCCTAAAACAAACAAGATGCACAGTTTTAAAGCAAACGCCTGTTTGGGTTTGGTTTTTTTTTTTCTTTTAATATTTAAAGATTAAAAGTTCAGCCACCTAGATATTTTCAATGCACACATACTATACTGGTGGTATTCACCCTACTTATTACTGATGAAAAATGAGAAACAAAAGATCTGATCAAGATATTATTCATTCTTCTTGCTCTTAAACTACAAGAATTATTCAAAAATAGTATTTTATCAAGACTTGTTACTCTTAAAGGAATGATGCAGCTAAATATTTTGACAAAGTTAGTAGTTATCTCTAAAACAACGTAGCTAAAACAGCACAAAGAATTCCAACTTTTCTCATTTCTCAGTGGTTTAACATGAAATCCAATCAATTTAACAAACTAAAATAATAATTTTCATAACTTCAGAATTGCTAAAGCAATCGGGGACTGAAAGCTAAGACCTGTTCTCCCCACCGTTGTATCTCCATTATTAACAAGCACTCCACAGTGGCATTTGCTTAATAATTGTATTGATTCAGAAACTGTAACATTAAGTTCCCTCCACCAAAGGGATTCTGCTATGGGAAAATGAGCAAAACGCAGTAACAAAATTCATTCAAAGCTGTCTGCCAGGTTTCTGAGCATACAAAAGTAGTCAAGACAGTTAATTCAACTGCCATTTATTGCTGCTTTTCTGGTGTTGTCCTTTTGGGGATTCATTTATTTCTAAACCAACTGAAGGATTATCTCCAATTTAGACTCCGTCAGGTCCTTGCAATTGGACATCCTTTAAATTATCTCTTTCATGAGGCAAGGACAGAAATTCAGGTAATGGCACACGTCCCTTAACAAAAACACATCAATCCCTCTTTTTCTTTTGTCTTAGCGATGCTGATGGCATCGATGCTGAAGGCATTGCTGTGGAAACTTTTTTTATGCTAGCATAAAAATATTTCTGGAACACAACTCACAGTTTCTTTGACTTACATAGGTCACTCCCAGCATCAGCACATTTAGAGCCAAGTCCGCTTAAAGGGAGATGTTACTTTAACATCAGTCCAGGGGCAATATCTCAACACGGAGAAGGCTGAAGACCAGTCACGTTTCAGCTCACTCATGGGAGCAACAAGACAACTACAGCTCCAGCAGTCCTGGTACCATATCATCATGGTGATGCTACCAAAGCATATCGGTAGGTACTACGTGAAGTTGTGTGGAAAAGTAGCGTGTTTCAGTGCAGACCTGGGAAAAAGGAGGATGCAGCCACCAAGATTTTCAAAATTGGTGTCTAAATTCAGTTTCTTTTTGGCCATTTGTCTGTACTGTTCAATATATTCATCAACGACCTGGATGAAGGGATGGAGTGCATCCTCAGCAAATTTGCTGATGACGCAGAACTGGGAGCAGTGGCTGACACACCAGAAGGCTGTGCTGCCATTCAGTGAGACCTGGACAGGCTGGAGAGTTGGGCAGAGAGAAACATGATGAAATTCAACAAAGGCAAGTGTAGGGTTCTGCACCTGGGGTGGAATAACCCATGTACCAGTACAGGTTGGGGGCTGACCTGCTGGAAAGCAGCTCTGTGGAAAGAGACCTGAGAGTCCTGATGAACAACAGGATGACCATGAGCCAGCAACGAGCCCTTGTGGTGAAGAAGGCCAATAGTATCCTGGGGTGCACCAAGAAGGGTGTGGCCAGCAGGACGAGGGAGGTTCTCCTCTCCCTCTACTCTGCCCTGGTGCAGCCACTTCTGCAGTACTGTGTCCAGTTCTGGGCTCCCCAGTTCAAGAGAGACAGGGAACTGCTGGAGAGGGTGTAGAGAAGGGCTACTAAGATGATTAGGGGACTGGAACATCTCCCTTATGAGGACAAGCTGAGGGACTTGGGTCTATTTAGTCTGGAGAAGAGAAGGCTGAGGGGAGAACTCATCCACACTTATAAATAGTTAAAGGGTGGATGTCAGGAAGATGGGGCCAGTCTTTTTTCTGTGGTGCCCAGTGACAGGAATGAAGGAATGAAAATAAACTTGAGCTCAGGAAGTTCCACTTAAACATGAGGAGGAACTTCTTTACTGTGAAGGTGGCAGAGCACTGGAACAGGCTGCCCGGGGAGGTTGTGGAGTCTCCATCTCTGGAGACATTCAGAACCTGCCTGGACGTGTTCCTGTGTAACCTGCTCTAGGTGGCCCTGCTCTGGCAGAGGGGTTGGACCCGATGATCTCCAGAGGTCCCTTCCAACCCTACCATTCTGCAATTCTGTGGTATGTGCCATTTTCTATTCTCCCAACTGCCCAAACTACGGAAGTCTCAGCCGAATTTCAAACTCCGAGTCACTCTCTTCTCTCCAAATCCAAACTAAACAGAGCTCACCCCCTCACACAAGACAGGGACAAAACTGGTTGAGGTTTTGTGTGCCCCTGCTTTATACAGTTCTCCAATGCCACGTGCAAAGCTGCCTGGTGCGAGCATGTTACAAATGAGGATAAAGTAGCTTTTAAATTAGATAGCTCAGAAAATTTTAATAGAAAAGTTCTATGGTATATGAAGAGGCGTTGTCTTAACTACAGCCACAGCCTTTAGTCAATATAGCAGCAAAGTTCCTGCTCAAGGGATTTACAGCAGAGCACTCGAAAGACAGTTATGAAAGCAGAAGATTGACAGAATGCCATAGAAGAAGAGTACGCCACACTGCATAATATATGTAAGTCTCTAAAGAACAGTAAAGACACAAGAAAGTTCTAAAGTTAATAGGTGCAGAGACTGAAATTAGTACAAAAGAAAAACAAGACATAGCAGCAATCAACAGGAGATTCTGTCAAGACCTTTTTTTTTTTTTAGTGAGAGAGAGAGAGAGGATTTGGTTGCTTGTCAATGAAAAAGAAAAGCAGATTTTTGCACAGGGTACATCTATGTTGGCACTGAGTTGCTATTAGAAGTGCATTTGAGAAGCCAATGTCCTACCCAAGCCCCCGCCTTCCACTATGTTTTACACTACAAGGTAGTCTTCAGGAGCACATCTAACACTCCAACCAGCACTGGGCATTCACAGGGTCACACAATCATTCCAACTGCGAGGAACATCAGGGGGTCTCTGGTCTAACCTCCCGCTCACAGCAGGGTCAGCTCTGAGGTTAGGACAGGCTGCACAGGGCCTCTTTCAGCTGGGTCAAAATCCCACATTTGGAGACTGCACAACATCTCCAGGCATCCTGTGCCACCACCTGACTGTCCTCACACAGAGAGAGTTCCCCTTACAGCCATGCTGAACCTCATTTTAACTTATAGCCATCGCCTCTTGCCTTTTGCTCTGCACTGCTGTGAGGAGACCAGCTCCATCTCTGTCTCCTTGATGATGACATTGAGGGCTGCTGTTAGGTCCCCACAAAGCCACCTCTGCTCCAGGCTGAAGCAGCCCAGCTTCCGCAGCCTTTCCTCACAGGACCACCATCTCAGTGACCTCAGCTGAGCTCACTTTCCATGCCCTCCTGGTCTGGGGGCAGTGGTGGTGTGTAGGATGTCATGAACAGGAGCACAGCAATGACTTCTCTCAAAAGAATTCAGTTCAAAGCACCAGATAAGAGCTAAAACAGTGAAACCCACCAGAACCCAGTGTGCAATCTGGTTCTCAGCACCAAGTATCTTACTCTGCAATCTCGCTCTGACTGGGCTATTTCGCTAATGCAGGAAAAGCCATCAGGCTTAAACTTAGGCTTCAATTCCAGAAAACAATCCTATTAAGGCACTGCTTAAATTTATACGCAGCTTCAAGCATATGTGTGAGTACATACAGTGTGCTGAGCAAATGCTTAAACACTTTTCCCCAGTCAGGACCTTATTTCCTATTACCTCGAGGACAACTATAAATTCTGCTGTGCCAAGGTAACATTCCCCCATAATAAAGACACCCTTTTATATGACTACATAAAACCCAGAAATGAACTACTTTGCCTTAGGTTACAAAGAACTGCTACAGCACAGCCAGAAACACAGATCTCCAAAGACTCAGGTGAGGATTTTTAACTACAATGTCATTTGTTCTCACATTCCTGCTGCTAGGAAGAAAGATGGGCACGCGCAGAACACACATGGACAACGTGCTGTAAGACAGTTGTGAAGTAATCAAGTGAGGCAAAGTTAAACCAGTCAAATAGTTGGATGTTGATTTATTTCCTGTGAATAGATTCTGTTCATCTACGGAGAAGTCTGTAACTATCTGTAATTAATTACATTGTCCAATGTTAGTTTTCACACAGGGGAAAAAAAAATATGGAAAAGTCTGGATGTTCTTGGAATACCTAAAGCGTACCACAGTAAGAACGACAGGTTTATCACTGTTCCATCAAGCTATAAATCATTACTTGTAAAAATAGCACATAATTTAGAGATTAAATAAGATCTTTCATTTATTTCAATTTACTACGGCAGGAAAACAAAAGATTACGTTTCAAGGTATGAATACTTAATTATCTATGTTAGTGGCTGACACCCTGTTATAGCATAACTTCATACCACAGATGAGGCTGTCAGATACCTGGTCACAATCTGATTAAATGTTCTTTTATCTATAAGTCAAGCATCCATATTTTCTTTTGCATTTATATTAAATAGCTCTCCTTTGCAACCAGACAGCACCTTCTTCCCAGCTGAAAGATCTAGTCATGTCCTTCCCAGGCTATCAACACTGAGGATGAGAAAGAAGTTTAACCAAAAATCAATGCAATAATTGCTGTAGTTCAACTCCTAAGAAAGCGCTTCCAGCCCCTTTAGATCAAAACCAAGCAATCTCCTCTTCAAAGGCAGAAGCCAGAATGTTTATTTATTATCTTAGGTCAGCAACATAGTGGATGTAGGTTTCAAACAGCGGCTAAATGCAGATTATCTAGATGTCACTTAAGGAGCAGCTTGGGTAGATTGAGAACCACTGGTTCATGGGACTCAGGAGACAGCAGAGATGATGGAATCAATGTGCTTGACCAGCTGTAGGCTAGGAATGAATGACTCCTGCAGTGGTCACAGCCTGCTTTAGAAGAATGTTCTAGCTAGATTTTAAAACATTTCATTGTACGATAGTACATCACAATCTTTCAAAACTAGTTGCTGTTACTAGTTACTTCTGCTACTAGTCTGAGCCTACTTATCTTTGATTTTTAGACCGTGTCTAAACTGTCTAACTCATCCTTATGTAGATAGATGCTTATCATGCTTCCTCTGCATTTTGTCTTCTGCAGGGTGAAGAAAACCAGCTCTGGATGTCTCTCAGCATACAGGTTTCCTTTCTTAAATATTTCAGGAACACACATATGTGAGATCTCGCCATCTCCCTAACCCTACCTGTCACTTCCGTTTGTATATTCAATAATTCCATCGGCCCTTTTGATCCTGTCAGAAAAATCCCACTGCAATAATTCACATTGTCTTGATCAACTACCGCATCACCCAAATCTTTTTCATGGTCTGTATTTCCAAGGGAAAAGCTCTCCGTCCTAAAATCTACTCTAAATTTCTTCTTCCTAGAAATTTGTATTTCTGCCTATCTTAAAACATAGCTTGCTTTCTTTGAGCCCAACTTAGCACCAAAGTTCTCTTCCATGTCACCAAAAACATCTTCCCGTGGAACAAATCCCATGGGCCCACTGGAAATATCTACTTAATCGGAAGCCACCGGTTTGGGATGTCCCAGTTACTGAGATTTTGGTCCATTTAACTTGTGCCACGTTTATTAACGAGAACACTTATGTGAAAAGCACTGCAGACAATTCCGTGTATTCCATAAACGTATTTAAAAAACAGATTCTGCTGTGATAAAATAAACAAACACACACAGTTCACTGCAACCCTACTTTCCACAGAACCACACTGGTCAGCATTAAATTCCTTTCATTTAGTTCTTCGTTAGTGGTAACACACAGCTCAGAGATCTTCTTGATCAGCTTTTTAAAATTTCCTGCAAATCATCTTCTCTCTCTCCCCAGTTACACACCCGGTTAACAACCTCAGTAATAAATCATTGGCTTTCAACTAAACAAGTGTTACAGGTCTTGAAACCTTCTACTTTTCCTGCACTGGAACCAACAAGAACCAGTGCTGCCTCAAAAGGAGCCAAAGCCACGGATAAAGCAGCTTCTAACATACGGAAAAGCTCATTCTTAACTTCTTAATTTAAGAAGTCTGCCACTGGCTTCTTTTCATACTCGTATTTCCTCCTCCTTTCCCTGTTGGGTTTTAAAACAAAAAACTCATACCCCTTTTACTTCTCCTCAAGACTCCAACGCACTTTAAAAAGAAGTTAAAAACTCAACATTTACACTCCATGTTCTCAAGTTGAGGTAAAAAAAAAAAGAAAAAATAGTAGCGTGGCAGCTCTCTCTAGTTGTGAGGTTATGACATATGAAAGATGCATCTATAGACAGTTTAAAAGCCAAGTTTTTTGTTATAAAAAAAAGAAAATCCAGGAATTTTGAAAGCTGAAAGTTCCTTACCACCCTCCCTTTCCCCCTCCAAGAAATCCTCTCTTCCTTTGACTCTCTACAGTTGATTTAAGAACTCATAATACCCCTTGCCATATATCACTACTGGTTTTTATGGCCATTTTGCCACATTTTTAACATATTTAACAATATTGCCATATTATTAACAGCTTTGTTTCATATAATAATTTTTTTCACCTTTCTAATTTGTAAACAATCTGTACAACAAAAGACTTTTTTCTTTCTCTTAAATAATTAGTACAAAGGTCACAAATTCTACGCCGCCGTTTTACCAGCCTAAAATTTCACCGACCTCTTTTATTTGCTTAAAGGCAAGAAACAGTTTCACTCAATACAAAATAAGACAAACCTATTTCCTGTAAAAATGTCACGATCATCTGAGGCATTGAAGTCTTTTTATTTAAAGGGTCAAGAACTCTTGCAGCTTTTGATCACAGATTTTAACACTGCATTTTAAATTCCTTTCCATACTGATGCCATAGTTTGGAGCTACCAATTTATGCCAATTAACAGTAGAGGTAAAGACCTACCACACAACAGATCTCAGAGGTGGCCGAGCTTTGGAACAAATCAGTCTGTTGCCTAGAAAAATCTGGCTGCCAATTGCAAATACACCTTAGTTGATACCAGTACCTGATATTTCTCAGGATTTTACTATCTCCTGTGGGGTATAGTTATGGACAGTTACTATGCTGCAGAAAATACAGAAAGAGCTGTTCAAAGGTTCATAGCGTCTCTCGTACACGGGCATCGTTGTATTCAAGAGCTGGCTCCCACCCAAATTTTAAAGCACAAACGTGCTCTGAAAAGTGATTTAATAAATGGCACCATGCTACTTGACACATCTCAGATTTCACACCAACTTTGTGCTGCTTACATGCAAAATATGCTTTTATTATTATTATTTTTAACTGCTCGGCTTGCGAGCGACTTGGTATCTCAAAATTCAGCTGTAATAAGCACAGCACCAGTCCACAAAGCAAAATTACTAATTTCACAATCAGCACACGAGCCAATACAGCATCCAACTGTGCCATCCTCCGTGGTGGTTTTGCCCTGCACAGGTGGATGGAAGAAAAACTAGAATTAGTGAGAACTATTTAAGCAATTAATAGTGTTTAAAAATAAACACAATAGGGGAGGACTGAATACATGCCGAGTAAGAAAATTCTGTTTCAGCAGTCACTTTTTGGCCACGGCTACATTTTATATTGCTAGGTAGTTTAATATCTGTCTTGTTAGAGAGATTAGCAAATTATCTACAAGCAAGCAATGTTCCAACCGCCAAAACAAATGGATATTGCCAACTGAAACAGAACATTGAATCAACTCATTAGTATTTCTTTTAATATTAAAAAAAAATCTGGAGATTAGGTACAAAATTCCTTACTGTAAAATAAACAAATCTTAACACTTTTAGGGGATAAAGCAAAAGCTTTTTTATCATTTTGTGTTTGTTTGGATTTAGTGGAATTTTTAATGTCTTAATATTTGGTTTTAGAAATCTATTAGATAATCTTTTCAAGCAATCTCTTCAACTATATAAACATTATGACGTAAAACATCTGTAAAGCTGATATTAGAGTTGATGCTAACTTGACAGGTAGGGAAACTGAAGCACAGAGGTCTAGTATGACCTTTTTAAGCCAACACAGGCAAAGTATAGCATCAAAGACATGTGAAAGACAGCACAACGACAACCTTAGACATAAAATAAGCACAGAAAAAAGTCTTAAAAGCAGTTGGAAAAAAGGCATCCTCATTTAAAAGAAGAAAACACAAACTAGCAGAAACTGACCCTTTAAAGGACATTGTCGGAATGAATCCAACACAGGAAACCAGTGGACAAAACTGAAAATTATTCCTTTATCATTTAACATCTGAACACACTGATCATGTTTTAAGGATAGAATTTTTTTTTTAAGTTAGTAGGACACATATATACGGCTGACAAACGGCCGTCCAATAAGGAAGAGACACTAAATTATACTAATTAAAAACACAGAGGTAGCCCATTAACCATCTTTTTGGTGTGCAGATGGCATCTGAGCCAGGTTTTGAATCTACAGAAATCCAAGGGATTCTTGCAAATGAATTCACAGACTGTGAATTCCATTCCACCCTGTACACGTATACAAACACACGCAGAGAGAGGTAATGGTAACCCTAATTCAACTCAAAATACGGTTTCGACAGAATTACGTCAGGAATTCAGTTAGTTAACGGCGTTTCAAAGAAACATTGAAAGCTGTGAGCTAAAATTTTAATGACAATGTCAATGGGAGTTGGACTGCAAAACATTCTAGTGTTTTCTAGAGAGAAGTAGAGGGGAAAAGGCCACTGAAGATGCACTTCCTCTCATTCTGTGGCTACTTTTGGTTTTGAAGGGACGATACTATTTAAGAGCGTGAATTCATAATCTAGATAGCTCACAGACTCTTGAACTGCCTTACTGCTGCTGCTCTTAAGGAAACACCCAGCTCTCAAACGCCAGATCGGAGAGAAGGCAGAAAAATCCCACAACTACCTGTGCCTGCTCACGCGGATACAGGTACCCAGGAGTACCCGGGTCCTCAGCAAGCAGCGGGTGCAGATCCCGCCAGAAGCTGCTAGGTTGTCTCAGAGAACTGTGACAGCTACAGGTCAGCGTTTGGGGCAGTTTTGCCATGACATCCTCCGGCAGGACAAGCAGAAACTCCACCGTGGCTGACGTTACGCCTGTGCCACTTCAGCCTCCACCCGCAGCCGCCTTTTCTGCTTAGGGTGCATATAAACAACCTACTCGCAGTTATTCCAATTCCTTATTCTTCACAGCAACGAGATGAGGCCAAGAACTCTGATTTTGCTGGAAACCTCTTAGAAAACATTCAAGGGCACTTGAAGCTTTAAGTGTAGCCCGTCCATCTACTGAAGTGAAAGAAAAGCAAGCAATGAGCAAGCCCTGGCCGGGGCCGGCAGCACCACGAGGCCGGGCAGACACTGCTGCTAAGAGTGAAAAGGGATGCCTGTCAACCCACTTGTTGGTGTCCATTCCCCCACCTTAACAGCTCTGCACTTGGAACAGAACATCGGCACTGCCGAAACACAATAGCTATGAAAGGGCTCGGACAGGCTTTCTAACAAAGTAATACTCCCTGGATTTATTATACACATCTCTCCATCTCGAACACATTCTTTCTTTGCCGTTCGGCCAAACACTCCTCTCAGCAGCAACCTCTTCCCTTTATATTTTGCTCCTGTACTGGCACGCTCTGTAGGAGAAAGAATTTGATCATCCTCACCCAGCATCACATTAAGCCGACTGTACAATTACACTGAAATCTGACAAATTTCACCTTGAAGTGAAGGACTATTCAAGTGCTTTACTTCAAGAATATAATACCGCACCACGATTTTTTTTTTCCCCCTTCCGATTATTTCCTTTGCAATACGATGCAATCTCTCTTCAGAATTAACGTATTGACTGATTTCAAACTACAAACGCTACTTTTCAGGGGTGCGTTTCTCTTCCAGCACAGCAAATGGTCCTGGCTGTGTCCCCTCTCAGCTGCTTGTGCACCCTCAGCCTCCCTGCTGGCAGGGCAGCGTCACAAGCTCAAAACTCCTTGACAGTGTGAGCTCTATCCCAGCCGAAAGCAGAACAACTGTATAGGATCTATTTTTCTTCTTATTAATAGCAATTTTTTTTTTTTAACCATAAGTAAAACTTCGATAAAGAAAATCGCTGGGGGCCTTTTCTGTTTCTTGAACTGTTATACACAGTATTTAATGAGCTAATACAATATGCTATAGGTACTTTTAGGATTATTTTACAAAATCAGAAACCAAACATGTTTCACAGAATCACAGAATGTGAGGGGTTGGAAGGGACCTCAAAGCTCATCTAGTCCAGCCCCCCTGCCAGAGCAGGATCTCCTACAATAGGTCGCACAGGAATGCGTCCAGGCGGCTTTTGAATGTCTCCAGAGAAGGAGACTCCACAACCCCCCTGGGCAGCCTGGGCCAGTGCTCTGGCTCCCTCACCGTGAAAAAGTGTTTTCTAATATTTTAATGGAATCTCCTGTGTTCCAACTTGTACCCACTGCCCCTTGTCCTGTCATTGGACGTCACTGAAAAGAGCCTGGCTCCATCCTCCTGACACTTGCTCTTGACATATTTATAGACATTTATGAGGTCACCCCTCAGTCTCCTCTTCTCCAAGCTAAAGAGACCCAGCTCCCTCAGCCTTTCCTCATCAGGGAGATGTTCCACTCCCTTCACCATCTTGGTGGCTCTGCACTGGACTCTCTCAAGCAGTTCCCTGTCTCTCTTGAGCTGAGGGGCCCAGAACTGGACACAATCCTCCAGATGTGGCCTCACCAGGGCAGAGTAGAGGGGCAGGAGGACCTCTCTTGACCTACTTGCTCCTCCCCTTGCAATACACCCCAGGATGCCGTTGGCCTTGTTGGCCACGAGGGCACACTGCTGACTCATGGTCACCCTGCTGTCCACCAGCACCCCCAGGTCCCTTTCTCCTACACTGCTCTCCAGCAGGGCAGTCCCCAACCTGTCCTGGTACATGGGCTTCTTCTTTCCCAAGTGCAAAACTCTACACTTGCCCTTGTTGAACTTCATAAGGTTTCTCCCCGCCCAGCTCTCTGGCCTGTCCAGGTCTCTCTGAATGGCAGCACACCCTTCTGGTGTGTCAACCACTCCTTCCAGTTTCATATCACCAGCAAACTTGCTGACAGCACTCTCTAACCCCTCACCCAGGTCATTGAGGAATATATTGAAAAGCACCAGCCCCAGCAGTGACCCCTGAGGGGACCACACTAGACACAGGCCATGTTTAAATCATAACCACTCTGTCATCAGCAGAAACCATTTGCCCAAGCAGGACTGGGAGTGAGACAGAGCCCAGAGCTCCAGGTGGAGAAGGGCTGCCAAAGGAAGGGGCGAGGCACAAGACATTCCCCGCCAAGAGCTTTCCCATCTGGGCCATGGCTCAGCCAACCATGGGGTTGCTCCACCAAGGCATGGGGTGAGGCTGTCGCAGAGGCTGGAGATAGGAGAGAGACAAAGGCTACAGGGTTAACAGCAGGCAGTAAACTCCAAGGAATACAGTGTGGCACGAGATACACAAAGGAGAAATAATCCACCGTAAATATCAGCTGACATCCTAACTGATTCGGCCATGCTGTTCTTCTCTTACTAGTTAAAATTACCAGCATTACTGCCTTTTAAAAATAAGCTCACAGTTTGATTCTAACCTTTGGCCAACTGCAGGTTGTAAAAAAAATGAATTCTTCCTTGCATAAGTGAACCTACATCTCTTTTTCAAGCTCCTACATCAGATGCATCTGTCATTGGGTAAATTTAATTCCTATAGATTTTAAGTCACCATGATCATAGTTCTCCAAGCACTCTCTCAAGCACAGATATCCTGTATGGTATCTTTTCTTCCCCTAAATGCCCCCAGAAATATTTCTGTTTTTTAAACATTAGCTCTAAACTAAGTACTGAGGCTGTTATATTATGCCTAGTATTAAAACTCCATTTTTCTTCCTTAGAGGAAGGAAAGTCAAAAGAACCGTATGTGAATTGATATAAAATTAATCAAGTCACAGTCTCTCTCCTACTCTCCTCCTCCAGTGAGGAGATCTGAACTCCAGCAGCTGAACAGTAAAGGAAGAACACGAGCACAACCTTGAGAAGGTTCGCACAGAACTTTGTAACTGATAAGAATAAGAGAAACAAGGTTATCTGTGTTTATCAGTCTCGTGGGAAAGAGTAAACTTATTACAGAGTATTTGAAAGGCACTGTGAGACTCTGTGGAAAAGACTAGGGTCTGGAAAAACCCACGGTCAAGGCCAGAGACTGTGTAAGGGTCCTATGCTGTGGGTATGGACACTGGATGTATTTAGGGCCCACACTATTAAGGGATTAGTGAATATTAGCGTGGTCGTGAACCAAGGGAGTGAGGGTGTTCGTAGTCCTGCTAGCAAACATCAACCCTGAGCAGCCAGCAAGAAGGAATAAGCTTGTGCTGCCTGTGCTGATCACGTTGATCTTCTCTGCCTCTCTCATCTCTGTGGCTCCCCAAGTGTGTACCGTGTGTGCACAGAGAGCTGTGCAAGACACGTGCGGGCTTGCTAGGGGTGGGGATGTAGCCTGGAACAGCAGCAACCTGCATCTAACAGACCTGCAGAAGAAATCTCCTGAGATGGAGAGTTGGCTTCCCTTGCCAGTCTGCAATCTTCCATTTCCACGAATGAATTTTAATCAGAAAGTTATTGAATAAATTCACTAGGGTAAGTATACTCTTCCTGAAACTGCAAGTTACTTATTTTATAAAAGTCTTTGTATAAAAGCTGGTATGAAGAATTTCATCTTTTTGTCTTGGAAATAGTTAAGTAATAATATTTGGGAGAACAAATATACGAAGGTGAAATATCGCAGTGCATCCTCCTCATTAAAACTATCCACTCTTCCATTAACAAATACACTTAGGGAACACAGCCAAACCAGAAGCACTCTGTTTCAATACAGTTTCTACAATAGTTCTGTATTTTCTATAGAATTAAGAATACCATGAGCAAAACTAAGAGATGGGGTAACTCTGAACTTCAGGTGGTGCACATCAGCACCATTTCAGTAGCCCAAGTACCACAAAATATCCCCATTTTCCTCCCAGCAACAGCAGCATCAGTAGAAGATTCTGCACGGAGTCTCAAAAAACCAAACTATATATTATAATTCAAATACAGACTTGTGGTACCACGCTTACAGTGCAGCATCTTCTGGAAGATCCTCCCCTGTGAGCTGAAGTCTAACTGCTGTCATACCTCGACAACCATGGTTGCTTAACGTCTACCAGGGAGCCATGGAACTACTGCATCTTGCAGTATCATTCCCTAAAGACTGCCTCAGCTTGCTTGCTACTAATATCACCCAAATAAAATAAAATAATAGTAATAAAAAATAATTCTAGTCATGTTCTTGCATTAATCATCCCAAGTTCATAACATATCTTACTTGCTGGAAAGCGAGGTAAGAAATAAGGCTTCTATTCATTTTTCCTTCAGCACCAATGTGCATTTTTCTGAGCTCGGGTTAATATATAGAACAAGGGGTCATTAGGAAGCGAGATGAATCCCTCTCTGCCACTATTTTCCTCCTAACAACAGTGCATTTTCGGTTGAAAACTTGAAAAATGGAGTGCAAAAACATGTTCTGAATACTTTATCCACTTCTCCCTTTATTGTTTTTTGGTAACATTTTACACGTTTCAAAACAGCTCGAATCTATAGCTCTCACTGGGCTGTCATTAAATATCCATTAATGCAGAATTCTTTTCACATCATTTAGATCAGTATTACTGCCCTTTCTCTTGTGCTCAACCGATAAAATTTACTTTGCTTCCAAAACTTCAATAAGCACTAATTACATCACAATTATACCTCAGACTTTTATTTATTTTTATCCATCTGATTTCCAATTTTTCCCCATTTGCAGAGGAAGGAGATAACAAAATGTGGGACTCATGAAGGAAACCTAATCGTTGTGTAGCTGCTTTGCAAGTTTCCACAAGCCTTAAGGCGCTGCAAGACGCATCTCATCTAATCCAAGCATCTCATGAATGCACCAAAACATTTCCTGATCATACCGAACACTGTGCTCATTTAAACACCATTCACAAATGGATTTAAAAGCAATGGCCTGTGGATACTTCCTGAATAGTTTTGCTCTTCTTCAGAAACAGTTTTGCAAGGAAAGTTCATATTAACCTAAAAAACCCATTTAGTGTAAGTTTGGATTTTAAGAAGTTCCCTTTTTTTTTAACCCCTAAAGATTTTTAATCTTCAAGATTATAATGAAAAAACCATAAAAGCGGGATTCTCAATGGAAGATGGCCTATAACATGTAAAGCTTAATAAATACACTTTTTTCTACACCCACTCACAACCTAAATCAAAATCTGAACCCATGTGCAAAATATAAGAACTGGATAAAACAACATCTGCTTTTACAGGCTTCCATACACTATTTTAATTTTCAAAGTTACCATTTTAAGGCCAATGTAGACACTTCAGGTACCAGGATATGTTCCACTCCAGAGGACTTTCGGATAACTGATGAACCTAACCACGTAGCAAACTGCTACATTTGTTTCATACAGAAAGAAAACACAGTTGTCTCTGCCGGTCTTAAAATCTACCTACATAAGAACTTTAATAGATTTAGCATGTTTTTACAAGACTTCAGATTTTGCATAAATACATGCTAAATACACGAAAGTAAGATAAGGAAATCTCCTATTTTGGATGTTGCTTTCATATCCTGTATTGGTAATACACTTGAATCTCTAAAGTTTCATCCTCTCCCTCCAAATGAGTCTAAGAAATAATTTATTCCACTATCCCGTCAGGGTTAGATATACAACCGAACTTTTAATAGCAAATTCAGACAGCGATCAGGCACCTTTATCAGGCTTCTGCAGCACAGCCATGATACACGGACTTGGGTAGATCATCTTCCTTCACATCACTGAGTTGCCAGCCAAAGATTCCAACTCAACTAAGTATCTGCTGCTGAGTGATACGTGTCACCCTTTGGGAAGGAAAACCTTATCATAGAATGTTTCAGGCTGGAAGGGACCTCCAGAGGTCATCTAGTCCAACCTCCCTACACAAGTAGGGACATCTACCTAGGTCAGGTTACTCAGAGCCTCATCAAGCCTGACCTTGAATGTCTCCAGGGATGGGGCCTCCACCACCTCTCTGGGCAACCCGTTCCAGTGATCTGTGACCCTCATGCTAAAGAACTTTCTTCTAATATCCAACCTAAATCTACCTTTTCCTAGCTTAAAACCATTACTTCTTGTCCTATCACTACAAACCCTTGTGAGTAGATGAGGTAGGAAAATTTTGAAATACCATTGGGAAGTCCCTGTGAAAGTGGGCACACGATCCCTTTTCACTGGGAGGCAGTTCAACATTTTTCCCTAATATTCTTTCGTTAATGAAGGACTGATGACTTGCCCCACTGGCAATGCAATAAATTCCTCCCAAAATATTAGTGAGAAACCATGGCTGAAACGGCTAAAATGATGTTTACCTATGACACTTATCTATTATTTCTAAGTTATGTCACAGAACTTCTCCCTGTGGTGTGAATTTAACTAATTACAGATTTTCTGTTAAGAAAAAAAACTTGAAGAGTTATCTGCCCCCCATAGTAATAATGTAGCTTCTTCACGGGTCGCTGGAAGAGTGGATCTTCTCATCACTACACCATCTTAACATGCCCCAAGAGAAAGCAGGCAGCAACAGTTGACTGTCCAGAATCACAGACATAAAAGGATGACTTAGTAATAAGGGAGATTAACATAAATACATTCAATCTGTGTGGCAGCCTTACCTTATACAGCCTGTATTAATTAATTCATAAAATGAATTGGTTTATCAGGCCCCATCCCTGGAGTCATTCAAGGTCAGGCTTGATGAGGCTCTGAGTAACCTGACCTAAGTAGATGTCCCTGCTTGTGTAGGGAGGTTGGACCAGATGACCTCTGGAGGTCCCTTCCAGCCTGAAACATTCTATGATTCTATGATCAAGCATGAATACCTTTACAAGTGAAGGTGGAGAATCATCTCTAACCACAAGGTTAGTGAGAAGGCAAGGAGGCAAATGAGGTTCTACCAATATAAATCCTGACCTCCCACCTAAATTTATTATATGAAGCATTTTTCACCTCCAATTGTTAAGTCACAAATAAAATATCTGAACGCGCATGCAATGACTGGATGCAGTAAGGCAGCCCTACAAATGAGACACACATTTCACAGTACCTCAGAAGCTACTTTTTTAGTATAGTTCCTTCTTTTTGACGTACTACCATTCATTTATTTTATCTCAATTCATAAAGGATAATAATTAAGTGTAATGTGGAAAACATGCATGCAGTAAGATAGGTTACGAGAAACCTGATGCTTTATATCACTACAAAAAAACCCCATGATATTGATGACGTGGCCAGTCCTGCTCATTTTGCCTGCCTCACTTTTGCAAAGAAGCATTCTTTTCTTATCGTGTCTACACAGTCGAAATATTTTTTTTAATGCAGGTAAATATCTGACCAATGTCATTTGTTCTCCTCAGCATTACGATAAAGCTGCGCTAACAGACCAACCAAGGAAGTATTTAATCATTGAAGTCTGATGTCAAACGTACACCAGTGTCATCCAAATTACATTGATTTATTAGTGAGCAGCATATTGATTGGGAAGTCATAAATCAGTCTCTCCTTGCTTGTTTATAAGCTGCATCCTTGAAATCCGGTAGCATTCCTTTCTGTAAAATTAACTATGATTTCACCTAGAGCACAGAAAACTATTTCTTTGCGGCTACTTTCAAATGCAACTTTACTAAAGAAGAGGTGAGATTTCTGCAGATGCTTAATGACTATAACAAGACTATAACAAGCAGACTTTGAAATTAAATGTGCGAAACACGTTTTGACTTTAGATGGAACACTTCAGTGCCCAAACATAACTTGGAGCTTTCACAAACAGCCTCCAAATCATTTTGTTCAAATGCAAACCTTAACAGACACTAGAACATCCAGCACTGATCTCTAGTGGATAAAGTCAAACCAGATAAAGTCAGCATCTGCAGAGCAGGGCAATAAACCAACACTTTTTAATGCTTTGGAAATTACAAGCAATAAGTATAAAGCAGGTCTTTAATAACACATGGTCCTCGGATCTCACATTTAGTCTGTTAGACTAACAGAACAATCCATGAACTCAAACACATCCGACCGTGTTCCATATGGCTTGTGCAAAACAAGGTCAGAAAAGTCAACTTTGGACCATGACAAAAAAATACAGAAGAAGACTGCAAACTTAGGGTCTGCGATTTAAAACAGTTTTCAAAATGCCAGAAAGAAGCCATACTGCAGATGCTGAAATATTTGAATTACAGCCCAAATTATACGACGCTATTCGAAGAATTCACAAAACAAATTCTGATAGTCTTAACAACACCAATGCAAAAACGTAGCACTTTTGCCTCCCTGAGGTGTAACACCATGTTGAGCAAGCAGTGCTCTGAAGGCATTTTAGAGACACTTTCACTTCCCCTTACCCCTAAAATTCCTCAGCATTTGTTAGAGAACATATGCCAAACAACACCTTTTTTGTGAAACAAACCCTTCCACTGAATGCTGCTTAAAAAAAAAAATGCTCCCACTAAACTCTTCCCAGATTTTAAAGTTGTAAATAAAGCATCACTGCCAGCAACAGCTGGTACTGCATAAGGTTTTGTGTTATCCTGCTACTTATTGTCAGAACAGCCTTCCTGTGTGCAGTGTAGTCCTGAAAAAACTGAAAAAAAATTTGAATGACCTTGTACTACACTTAATTTACAATATATTGAAGTATTTTTCCTCACTGAGCGATCCATATCACAGTATCTATTTCTGCGCTTCAGTAATTGAGGTAGAAATCAACTTACCCTGTGTTTTTCCTTCACTTTCTTCCTGTATTCTTCTTTGTCAAATTTGTCTTCTTCCCGCAGGATCTCCTTGGCTTTATCTAAGTTGATACCGCTGGCATCATCTTCCTCATCTGCTTTTGCCAAACTGGATTTTTGCACAGGTGGCCACTGCTGCACCAACTGAATTATACACGTCAACAAGAAAAACAACGGTTAAAAATCACTTTTTCCACATGGAACTTCTGATGCCCTAAATATTCCAATACATTACTTTTCTAGACTAAATTAAAAGGCCATTTGCAAAGGAAACAAGCTTTTGTACAGTACCAAACTGGACACCTTTTTAAACATCACAGTCAAAAATGAGTATTTGAAAATAACATCTCCACTACACTGTTACTGTTCAATGGGTTCACTTGAACTTCTCCTGGTTTTCTCTCTTTGCCTAACGGAACAAGTAATTTATAAATCCTGCCAGTCATCCTGGGAGAAAAATGATATTTGCTTTCATGTCATGACTCTCCAAAATATAAGCAACAGAACAAAACATGAGTAAACCTAAACAGTAAGTCTGCATGTAAATAATATTCCAACATCCTAACTGCAAGAAAAAGGAGACAAGCTTTCATGGCTCAGCATATGAAAAAACATTGCAGGTTCATGTTTTGGAGGAAGCAAGGAGAACAGAATGTGGAGGGGTTTATTGGTTATTGTACTAACACTAGATGGGAAATATTTGACGATTCAAGTTTGACTTGTGGGTGACGTGCTGAACACATTCAGCTTCCTTGAAATAGCTGAAGCTCTAAAGCAAAGACAAAGACCTGCACCAAAAAATAAATATCCCCGCCTATCTTACGACCTAATAGTTTATACCTCATGAATCACAGGATCACAGAATCGTTATGGTTGGAAAGAACCTCCAGGGTCATCAAGTCCAACCTTTCTCCTAGCATCTCTCTAACCACCACGTGGCATAAGAAAATGTCATCTGGGAGTAGTCTTTGCAAAACCATTCTTGTTCATGGATTGGTAGAGTAGTAACTATTAAAAAGAAGTTATATGACAGAATGTCTTTCAGATGTAAATGCAAAACTAAACGTGTTTAGGACTCCCTAATGCACCTGGATACTGAACAACCTAACTTACTGTTTTCCACTTCCTCTCGTAAACTGGAGTTCGTGTGCTTGTATTTTCCAGGAAGATACACTTCTTAAGAGTTTTATTTTATCAAGGAGAAGCATGAAGAGTAGAACAGCATAGTTTTATATAGCTCAAAAAAAAAATTAGGAACAACATCCGTGGATGCAATCTTTGTTTCTTTAAATAAGTCATCCCTTCTCTATCGTGCTATTTTCCTAACTATGATCATTGTGCGATTTTTTCCTCCATCCTTGCTCCTTTTAGCTTCATGGCACAGATACAGAAAACATTTGCATATATATTTTAAGATGAGGTAACAGCTTTTGAATATCTAAATACATCTGAAGACATGATTTCCAGTCAACTGGGCAACCTCTAAAACCTTTCACATTTTTTCTGACGTCAGTAATTACGTCGCTATACTCCCTTCACCTGCAAGATAAAGTGTGTTATTTTAGTTGGTCACAAAAGTAAATTATATACTTACAGAGGTGACCTCTCTTTCAGTTTATGCCTTACTGAAATCAGAGTGAAGAAAAATAAAGCTATTTTTTTTTTCTTAATGCTAGTAATAGATAAACAACGTACCCAGCATCCAAAGCTGTGAAATCAAATGTTAGAAAAGTTTATGGAGCGTGGAGACTTGCAAGTGAGGTTATCACCACAACGAAAGCCTAGAGTGACGAGCATCCACAATAGTTCCTTTCAGTATAAAAATCAATACATTTTTCCAGGGGCTATTAAAAGATCCAGTTAAATTACTGGCAAATTTCAATGCACTGCTTCCTCAGCACCAGTAGGTGAAAATTTGGTACTAACAAAACTTTTAATCTAGAAATAGCGAGTGCTGGAAAGAAAACCAGAGACCTCTATTATTTTCAGTACAATACCTCAGGACCTGGGGAAGCTTTGGCAAATACCTGCAGGAAAACTGTTTTACATTTCTGTAAGAAAAAAAATAGGCTCTTCCTTCCACTTGAAAGCAAAAGTAACAGGCAGAAAAGACGTATGGCTCTGTACATCCACTAACAGCTCTCACACAATGATCTTACGTACACAAAGGTGAAAAAGAGGCCAGTGTTCAGCATTCCTCTTTTCTGCAGTGGAATTGAACTCTACATGAAAGCAGGGCAGATTTGCAAACTTAAACCAATTACAAAAGCCACACACTTTTGAAAAGCGTATCTTTTTACACAGGTATAAATTATTTTTGTCTTTATAGAAACTATAAATCCACTTCCCACCAAAATACAGTTATTTTGAATTTGTATTACCTCTCCATCTTCAGTAAAGACTATTTTTGTGTTGACTTTAAATTTCTTCTTCAAGATTTTTTTGGCTTCTTGGGTTTTCGTTGTTTTTTTCTTCGTCTTTGATTTTGATGCATTCTGTACAAAAGAAAACGACATTTCTTATGTTGGTTTTTTTCTAGTCAGAAACTTTCCGAAAAGCAATAGAATTCCTAAAACACATAAATAAGAGTAACTCCCAGTAAAAATGAGCTAACAGACCTGTTCAAAAAAGCGTTTTACACAGCCCATATCATGAGGAACTCATCTGCTCTGATAATAATTCAGCATAATTTAAATCCTGTCAGCAGCAGGACACTCATTCAAATCTCACTAACTTTTTTTGGGACAAGGACACTAGAATGACCAGCTTAGGCTGTTCGCAAGCCTCATCAGACAAGAAATCCAGTATAACTGACTGAAGCCATTAGCTACAACTGATGAGATGCCACTGTCACCACGTTGTCCTCAGGCACTGCAGCACACCAGTTATTTCTGTGTCAATGAAGGGCACAAGTGGCTATGCAAGAGCCTTCCTATTTCATAACTCATCCCTTGCGGTCCCATCAGTGTGCAGAACATCAGGAGATGTTTACCAGACTTCGCATTATATAACAGTTGAGAGTCATAAAAGTTATTAGTGTTACAGGAAAAAAGTTGCAGTGAAATAAAGTGGTGAAGACACCAAGGAACCTAATAAACGAGGCGGCAGAGACGGTGAAATCCAGACACTAACTCCGTTTCCAACAAGTTGAGGTTTTTCTTTCCCGGCAGCCACTGAGAAAACAACGCCAACCAGAAAAAGCAAATATTACCCTGTATAAAACACACTGATAATAAAGTTATATTTATTTTTTGTGTGTGCACTCTTCCTGTTAGAAAGAAGAAGTGAAGACGCCACTTCTGTTTCCGACAGAGATTGAGGATTTATCCAGAGTAGTTTCACATTTTGAAGGTGGATTCCAACTCTGGGAGAACCATTTTAATTACTTCTGCAAAATGCAGTGGGAAAAGAAACTGTCGTATCAACAGACGGCCTGCATAGGTTTCACAGAGCCACCCATCTGGTGGCATCATCATGGACAAAAGAATGTGGAGACTCCCAACCTCCAGCTCTTCTTCTGAGAGGTCTCCTTTCAAGAGCAAAGGCCCTATGCATTCAGGCATCTACCAGGACACAATACACAGAGGGGACTTTTTAAGCAATAACTGCCACTGCAGAAAGTATTTTAGAGCAAAAGATATTCCGCAGGAATACGTGGAGACCCCACAGGAGAAGACCCACAACTCATTCATTATCCTGTAAAGACTGCAAAGCTCCACTACACAGGAAAATAGTGCCCGAAAAACAGTCCCTAAACTGTCTAAACTTCTGATACTGATACATAATAGAAAGTGGGCGAAGCATCCAGAGAGAAAAAAGAAAAACTGAACTTTTTTCTCACTTCTCTTTTTCATTTTGGCCATTTTAACCAGTTTCATGTTCTAGATCAAATCAAGTATAGAAGGAAGCAGAAAAAAATTAACTCAGAAAGTCACTGTCATTATGGTCAGCACGCTAATGCACTGAAATACAAATTAGAAAAGAGAAAAATTACCGTCTTCCTAAGAGGAAAAATGGTTTGTAACAGCTACCGTGCCGTGTTATCCAGTAACGACCATATCTATTATAGAAAATAGTAACTGTGGCAGCACTTATGTCCTCAGGAGCGTCGTACAATTTTTGTTGCACTCTGCAGCTACCATTATTACTTAGGCACATCTTTGCCAGCTGGGGAAGCTGCGCTATTCTCCCCATCTTGTTGCTTATCCTATAAAAACAAATTGTTTGAGAGTTTGCATAAGAATAAAGCCATTACCTAGAAATATGGACTACTTAGTAGAACATCAGGAATTGTCCACTGGGAGAATTTAAAGAGTACTTCAAGGCAGTAGGATGATACTTCTCACTACCACAACATTTTCTTTTGGTTTTGTTTCTCTTTTTTTCTAACATAATCTTTCATTGCTGAACTGCCAGTATCACTGGTACCACCATAATATGCTACCGCAAAAAGAAACGCGACTTGAAGTTTCAAATTGGTACATCAATATTTCGTAAAATTCTATTTAAATGTGAATCTCAGCTGTTTAAAACTGATTGCTTTTTAAAAAAAAGGTTTTCCTGGCTAAAAAGCACAAATATCCAATGGGCTGGTTTTGCATGCATACACAGGCAGTATTTCCAGTTGTATCCTGCTCCCTCTCCCTCCTCCGTGCGAGGAGCAGGCTTTCCTCAGCTTCAGTGGCAACCCCCAGCTGCCTGTGTTTTCAAGCCATTCTGCTTACTCGCTTCCCATTTTCATCTTTTGTACTAGGATACACCTCACAACTTACAAGCAGCAGGTTGGCATTTAACCCACATTCGCCATGGCTTCATCTCTTTTCTTCACAAAGGGTTCGCTACACCAGCAGCTGCCAGATGATCTCCTCCATCTGCTAACCTCAAGCGCTGCAAAGAATACAACTGTGGCAGGGGCAATGACTCCTCTAACTGAGGACTGAACGGAAGGTTTCTGCTGACAACCAGACCTTGCCCCTCATGCCAGAGCAAGCCACGGGTCTGGGCATTTTACAGGGAGCTGAGAGGGCAGAGCAGCTCCCCACACAGACTGCTTCAAAACCTGCTCAACTGACAGCTACCTGGGTAAATCCATTTCTGAAGCTGATTTATAGCATCATACAAGCTGTCGACCCAAACAAGGTGGGCACGTGTGATGTGTGCAGAGGTTTTCGTGTTGCTGTTAAGGTATCAAAGGGATTCCGTGTTTAGTTATCAAAGGGATTGGACCCAAGCTGGTGACACACGTGTAGTGGGTCTGGCTGAGCTGGTTTTCCCCACAGCAGCAGTGTTTTGTGCTGGGAGCTAGAAGGGTGCTGATAACACACCCGTGGTGTGACTGCTGCTGAGCAAGGATCCCAACATTCACCCCACAATGGGATGGGGTGGGCAAGATCTTGGGAGGGGACACAACCAGGACAGCTGACCCCAGCTGACCAAAGGGATATTCCAGACCATATGATGTCAGCTCAGCTATAAAGCCAGGGAGAAGGAGGAGGGGGGGGGCTGTTCCGTTGTCCTCCAGAGCAACCGCTACGTGTCTTGGAGCCCTGCTTCCCAGGGAGAGGCCAAACATCGCCTGCTGATGGGAAGGAGAGAATAAAACTTTGTTTTCCTTTGCGGATTTGCTTAGCTTTGCTTCTATTATTATTATTAACCTGCTTTTTGTTTTCTCATCTTATTTTCCTCCCCTTTCTTTTTGCTCTGCTGAGGAGGGAGAGGGGAAGGAAAGGGGGGGTGATAGAGCGGCTTGGTGGGCACCTGGTGCTCAGCCAAGGTTAACCCACCACAACATGGAAGCACCAGCCAGCGCACACGCGTCCCTGTCAACAAGAAGAAGCTGCCTGCTGCTCACCAGCGCCTACATTCTACCCTCTACCAAACAGGCCCTCAAGTCTCACCTTCTCTTCTGTGAAGAGAGTTAATCTAGCAACAGTTAAACTGATCAAACAAGAGCAGAGTGATAACCAACCTCTTTAAAATGGTACAAAACTGTTAAGCGCCAGAAGTTGAGTCACACGATAAAAAACTCATAAAATGCAGGCTCAGCTGCGGGGTTGAGGGATTTTCTGTTGTTACTAATCAAAAACCTAAATTTATTCTTCCTTTTGCATATGCACATGCCAGATGGCTTGCTGGATTATTGAATGAGTTAGAATAAATACTGGCTCTTAGAAGTACAGAAAATTCAAACATTCTGATATATAATCAGAAACAATACAGCTAATATGCAAGCTCTTTTCTATTTTTCTCAAGAAGGAGCAGGCTTCTGTTTTCTGGGTTAGTAGATCTGATATTCTTAGCTAATTTTTTTCTAAATGATGATACTGACGAGCTTAAGATTAAGATTCACCATTTTCCATTTGTATTTTTTTTTTTCTGAAAAGCCAGGGCACCATAAACACAAATGTCAGCAAATTTTGCTGTTCTAGTATGGAATAATTTTTCTTATTAATACAATTTCCAAAGTCAATAGTTTAGACTAAGTATGTAATCCTCAGCAACTCAGGCACTTAAAAATCTCTTACCATAACCAAGACAAACACATTTGCTTTCACCTTTGTACTGTTACAAATCATCAACCGTAAAGCTTCTTTGTTTCTACCTATAAAATTTCCTTTTTAATTTCAACTCAACAAGCCTGTGAAAGCAAGTACGGCATATTCACTACAGAAGCTGTCTAAAGACACGACTACAATATCGTGGCGGGGTAAAATAGGAGTAGAAAAAAAATGTTATAATCAATTTTCGAGTCATGTTAGCTATAACAAGCCTTAGACAAGGGAAGGGCCATTTTCCTCTTCATGGAGAGCATACAGACGTGGTTTTCATCAGGCAGCACTGTGAAAATTCCAGAAGATTGAGTATCCTCCAAGCATTCGTCTGAAAGAAGCTAACCATAAAGCATCACCTCGCAAGCCCCTAAACTTCCTGAATGCAAACTACAAGGCTTAAACTACCTACAACGGAGATAAGGTTAGAGAACAGAGAGTTTTTCACTCCTGACAAATCTCTAACCATAAAAGAAGCAGCAAGATTCAAATTCCACACCTTACACATAATTATAAAATTTAATTACATTAAAAACACAATTCCCCCAACCTTTCCTAGGAAAACGAGCTTCATTTGTTAACACGTTTTGGGTTTTTTTAATGTAATACGAGTGAGGCAAAGTTTGCTTTGGTGAAGTATTCCATGTTTTTTTCTTCTTTTGATTACACGTTAAAACCTAGGGAGCTTGAATTCAAAGACACTATGCAACCAACTTGCACAGAATCTGTAAATACGACTGAGCACAGCTTTTACCACGACAGTGGAGAAGGTATGGAAATAGGCAGGTTGATACTCAACAGAAAATACAGCACTCCTTACATGTTGTTCTATTTGCTTCTCCGTGAACTTCTAAAGTAAGTTTCTTGTTCTTTTGGGATGTCTTTTTTCTCTCCTGTCACGCAAGATTTCAACCAAGATACTGAAAAAGCACAAAGTCAAAACGATTGGGTGGTAATTCTTCATGCAATATGACAGTTCCAACAGGGAAATTCTGGACAGCTAAATGACTTGCTACATCTCTGCATTATTTACTTCTAAACCTGCTGAAAGAATGTTGCTCTTGAAAGAGATTATTTTCTAGGGTAGAACGAACTACACAGAGAATTAAATGGCTTTTAGAGTACCAGTTGTGAGGATAAGGTTAAATCCAGGTTGGTATTGAAAAGAAAAATGGCACTCCTAGCATACGGAATAGCATGGATATTAATCCTTTCAAAATCACAGCAACAGGGGGGGAAAAAAAGAAATAAAGGAAATAAGAAAAGCAGCTGTCCAATATTGCTAACCACATTATGGACAAAGACCATAAGACTACGCGTTCACCACACGTTCCCACTTAAATTCTCCTTCAGGTCATAAAACCAGCAACAGATACAAGAAACCGCAGCACAGAGAACAGAGTTTGGTCGGAGGGGATGGCTTAGTAAACAACATACTATTCTTCTCTACAAAACAAATTAAATGAAGCCATGAAAGCTGAAAAGAACTACATTTCAGATTAAAATCTCAGTGTTTAACGAAATGACAGAGTGAGGATTTAAAAACTTGCCAACTTACAACATGTTAACTGGAATTTTCTGCAGTTTATTCACATGATGAGCTCGGTTCTATGCTTAGATAGGTATTTAAATGCAAGGAATTGTGGCAAAAAGTTTATTTAGGAAATCATTTTGGGTTGTATATAGACTGTAATAGAAGAAAAAAGGAGAAAGAGGTGCCAGTAAATGGCTCCATGCCCAGTATTTCTCTCTAACCACAGACAAGAACCAAGTTTAAGATCAGGAATCTTTATGAAACGTTTCTTTGATGAGAAATCTTACTCCCTTTTTTGACACCGTACAACAGTATGTCTCTAGAATGCTTCTAAAATATTGAAAACAACTAAAATAATTTTCTACTGAATTATTATGCTTTTTCTACGGATGAATGCATATTCCACGTGACACCTGACTGTTCATTTCAGCAGCTGCCATCAAGACTTAAAATTGGCAGTTTTGGCAAAGGCTAAACGGAGAGAGAGGTTGAAGATTTTCTCCCTAACAAGTTAGTAAAAAAAACAAAGATTAAAAAAAAAAAAAAAAAGATGGTATATCAAAATTTACATTAAAACTACTGAACTAATTCTGTGCATTACAGCTTAAAAATCATAACCATCTAAACAATAGCAAAGACACCAGCATTTTCAAGACAAACTACCTTTGCAGGACACTGGGGGTTCCACCAGTAGTTCTGCAATTCCAACTATGAATTTAGATGAGAGAAGGGATTTTTTAATCCCCACACACCCCCTATCCACCATTAATAGTAAGAGGTTTCCTTCTGCTTTAACTATTTCCTCTTGTTTCTTTACAGGTAATTTAGAAATGCCCGAGTACTATTCCTACTCCTGAATTGTTTTCCGAAATACAATTCCTTATCCTCACAGCAGCATTTATCGTCTGCAAATTTAAACCAAACCCTGAAAAGAAAAAAAAACAATAAAAATTTAAAAAATTGCACGTTTCCTTGCATCCCAGACAAAATTTTCATTGCTTTCATCTTCTATATTAAAAAAATAGAATATGTTCTGTTATATGTATGTTGTATGTTGTGTGTGTTGTGTGTGTGTTATATATATATGTTATATTATATAATAAAAATATAAAATCCCTCAATACCAGAAGGAACCATGAATGAGCAGCATTGCACAATCAATTTTTCATGCTTTTTTCCTTCCTACCTTTCTCTTCTTGCTCTGCTTTCTTTCCTTTTCTTTTCTTGTTTTTTTTTGTTTTGTTTTCTTTTCTTAAATATATATCTCTGATTCCTCCACAGAAGATTTTAAAGGATGCTTTAGTGAGGAGCCAAGCTCCCCTAACCCACAAAACAAAAATTTGAGTGCTATAAATTACGTAACTGTGCACACAACTCCAGCATCCGCATATGCCTACGGTTTTAGCCATTGATCTGCAAAACCACTGCATGTCATTTTCCAAATCTTTAAGAATACTATTTTTATTTTTCTATACCTACGTTTATAATTCTAAAATCTAATATGGACAAAACCACTATTAAAGACATCTGTGAGTTACAGTAATTAGACAATATCTCACTCTGAAATACGTCTCTATTTAATGCACTGGACCGTAGAACTTTTCAGGACAGCTACTGCTTTAGTCTGAAAACTTCCATGACCTGTAAGTATAAGGAGCAACATCCCTTTTTAAACATTAGGTCTTTAGGAACACAAGACCATGATTTCTCATGCCATTTATTTAAAAGGAAGGTGTAACAGGGTATAAGGAACTACTTAATTTACAGGTGGAAGATCCTGCTGGACATGAAACAAGGCCCATACACAAAATGGGAGTGAGGGAAGACAAACAGGGAGGGGAGGGCTGCCTTGTTTTGGATTAAAAGGATCCTTAGGCCCTTCAGGTGTGCTACTTTCTGGAACTTGGGAATCATCAGTTTCCAGAAGAACCCGAATTTCTCCTTCTTTTCCAGGCTGCACTTCATTAAATTGAAATATTTAGAGAAATGGAATAATTGAGTGATACAGCAAGAAGGCAATGCTGAGCTGACATGTAATGAACTGAAAATTTGGGGCTTTTTTAGTTAAAGATCTTTTTTTTTTTAACATTATTGCATTTTCTCATCATTAAAAAACAGTTGTTCTTTAAAAACCAGACTTTTTTTGCAGACTCATTAAGGCAGCCAAGGCTTAAATAAATGCAATCATATCATTAAAACTACGGCTTAAAAATACTCCGCAGAAGACTCTTAGGTCAAAAGATGAAATAAGAACACCACACCTTCATGCTGGTTTTTCTTTAAGAGTTTCTTTAAGGTCCACCCATGAGCAATGTGACATTCCCGTTCCCCCTCAAAAGCCACCACATGTGGCCCTGGGAACACAGCAGCAGCCAAGGTTGAAGCTTCTTAAAACATTTCATTCAATACATTCTCCTGTCACCAGAAAGTAACCAAAAAGTTACTTGCGAAGATAAATGTATTTATCTTGGCTGTCTCTGTCTTCTCCTCCTTTTGTACACGCTGAAACAAAAAACTATTCCCATTTAATTACCATACCACAATGGCATCCTTCACAAGATTATTACCACAAACAGCCAAGACTGTATATTTCCTGAAAAAACCCCGAAATTTTTTGTTCATTTGAGTAGTGTTTTTCAGCAGGAGACTACTGTGATAACCGTAACTGTTTTTTGAAGGGTTTTGTTTCCCTTTTAGATTGACATGGATGGCATATACTCCTTCCCTTTTTTAGAAACCCCAACGTATTTCTCTCAACGCACAAGAGCTGACACAAGTAGAAGCATTCATCTGGCCCCGGCCTGGGCACGGCATGTCTGAGGACACTGAGAAAGAAGATAGAGTCGTAGTTGGCTGTCTGTGAGGATTTACCTTCAGGATGAGGCTTATTTTAATTTAGCTCCCAAACAGGGAGTGCACAGAACCACGCCAGGGCCTTCTCCACAACAACCAGCACGGCACGGGAGACCCAGCTGGGGTGAAGGCAGCAGCACAGCAAAGAGGCAGCAGAAGAGGAGAACAAAATGGGGGGTCAACTGAGAGAGCTGCTCATTGCTGGCAAGAGACCCGAGAAGAACGTAGCCAGTTTCTTGGCACTGGAATGGACTGCCCAGAGAGGTGGTGGAGTCACCATCCCTGGAGGGGTTTAAAGAACGAATAGATGCGGTGCTTGAGGATATGGTGTAGTGGTTAGAGAGGTGCTAGGAGAAGGTTGGACTTGATGACCCTGGAGGTCCTTTCCAACCATAACGATTCTGTGATTCTTCCAACCAAATGTCTATCAAGGATAATCTGGAAAGACAGAATTTCTTCACCACAAAAGGCTGATGGAGAAGCCAGAATCATAACAACTGTAAAATAAATACTTCCATGTCTATTTATTTTCTTTTTTTTTTTTTTAAAAGGTTGAGTATTTTGACTCTTCTCCATGTATTCAATACAGACTAAAAATGCTGCCAGAAGAGGTCTTGTAGCCGTGCTGCAAGGTGGAAACGCACCTTAAATACAATGGAGAATCTAGGTAAGAAAAAGTGGCAAGACTTACTCTGAACCTCAAGCCTTGATAAACGTGAAGAAAAGTGCACCCACTCTCTGGATTCCTGTATAGGGAATGTGCCTAGTGCCACTGCCACCGTGAGTACACAGAGAACATACAGCAACATTGCTCCCCAAAACCCAGGAAATCACGATGAGAAAAAAATACTGGAGGATCCAACATCCATTTGAACCAGCAGAGCCAACGGGACTGAATCAGTCTGCTAGGGTTTTGCTTTTGTCCCGCTACAGAAATGCCCTGGGCAAAATCCCGCCCAAAAAGGATGCCCACTTTTAACTTGCATGAAAGAGTCTGAAAACTGTAAGAACAGGCATCTAAACACACAGGTACTAAATCCCAGAGCACTAGCAACTACCTGTCTTAGGGCTTCGAAGTTGGCTGCAGTTTAAATCCGCCTTCCCACCTATTTTGAAGCATTTTGCCTTTGAGCTGAAAGCCTCCACACCTTTCTTTGCAGGAGTCAACTTTTAACAAGTGGTCGGTTTATAAAGAAGTTCACATAATTAAGATTTTCAACCAGTTTTTAAAAAGATTATTTTAAAATCCTACACGTCTCCGTCTCCAGTCGAAACAACTAAAAATCTTCAATTGTTTAAAAAGATTATTTTAAAATCCTACACGTCTCCGTCTCCAGTCGAAACAATTACAAATCTTCAATTGTTTCTGCAGTACATACTCAGCTAGTCTAAACTCTGCCTAACTCTCAGTGCTTAATTATAAGAGTTAGGAATCTGTTAAAGAACAAATGGGAGGCTCAGAGCAAATGTACAGCAAATTCACACTGCGTGTCCGCAGTCAGCTACTCCCAAAGGCCTCAGAGCTTATACCTCCAGTAGTTTTCATACAACTCAGTCTTGAATGCCTTCCACATAAAGGGATGTTGCTAAAAGAAAAGACTTATGAAGATGTTGTTGTTTCACTTTAAAAAAAATTACTATTTTCTCAGTCCTTCTGGAAAGGACTTCTCAGTCCAGGAAATTACTATTCCCTCACTCCTCTAGAATTCTGTGGTGGTTTGTCCGAAGTTTTCAGGTTTACAATTTTTAGACCGATAAAATTGATAGACTGATGAACAAAAACCAAAAAA
The DNA here is from genome assembly GCA_013400335.1 of Eurystomus gularis. Taxonomy (NCBI): domain Eukaryota; kingdom Metazoa; phylum Chordata; class Aves; order Coraciiformes; family Coraciidae; genus Eurystomus; species Eurystomus gularis. The sequence goes on from VZZY01024351.1 coordinate 54,844, forward strand.
CCTCATTTAAAAATACTTTCAGTTGCCAGGATACAATGACTGAAGTATAGTAGGCCAGTGCTGAAGTACACCAAGATCTCTCTGGTGCTTCTGAAGCAGCAGCAAAGGTGAAATTATCTTTCTCACTTCACACAAAAAATGTGCAGATTCTAAGAAGCTTGCTCAGTTTATTGTAATTTCCCTTAAAAACAAGGCAATTAGGTGTAAAAGTTGCGTTAATTCAGCACAGAGGTCCTCATGGTAAAACATTAAGGCAGGATTTAGACTTATCTACATAAGAGAGGACTAGAAATTTTGGTCCATATCGAAATACAGTAATAATCACCTCAAAATGGAGAGCAGGAGTAGACAGAAGAAAAGGGGGAACTCCTATCACTAGCCAAGAAAACCTACTGACTGTGAGAAGACAAAGAGGGTCACAAGCCAAGTGAAAGAAGCAACAAAGAATCCCTCAGCAACATTAAAATGAGCAAAAAAGTCAGAGTGAAAGTATTAGCACATGAAATCACAAAATTGGTAATTTTTTTTTTTTAATAAATCTTTCTTACGAGAAATGACAGGTGATGTAGAATTGGAAATACCAATATTTAGAAAAATGGTGAAGGGAAAAGAAATACAACCCAAGCTACTCCAGACCATTACAGGCCCCCTGTCTGACCTCAACAGTATGCAAAGCAGAAAAACACATTTCAGAGGAAAGATGGATTACAAAAACGGAACGGACATTGGAATAAGAAATATATTATAGCACAGGAATGCCAAAGGCACGTTTGCAATAAAAAATGTTTTCTTGACTCTTTAGACAAAGCCAGTGTAACAAGACTAACTCATTTAAAGTTCAGTGGAACATTTAACATAGTACCGCACTAAAAAGTATTAGCTGCAGTAAAAAAGAAGGATTAGAATGGTTACGAATGGTAACTATAACGAGCTGTGCTGTGAGGAGGGGCTGGAGAGCTGCCTGGCGGAAAAGGACCTGGGGGTGCTGGTGGACATCCAGCTGAACATGAGCCAGCAGTGTGCCCAGGTGGCCAAGAAGGCCAACGGCATCCTGGCCTGGATCAGAAACGGTGTGACCAGCAGGAGGAGGGAGGTGATTGTGCCCCTGGACTCGGCACTCGTGAGACCGCACCTTGAGTACTGTGTCCAGTTCTGGGCACCACAGGACAAGAAGGACATTGAGGTGCTGGAGCGGGTGCAGAGAAGGGCAACGAAGCTGGTGAAAGGGTTGGAGAGCATGGCCTGTGAAGAGCGGCCGAGGAAGCTGGGTTTGTTTAGTCTAGAGANGGGTAGCTAGGCACTGGAATAGACTGCCCAGAGAGGTGGTGGAGTCACCATCCCTGGAGGTGTTTAAGGAACGAATAGATGCAGTGCTTGAGGATATGGTGTAGCGGTTAGAGAGGATTTGGTGTAGTGGTGTAGTGGTTAGAGAGGATTTGGTGTAGTGGTGTAGTGGTTAGAGTGATGCTAGGAGAAGGTTGGACTTGATGACCCTGGAGGTCCTTTCCAACCATAACAATTCTGTGATTCTGTGTGTGGTTCTGTGCAAGACAAAATACCAGGGTGCTGGTGACTCTCCCCAGTCATCCTCATGGGCCCGGCTCTGCCCAGAGCAGCTAGTGATGAAATGTCCCAACGGGACCAAGCTGGGAGCTGTCGCCAGCTCAAGAGAACGAGCAACACGTTCCTCGAAGGGATGAGGTAGCCTTGAATACGAGACGCATGAAAATGAGATGAAATTCAATAGCACAAAGCGCAAGGGCTATTCAGAGTTTCAAATTTAGAGAGCTCCAACTGAAGAGTGAGCAAGAAAAAGGAATGAGCACCGGAGATGGAGAAAAAAAAAACATTTACGCTTAAGAACAATCTTTGAATAAGAATAAATGAGTATAAACTCACCACGAAAATATAAGTTGGAAAATAAACCAGGATGGAGAATAACTTCACAAATAGCTCTTGCAAATAGGAATCATGAAGGCAAATCTTCCTATCCTTTTGTAAAAACAGCTGAAATAATTTTATGAAAAGAACCAGATATGTTTTGTACATCTCTTTGTGATACCCCAGGGACTGGGCTCAACCTAATCAGAGCATTAGACCCTGACAGGATCAGGACTTAATTTGTATTTAAAAACAACAACAGATGCTGCAACAGAACATTAATTAAGAATTTTTAAAAAGCATGTTTAATCCATATTTGAACCTATGACAAATCTTCAGTCACTTTAGTAAATGCAAGTATGCTAAAATTTAGTTTAAAATCTTTGAAGGTCAGTCTTTTCAGGTGTCTTCAAAGTCAAAGTGAACACAAATAAAAGTTTCACAGTGTTTAATTCTAATATTTCTGCTTCATAAAGTAGTTCTGTTATCAGCTTTTTGTAGCGGCTTCAAAATAAAATAGTATCTTTAGTATTCCATAAAGGCACATACAATACTCCAGAGTACCAAAATAATTTTTAAAAAAGGTGTACTAGTGATAAATAGAGAAAAGAGAAATATCAAAAAAGTACATGAGAGAACAAAGGTTAATCTACGAGGATTAGAAATTACACTTCTGTTTTCCACAAAGTGTGTTAACATTACTTGTAACAAACCCCTGTATTTCAGGCTTTTAGGAAGTATTTCTATGAATTACTGAAACAAATCACTACTTTTACAGCAAGATACTGATTAATTTTTCTTTCCGAATTTAGTACAGCTATAATTCCGTGCAGTACCTTCTATTCCTGTTGCACTAAATGAGAATTTGATATTGGCAGCATTAAGAACACAAGTGAAGAAACCGTTAGCAATATCCGTTGTTTTCACTTTGAACAAAATTAAGCTAAATAAAGTATTGAAATTAAAAACCGATAAAGCATGTTCCCACAACTGAAGTCTCAGTGCTCAGCAGTCCTTAAAAGCTGCCTTCTTAAAAGACAACTGCTATCACAAACATATTCTGTACCTGGCCAAACTAGTCAGAAAGAAGGTCGAAAGCAAACTTCGATGGAGACTAAAATTAAAAAGACAGAAATCAGTAAAAGGACTTTTCAGGTCTGTGCTGTCAAACATCAGGTGTAGGTCCAGTGGGTCTACAAAATTTATAAACCTTAGGACAAAACACGATTGATTCAACTGTCAGTAAACTTCAGAAGCGAATTAACAAAACTTCTGCTTCCAGAAACATTAAGTCTTAATATTTCTAAAAACCACTGAACTTTCAAAGCACTGAATACAAATAAGTACCCCCATTTAGAGGCAACAACACTGGGTTTCAGTACCGAGCCAAAAAGGAGCACTTTTCTACACCCTCTTCAAACCAGTTCCACTGAGGACTATTTTCACGTCACAGAAATGCCACACAGGTCAAGATGTTGATTTCCAGTGACCTTTAAAAAACAGATAATTTTTTTGCCTTAAGTCTATATTAAGGTTTGTTCCAAATCTTCTTGCACGATTGTTCCATTGGCCACGCCATGAAATTATGCATACACAAGTTAGCTCTGAACCAACTCTCTTCTGATTTGACTATCGGCTTCTTGTACCTTAACAAGCTGCAAAGTAGAGGCAACGCTTTCCCATGTTCTCTCTAAACAATCCGAGGTGGGAGACAAATCCTTAGACTATAATCTGGCTCCACTTCTCCAGGCACTGCATTTTCAAAAAGCATACAAAACACCACCAAAATATAAACAAATATAGTATAAATTTCACCTACTCTGATGCCCTTCTGTACAAAAAGGGAGTTTAAGTCTCCAGTAGGTACAGCATGCGATACATCTCTCCTACTACTGAACTCACACTATTTTTACATATTCATTTAAAATATCACACTATTTTTACGTATTCATTTAAAATATCAGCAACTTCAAACAGTAAAGCCATTTAGCTGAAGAAATATTTTTTCTTTAAACAAATCTATGCCTTATTACATTTAATACTAGGAGTACATCTAGAACAACAGCATTCTTCCAAGCTTACAAGAACTTCCATATTCATTTATGACAGTCGTTTTGAAAGTGGAGCAAGCATCTGTCATTCACAATACTAATTGCCTTAAAATTTACGGCAGGCAATTAATTGCATTCTAACACTCAATTGAATCTCTCCTCCTGAGCTGCATTTACAGCCCTGCTACTGTTCCTGGAAAAACTTATGTTCTGGTTATCCTGCCTGAGCCATAATACTCATATTTTAACCATCCTTGGAAGAAAGTCAAGCTGAAATCAAATTAGTAATTATTTCTAGATGAATGCACTGGACTTTACAGGCATTAAGGCATGAACTACTTGTTATAGTTATTTTATCATCATAAATTAACTTTGTTTTTACATAACTTCCCACACTTTGCTCCTCCCTTTAAATTTAATTGTACTACTATTGAATAAATGAGGATTCTGCATTCTACGCAGACAGAAAAATAAGCCTACAGGGATAACATATGAGAAAATGTGTTTCACATTAGCTATTCACCAAAATACACAGATCAGACCCGGACATCTCTTGTGCTTCCTGAAAATCCTCAAAATTCCACAATGAAGTTTCACAAACCGGAATCGGTGGGAACACATCACTGATTCAAGCAAAGAACACCCTGAATCCACCAAGGGGAAGACACGTGGCACTGAGCAGTCAGCCTCAGATCTTCCCCATTGTCATGCCAAGGCCAACAACTGCAGCCACATCACATGAGGGCACACGCAAGGAGACAGGAGTGGCCTTAACATTTGATATCTAAGTGCCAGACCATTTGCAAGAAAAGATTCAACATCTGGCAACGGAAGATTCTTCTGCCATCCAAAGAGATGTCTCCAGTCGTCCCACTGGGAGTTGTGGTGGACTGACCCACATATTAAGAACTTCTGCCTTATTAAAAGGCAGTGAATTTTCAGGAAGTCTGTGGCAGGACACATCGCTTACACAGGTCAATAGCTGGACTGCACCAATTTAAGCAATACGAACCAAGTAAGGCATTCCCATTCCTGAAGCATTTGTATGAGTACTGCCAAAAAACCTGCAAGCTGTCCATTTTCAGGCTTAATTTCCATGCGTGCAATACAGAGGACATGGTCTGCTAAGAAATTTCCGTAAATGAAGAGATCTTCTCTAGATGGACATCTCCTGCCTGGAGTTTACTGTACTTCTCTACCACCAAAGAATTATCCCATTTGAGCCTTTGCTAAGCTTCTGGGCCCACACACAAATGGCTCTATTGCCTTAAGTGAAGAAGGAAGCTGGAGCCCCCGGGCACACCAAAGAAACCAGCCTGGACCTGGTAATACAGTGGGGACCCAGCAGCTTGTGGTAGCACAACTGGGCCACAGCAACACAAACATGACCCTGCTCCAGATCTGCCTCAAAAAATAAGTTTTGCTGACGGATCTATTCCTTACAGGTGGTCTCTATGGGTGAAGATGTCGGTCCTGTTGCCATCTCACTAGAGGTCTCCACACAAAACAAAACCAAAACCAAACAAAACCGAATCTAGATAGGCAGCATAAGAGAGATGAGAAATACCCAATACTCCTCTCTTACAAAAAACCAATAGTTTCTGCAGCAGTTTCAGACAATGCATGAGTCACATGTGGCAGGTTGTATTTGTTCAGTTAAGAATAATCTGTTTGAAAGTCAAGACTTCAAAGACGGTGAGAGATGTTTCCCATTTTGACTGCAAGTGTTTTCACATTGTGCCAGGAGCCACTCGTTGATCACAGCTGTAAAAACCCCCAAATGCCACTTCCCTGGAAAGCGCACGACTCCAGAATACAAAGGCAGCTGGAGCGAGTTTTATCTGCAGAGCAAAAGTTAGGAAAAGCAAGAACAGTGGCAGACCAGCTGCCAACGTGGAAAACGCGTTTGAAACGAGCGCGTTCACATTGACACGTTTTATTCTAGATTAGAGAAAAACATCCTCTTAAAACTTCTCGGCAGAAAAATTCCTTCCTAAAAAGATCAAACACAAGAAACTGCTGGGTGGGAAGACATCTGTGTTCTCCACGTTGCTACTAAGGGGTTGGACTAGACGACCTTTAAAGGTCCCTTCCAACCCAAAACGTTCTAGGATACTATGCTCTGTTTCTATTCAAAACAACAGCCCAAGATGGAACAACTTGAAATAAAGAGTAAATGAAATCCCTGCTCTCTAAAGTAAGTATTTTCTCAAATTTTTATCTCAAAGTATTTTTCTCCTAGTATTTATCTCATTCTCTGGTAACGCAAACAGACCGCTTTTTAACAACAGCTCATTTGACCTTCTACAAAAGCCGCTCAATTTAAAACCACAAAGCATATTACTTTGAGATAACACAGAATTTCACACATTCCTTTTTTTTTTTTTCCAAGATCATATATAACTGGAAAAAAAACCTCAAAGAAGTCATTTTTCCTACGGCATCGACAACCAGAGGTTATCCCACTGTATTGCTGCATAGATATTATTTCGATTTGTCTCCAAAGGGAGAAGATACTCACTCCTACTCCAGTACATAAAAAAATTCTGAAATGCTTTTACAAGCACTTTTTACAGCGCTTCCATGCTTGAACGGTACAGCTTTTTAGGGTGCAGTAACTTTTTATCATGCATTCAATAGATTTTACTCCTATAGCCATTTACAGAAATGTGGGTAAGATTCTTTTTATCTACAATTTTCAGCTGCTCAGAGGAGAACATCAAAAAAAAGCACATCCAAGTTTAGGCTAACATAGACGAGCAGAGTTTGAGCGATCATTACGGATAAAAAGCAATCTTTCATTTCAGTCTAGTGTGCAACTATCTCTTATGCTTTGTCTAACAGGAAACTCTCCTTACAAAGAAAGGAGATGTGATTGATTTGTTTTTAAATGGAAAAAAGCAGCTCAGGATATTCCATGGTCAATCATCAGGACACGACAAGAAGCACGATAAAAAATTCACACTACGTTGCACAAGCAAGTTTCTTTCAAGGACATAACCATAATACATTTTCCATCCATTGAGCAGTTCCCAGAAGATAACTGCCATCATTTATTATCTTATTTATCTGCTTTGCTGTTTAGAATTTCAGTAGCTTTCGCTATTTAGTACAGCTATGGGAAAAATAATGAGGCAGCTACAGGTCATCAGTGCAAAGAGACCAGTATTGTAGCTAGGATAAAACTGGAATGTTCCGTCATCAGAATGACACATTACACAGAACCTGCTCAACAGTAAATACTTCTTCTTAATGTATTTTATACCTACCTTTAAGACAAGCTTATGCAAAACAGATTATTAAGCTTAGAATCAATCTGCTCACTTACATATACTGCCTTCATAAAATTAGTACTTTGATAAGTCCCACTCTCACTGCTTAGAATAAAATGTATGTGAAGAAAAAGTCATACTTCTACTTAAAAAAAAAAACAGTTTACTAAATTAGTTTACTAAAATGAATTTAAAAAAAAAAAACAGAGAAAAATATTTCTCTTGCTTTGGGGCAGGAGGAGGGGAGAAATTGCTGAAAGTGGCAGCAGATATTTCCCATTAAATAAATCTTGACTTTGAATATTCAAACCGAAAATGTAAGTACAGAACATTTGCTCAATCAGGTTTTAATTGTTCATAGTTTCACGGATTGCTCGTTTGCAAGAACTGTGGTTCAGACAGACCCAATTTTTTTTTTCTTTTTTGAGATATGGGGCTAAATCACAAAAATTATAACACTCAATTCTGCTACTGTTGAAATCTTATCTGGAAAATTACCACATTTCTAGAAAGATAAGAAATAGAGGGAAACAAAATCAATCTTAGAATGGCACTTCTCTTCCAAAGGTGAACTCAGGAAAAAAAAAAAAACCTACTTAAAATTTAAAATACTCAACACAAAATAATTTTCCTCATTCCTACATCCCAGCTTCAGGGCACACTGCACCTCTGGCTGTAAGTGACTCTTATAATGTAATCTAAGACAAAACCTTAGCGAGGAGCAGTTTACTGACCAGCAGGTACCTACACTATCGTGGGAGTTTATTAAATTATTATAACCTAGATTATTACAAAGCCGTTTTACTCCAAAGCATTACCAGGAGATTTCAGATCAGATTCTGTTAAAAATCTGCAATTATGTCACTTCCGCGTCCAAAGGGACAACGATTCACAAACCGTTCTGGCTAAAGATGTTCTGTAGCAGGGGTTTAGCAAACTGCTTCGTTACGGCTCACTCTAAATTCTCCAGTGGACAGTCACTAACATGGTGCTTTTTCGCTGTAAAGGACCCGATTTTACTTAGAAGGCAGAGGGACAATTTGCAACGCAGCACAAATATCAACTGTGTACAGGGTAAATATATCTCTGATTTCTTTTTTTCCTTCCCAATAGCCTACGGAGCAGGTAGCAGGCGTTCTGCAGAGAGCAGGACTGTTTTACAGACTCGGTGCTTTCCTTACCTAAAGTGTAGAATGCGAGAGATTCTCCAGAAAAGCAAATGGGAAAAGAGGTACGCAAGGAAGCAAAAGAAAACTATTCTCTCTTTGCTACTTCTGCACACACAGCAGGGTGACGTGGAGCAGGAGGCAAACATTAGGGGCTTTGAATCAACCCCTGGAGAAGCATTAGGTCTCTTCTCCGCTGCAAGCATAACCTTGGATGACTGATCTACCCAGGAGAAATTTGTAATTATCTTTACAGTCGAGCCCCATCCACCCTTCAGGATGCACTCAGGCAATTTTCACGGGGACCCTCCCCAGCTCCTTGCTAAATATTTTCTTCTCTAGAAACCTTCATAACCATTACATGCCCTCTGCCACTGTAACCCCACCACACCAGAGTATCTGGGACAGGACACTGCCAGAATTCCTGAAAATGTTCCAGACACGAAAGAACTTTCTTTCCATGTGACAACATGTAAGAGCTAGTTATCTCTAATTTCTCCACCCATCTTTCTCTTCAAAATGTATTTTCAGCATCCTGCTATATATCCAGTTGCATTAGTCACCACGGTCAGCTTGACTCTAAACCCAGTATCAAACTGGTCAGCAGGTCTCCAAATCTGATGGAAAGAGGTTTTTGAGGAAGTAGGGACAGTACAGTCCCACTGTTTCACTTTCCTGGGCTCTCAGAGAGGGCAGAGAGTGGAAATCAAACAATCCTGAAGTGAATGGAGTAAAATCCAGTTGGCAACCGGTCACAAGCGGGGTCCCTCAGGGCTCAGTTTTGGGACCTGTCTTGTTTAATATCTTCATCAATGACCTGGACGAGGGAATCGAATGCACCCTCAGTAAATCTGCAGATGACACAAAATTAAGCACAAGTGTCGATCTGCTTGAGGGTAGGAAGGCTCTGCAGAGGATCTGGACAGGCTGGAGCGATGGGCTGAGGTCAACTGGATGAGGTTTAACAAAGCCAAGTGCCGGGTCCTGCACTTGGGTCACAACAACCCCCAGCAACGCTACAGGCTTGGGGAGGAGTGGCTGGAGAGCTGCCTGGTGGAAAAGGACCTGGGGGTGCTGGTGGACAGCCGGCTGAACATGAGCCAGCAGTGTGCCCAGGTGGCCAAGAAGGCCAACGGCATCCTGGCCTGGATCAGAAACGGTGTGACCAGCAGGAGTAGGGAGGTGATTGTGCCCCTGGACTCGGCACTCGTGAGACCG
>VZZY01024353.1:0-135787 GCA_013400335.1 Eurystomus gularis
ATATATATATATATATAAAAGTAGAAAAAAAAAATTAAGACCTCTGTAGTCAGAGTTCCTACCTCTACAACTCATGATAGCATAATAGTACATGGTGATAGTGTGCATTTTTTAAAAAAGGAAAGCAACAAATATGATAAACTCAGTGGATGAGAGATATCTAAGTCATAAAAGGGGTTAAGACTCAATGAATTCTTAGAAGAACAGGTGAAGAGTACACTGAAAAGGGCGAGAATTTAAGTGTCTCAATCTCTATCTTTTTTTTTTTTTTAATAGCATGCTTCAAGGAAAACAAAACCTGAGTTGTTTTGTCAGTCTGGCTCTTATTTATAAAGTTTGGCTTATTCACTAGAAAGGAACAATTAACCTTCCAGCACCGATTCATATACTTAAGAAATGGCATAGAATGAGGGTTGTGCAGTCTGAAATTAAATTATACAAACATGTTAAGCTCTTGAACAGATTGATGAAGATAACTATTAAGACAGCAAAACATATTCATTGAGGGTGCTTGCTGAACTGACCACATCAGTCAAGAATAGCTTCCTCGTTATGTATTGCCACTTTTCACAATAAGCTGGCATCCACTGAAGTAGACAGCTTCAGTCCAAAATGGTTCTAAAAAGATGTAACTTTTCTGAAGAGCTGCTTTTAGACTGTATACCTGTAAAGCAAGATGGTCAAACAGTGTAATTAAGCATATAGGATCAGAGATCTCACAGGTGCCTTCAATCCCGTGGTTGTTTACTGTAACTTACTTGGCAAGAAATACTGACATTTTAGTTAATATGTAGAGCACAGGTTTGAATTTCATCAGCATGGCTGGTATGGGCATTCTCCAAAAGCCCTTCACCACACTTGAAGAGCTATATTTACTACAGGGGCAACCATCAGTGAAGACATTTATGTTGTTCAGGAAATCAGCTCATGCTGCTGATGTTTGTGTTTTTTAAGAAGAGAGTAAGAAAACCTGGGCTTTTTTTGCCTAGTCTTAGAGCTGCACTTGCCAACAGTGTTACAACACAATCAGAGGAGTTTGAAAAAAATTCCATATCTGCTTATTTGCAAGAATTTTATAGAAGATTAGCAGCAGTTGCAAACGAAACTTTGAGGAATTTCATGTCAGAAGGACAAGAGAATACAATAAAACACATTTAATTTTGAATTCAGGCAAATTCATAGGTATACAGGTGTGGTGGTTAAGTATTCCTCATCTCACTGCCTCTACCTTGCAGCTACTGTGACCATTAGCATCCTGGCTTGTATCAGAAAGGGTGTGGCCAGAGGGCCTAAGGAAATGTTTGTCCCCCTGTACTCAGCACTGGTAAAGCTGCAACCTGAATACTGTGTTCAGCGTTGGGCCCCTCACTACAAGATAGACATTGAGGTGCTGGAGCGTGTCCAAGGAAGGGCAATGAAACTGGTGAAGGATCTAGAGAACAAGTGTTATGAGGAGCAGCTGAGGGAACTGGAGTTGTTTAGCCTGGAGGAAAGGAGGCTCAAGGGAGACCTTATCACTCTCTACAACTACCTGAAAGGAGCTTGTAGCGAGGTGGGAGTTGGTCTCTTTTCCCAAGTGAAAAGTGATAGAACAAGAGGAAATATCCTCAAATTGAGCTGGGGAAAGTTTAAATTGGGCATTTGAAAAAATTTCTTCACACAAAGGGTTGTTAAGCATTGGAACAGGCTGCCCAGGGAAGTCACCATCCCTGGAGGTATTGAAAAGCCATGTGCATGTGGTGCTTAGAGACATTGTTTAATGGTAGACTTGGCTGTGCAGGGTTAACAGTTGGACTCAATGATCTTAAAGGGCTTTTCCAACCTAAATGATTCTGTGATTCTACTCCAGGGTCTAAACTTGTCAGTAATGCACGTTATTTGGAGACTATGTTCCTATTTCATCCACTTTTTCTCCCCATACTTATCCCCTAATATCCTTACTGCTAGTGTCAAAACTCTAGGACTTCTTGGAGTCTTCCTGACCAAGAAAGCCTCATGGATTGCTCTTTCTTGGGAAGAAGCACCACTCAGTCTGTGTGTATGCTTATACGTGGGAAGGTGGCTGATGCTCTCCAAGGGCCATGGACTCACCTTTATTCCACTGTCCAAGGTTCTGAGTCAGGAGCTGCTTTGTGGGTCACTGCCTGAAATGGAGCAAAATCCTCATTCTGTTTCCCTCAGGTTTAGAAGCCTTCTGCCCTATCCTGTCTTAATGTCATCCATGGATATTTAAGATGTTGAAGGAATTATATCAGAAGTCTTGGGAGGGAAAAAAAAAGAAGGCAGTTTTCTGTAGTGTGAACTTCCCTCAGGGCTAAAACAGCTGAATTTGAGTGCTGCAGGTAACTAGAGCTAATGGGTTTCTAAAGCTGTTTCTGAAGAATTTGCTCATTGCTAGGGGAGGCAAGATAAGGTGGATGATCCCTTGAAAATAACTACATTTTTTATGGTCTTCAGCATGGGTGAAGCCCCGCCATGTGAAATAGTATGTAAGCTTCAAAGCTGGTTATGAAAATGGAGTAGAGGATTCCAGAGAGCGCTGCAATAAAAATGATAACAAGCCTGTTTAATACCTTTTTCTTGGAATTTCATCATAGCCAAAACCCTTGTCCTTTGGAAACTTGAATGGGAGAAACAATTATTCAACATCAAATTGATCCAAAAGAAAATTTTGACTATTTTAATAGAAATATTTTTCTTCAGGGCATCTGAATTTAACTGAAATCCAGAGGTGCCTTATGGAAGCAGCAGAAGAAGTGTTTCATGACAACATCTCTTCAGTGGATTAAGCATCTTTGTCAGATTTATCCAGTGAGGCATACTAAAGAGGCCCTGCTCTGAGGAAATGTTGAAGTTGTCCCTTTTGATAGGGAATATATTGGGGCTAGATCCTGAATCAATTATCTTTGTTTTCTTTATTGGCCATGCAATCTATATGGTTGGCAGAACTCTTTGCAGAGTTTGAGCAAAACTCTTTAAAGTAATATCTGCAAGTTGGTTCTGATCCAAGAGAAGAAAGTACAATATATGCCATATTAAAACTGACTTAATGTAAATATTGTAGCTTTGTCACTTCTGATTTCAGCCTACAGAATTGCTCAGGTATTTAACATCAGTGAAAAGGAACTTGCTGTAAAATATACATATATATTTTAATGACAACTTAGGGAACATAGTCAAACTGTTCTTTTCCTCTTCCCTGAATACCATGGATAGAGGGGGCGGGGGCAATATCCTTTATTCTTCCAGCCAAACAGTTTTGATTTTACAGTTGAGGCTGCATTACATATCTTGTGCCAACTTCATGCTGTGCTAATATAATTTATCAACCACACAATGCTAAGAAAGAACAATACAATTCAGGAGAAAATCAGCTCCTTTCTAGTTTCTGCAAAAGGCGTTGCAAAGCATAGTTTCTCAGAGTGAAATTAAAAGTAGTTTTGTTCCTTCAGGCAACAAATTCATTACTAGAAAAGGAGGTAGTTGCACAATAGGATTACCCTTTGCTTCTGTAGACAGAAGAGCAGCAAATCAAGGTGACAGAAATGCTGTGAGAAAAATGGTAGGGGAGTTACCAGATAACTGTTTTTCCTACTGATGCATTTGCATCAGAGTAGCGTCATGGTTCTCTGTTGGCTGGAATTACGTCACATAGAATACTGGCCTGGAGTATGTTCATTGCTTCCCTCTGTAAGAGAGATGGGGAATTGTTTCAGGCGTACAATAGTGTAAGAGCTAATTTCCTGCAGTAACTATATGGCCCTTCTTAACTGGTTACTAGAGCTGAATACCTCAAAGCAAGGCATGCAATTTGCATAGTGTTTCATACACTATATTTCAAAGGAAGATGTTTTAGCCTAATTCTAGATGGTGGGTCACTTTCTTAAGTAAAGAATGAAAAATAAGAGCTGCTGTAATTTTATCATTCCTGTTGTTGGAAAGACTATCCTGTCAGTGGTTGGGCTTGAATCAAGGCCATTGGAGCCCTGCAGAGTCTAGTTGTTAAGCTAGGGCACTGGAAGACGTTTGAAGTGTAACAAGTGACCTATTCGACCTAATATTTTTCTCACAGCAGGAAGCTACACAGGTTAATCAGGGTTTATATGTTGGGATTTTTTAAATTAACTGTAAAACAATTGGGACCATCTGGTCAAAGAGGTCTTGTTTCAAGTGAAAGTAGTGTCTGTTAAATACCCACACATCCTGCATGCACAGTACAAATGGTACACAACAACTGTTGGGGAATACATAATCTACCTAATCTCTGGTGCCCAGCTAATACTGCGTGTTGTCTTCTAGTACATTACGGCTTTTCTGTTACAGTACTTCAGAACTAATGTATCCAGATGGCCCAGAACAGTAGGAGTCAGCCTTATGGAGACTTTCTGAGGGTAGGAGCAGAAGAGTTATCTATACACATGCCCGAACAACCAAGAGCCAAGATGTTGTTTCCTGAGAGATGTTTTCTCTCCACGGGAGAATAGGTCCGGTGACCTATTAAGGGCAACGCTGCCTTCATGAGAGGACAGGACGGTCAGGGAATGGGTGGTTGCTGTTTATACAGGCTGCATTCCCTTCTAGCCACAACCTGCTAACCAAGTGTTGGTAGTGTACCAGAGCACTTCACTTCAAGGTCTGAAATATGCCTTCACTTCTGACATGATGCTGTGGCATTGATTGAGCATTGAGTAGTGCCTAGCCAGACCTATAGACTTCTGTAAGGATAGTCTCCCTGCCTAAATCTACCCTTTAATGAGAAACCTTCTTCGCTGTTCCCCCACCCGCAAAGGGGTAAAAGGGCAGGAAATTGCTGTCTTCCTTTTTTATAATATCACCTGTGCCTATTTCAGTCTCCAAACCTAATGTGTTAAATGTTTTAGACTAATTGAATTATCTGTAGAACTTGCTGTTCAATGTATGTACCTGAATGCTTACCTCCCATCGGTGTATATGTGAGACTAAATCTTGGCTAAATCTCAGCATTTTCAGCAAACTGTTAGGCATATTTCATAATCTTTAAAGGACTGTTAGAAAAATCACTACACTGCAGAAATATCAGCTTATTACATGCATATCAACTGATAGTCCACCTTCCAGTACTTTCCTGAGCTGTAGTGGACATTTGGCATTCAGCAACAGGGACTCTCTGAATGGCATGTCAGAATTGATGGCTGCCTGGCAGCCTTCTGTAATCTCTGTTCTGGAAAAATTACCAACTGTTCTGCTCTGCTGACATGAAAAATATATCCTTTCAGCTTTAACAGCTATAAACTGGAGCTATCCTGGTGTCGGGCACATTCAGACCCAAGAGCTGGTGGCAGGACAGAGTTGAAAAGTGGTAACTATCTTGCCATCTGTCACTTCTGATGTAAACCCTCTCCATTTGGAGTCAGCCCTGTGTGATGCAGAATTGGACTGACTTCATTTTACGTGTCTAAAAAGTGGTTTCAAAGGTCTTCCCTGCCACAAAGACCAAGTGGCACACAATGTATTCTGTAGAGCTGGTACAGAAATAGAGCTTTCATCCCTGGAAAGCTTAAAACATTTCAAAATAAGCTTCTCCTTTGGTCCACAGAGACAGACAGGTACTGAAAGAAAGCACCTTCTGAAAGTCTTCAAGTCAGAGATGCTGGAATCTTTTGATCAGAAATTACACCTTTCATTCTGACAAAGGAAAATGAAAGGGTTGACACTTCAAATCTTCCCCAATACAAGATTGAAAAACTGTACTTTCAAACTCTTCTGAGGATTTACTGTAGTTTTAATGTAAGACTGTTTCTTCTATCCAGGCTTCCACCTAAATCTGACTTGCTAAAAAAATCTCCAAGTTCCTGGTGTTTTGTCATATCACATGTGAAAATTAAGACTGTTGCCAGGAAGAAGTAGAAGGACTTTGCTATTGGTGGTGAGTTTTGGTGGTTTATGCTCTGTGAAAGTGGATTGAGGGGGTGGGGATTTCTTTTGGCATGTGCTGTAATAATGATTATAGTGAGGAAACTTAGCGATTCACTGTAGATAAAGTTCCAGGTTAACTGCATATTTTCACAATACCATTTCTACCTTTATTTCTCTGGAATTGTCACTCATTTAGTATAGCTGATAACATCAGATCAGGAAAAGTTGTTAGATAATTTCAGGGGTTTATCCATCCTCCTTTTCAGGGCTGAAGTGTGATTAAGAGTTCATAGGAGCACTAGAGATTCAATACCAATAACAAACCGAAGATTATCTGATGTTTATGAAAATGCCTGCATTATTTACAAATGAGGTCAGAATTCTTTTTCTGGAATGAGTTAGAAAACTGTCAGATCCTACAGTGTATGTCTGAGTAAGCTGTGGAAGATCCTAGGAAGGGAGAAGGATATAGAGGTATAAAACTGACCCTTGCGTTCTTGAGAGCCAGAGCTGATCAGTGTGCTGCAGATCACTATCACAGGAAGAAACCTCCGTCTTTATACCAGAAAAGTTGCAGGCAAGAATGGCAGTGGCTGATTGTTTTAACAGTCACCTGATCTTATCTGCCAGCTTTGCTACAAGGCTATGCATTCATAATCTAAACTAATATAGAAAAGCCTCATTAATACAGTTTTTAAATGTTATATAGAAAATCTTGAGGGAAAGGATCTGATGAGCTGCCAGAGTCCTGAGGCTTTCTGCAGGAGGGCTGTGCTGTTTATATGTGGGTATATATTTCTCTTTTTGCTGGTAGGTACATGGTGATTATAGCTATTTCTTCCTCAGTCTTAGATTCTTCTTGGGTTTAGTTTTTACACTTGATCTATCTACTTGCATGCTCTCTTTTAATTGGTTCCTAGTTGCTCAGTTTTTCTATTCTGTTCTATTTCTAAAACTGTCCTTACCTGACCAATGGGAGTTTGCACTTCTATAGCAGCCATGCAATGTTCATTGCAATTTGTGTTTACACATATCCACCCGTGTCCAGCTACCCTTACATGACTTTTTCATTCCACAGGAGTTCCCACTCATGCAAGGTTTTTTTCACACCTTTTTTAATGCAAGTTTTCCTCCAAAGCATATCTCCCCCCATGCATGTTCCCCTCCCTGCCCCTGCCACATGTCCTGCTCACTTTAAGTCATAATAAGAAAAATCAAATTTATTCAGTGACAGAACAAATCTTGGAGACGAGGGGAAAAAAAATCCCATGTGATGTATACTGATCAGTGTCAATATTGCTCTGTAAGGAGACTGTCACTGTGATCCAGTCAAGCAGGATTAGTATGTTTCTTTTACAACTCAGTTGGGCATCACTATTTCTGCTTACAGAAATCTCCCAAACAAGAACACAGGAGCATCTTCTATGTTTTTACACCCTGTTTGTAATTTTCTTACTACAACCACTCATTTTTTCCTTTTTTAATAATATTAGCTGCAATGCAGCTTGCATGGCTGGAGAAAGAATGTCTTGCAAAAGCTTAGGTGCTCATCAAAATTCCTTTCTGCACCACAGCAGACCTTTAGTTTTATAAAATCCTACTTCTCATATGCTGGCAATACTCCAAATAAAAGGATTAACCTGTTTTCACAAACAATTCTCATGCTGAATGGCAAAATGATATAACATCGCAGGAACTGCTAATGAAAGAGCTTTACACAAAGCACTCACTTAGTGTTGTGCATTCTGCCTGGCCTGACTTGGGCTGCATCCACGCAACAAAGCCAACCCAAAGATTTGAGGAATAGTGAGGTTTGAAGCGCTGGCACCTTCATGCCTGAAAGCTTAGCTAGGGAAACCTCAGTATCTGAAATAGGACATGAGGCTGTTAGGATGAATGATGGGAGTTTGTTCATGACAAAAAAAATATCTGTCTCATTAATCAGTAATGAGACTTCTAAAGCACCCCTGATCATTGCTGTGAGCAAGGAGGAACATTTGGTAACCTTGAAATTATTAACATTTGAAGAAAGAGCAAGTAAAGACTGATGTGGCTGTGCTTGGGGCTGTGTGGCTCCCAGCAGACTCTGATGCTTGAAGAGGGGATGCACAACACCTAAGGAACAGAAACTATTCTATTTGATTGTGAGTGTTGGGTGGAACAGCAATTCATAGAATCATTCACTTTGGAAAAGGCCCTTGGGATCATCAAGTCCAACCATCAACCCTACTCTACAAGTTCCCCTCTAAACCATATTCCCCACACACCACATCTAAACGACCCTTAAGCACATCCAGGGATGGTGACTCAACCACCTCCCTGGGCAGCCTACTCCAGTATCTGACTACTCCTTCTGTGAAAACTTTTTTCCTAATGTCCAGTCCAAACCTACCCTGTTGCAGCTTGAAGCCATTCCCTCTTGTTCTATTGCTAATTACCTGTGAGAAGGGACCAGCACCAACCTTGCTACAATGTCCTTTCAGGTAGTTGTAGAGAGTGATGAGGTCTCCCTTTAGCCTTCTCTTCCTCAAACTAAACAGTCCCAGCTCCTTCAATTGGTCTTCATAAGATGTGTTCTCCAGGCCCTTCACCAGTTTCGTTGCCCTCCTCTGCACTCGCTCCAGCACCTCAGTATGTCTCTTGTATTGAGGTGCCCAAAACTGGACACAGTACTCAAGTTGTGGTCTTAACAGTACTGAGTACAGGGCCACAATCACCTGCCTACTCCTGCTGGTCACGCTATTTCTAATACAAGCCAGGATGCCATTGGCTTTCTTGGCCACCTGGGCACACTACTGGCTCATATTCAGCCGCTTGTCAATCAGAACCCACAGGTCCTTTTCTGCCAGACAGCTTTCCAGCCACACTTCTCCAAGCCTGTAGCGTTGCATGGGGTTGTTATGACCCAAGTGGGGCCTGGCACTTGGCTTTGTTGAAGCTTATACCGTTAACATTGGCCCATTGACACAATCTATCCAAGTCTCTCTGTAGAGCCTCCCTGTCCTCATGCAGATCAACACTCCTGCTTAACTTGGTGTCACCTGTGAACTTACTGATGATACACTCTATGTCCTTATCAAGATCATCGATAAAGATGTTAAACAAAAATGGTCCCAACACTGAGCCCTGAGGAACACCACTTGTTACAGGCTGCCAGCTGGATTTAACTCCACTCTTTGGGCCCGTCCGTCCAGTCAGTGCTTGCTCCAACAGATTGTATGCTCATCGAGGCCATGAACAGCAAGTTTTTCCATGAGAATTCTATAGGGAACAGTGTCAAATGCTTTTTGAAAGTCTAGGTAGTTCCTGACGAAGAGAAGTACCTGAGGAAGAGAAGTACAGTACTCTGAAAACCACATAGAAAGGGAGACTAACTAGCAGCTTGGGCTGTAAGAACTAGGTTCAGTGACTCACAGGATCAAACACCTGTGACACTGTAGATAGCATGTTTCGCTTGCCTGTTCTTCCATTATATTTTGCTTTGCTTTTTTTTTGTTTATCTGTCTTAGGGCCTGGGAGAGGCAGGAACTACCACAACTTCATGTGGCCATTTAAAATGCTTCTGCTAGGCTATGTAAAGACTGATAGTGTTGCTGGCATAGGACAGATGGTGTTCAGTAAAAAGGAATTGAGGTTTTGCTCAGCACCTCTGCCAGTCTGAATTCACCATGCTTGTTTGCCAGCAGGCAGAGACCTGCAGCCTCAGAGCTGTCAAATTCCCTGACTCACACATCTTAGACAGATCAATAGAGCCTCAGCATAAAGCAATTACAGCAAATTGGAAGAAGAAAAACCCTGCCAGTGAGTCAGCAATAGTTGGGAGTGGGGGAGGAGGAAATCCAAGTTAAAAAGTACAGCAAGGGGGTGGCATTTGGTTGCCCAGAAGGTTGTTTCTCCATATTGCTATTACAAATAGCAATAGGGCTGGAGAGCATTGCTTTGGGTACTAATTTGACTGGGGTTGAACACTTGGAATAACCCTAGGCCAAGTGTCTCAGAATGGTTTCCGAGGTCCTGCTCTGTAAACACAACTTAAACTGCTCAGAGGAGCTGCCTGGTTGACTCTGAAAGTTGTTGATTTTTATTTTTTTTAATCATATCTTTATTGCAGTAAATAGCCTTACATGTTTCCAGGTTTTGTGTTAACAATAGTACTGCACTATTTTTTTAACTTCTCTTCATGATCCTATGGCTACATTCCCAATTCAACAAAACACTGTTATACTATAAAGTGTTTGGCCAAGTCTCAGCTTCAACTGGGCCGGAAGGACATGAGGCCAAAGCAGTTAAGAATCCTGTCATGTAACTTTAGGCTCAGGAGATTGAACTCCTGGTTGATTGATTGACCATTGTATAACTGATAGACCAAAGCATGACTGAACCGAGTTCATTCTTCCCTGTTGAATCCTGAAGGATTTTTCAGTTTGCTGATCTTACAGCTACCCTCTCTGAATGCACTTTTTCTGCTGTAGTATGAAAAGAAGGTATTGACTGACTTCATGGTAAAAGCCACATATCAATTATAGGTGGCAGGGACACACTTAAAGAGAGGTTGAGTAGTAGGTGTATTATAGCCACAATAGTCTAAATTTGGTGGTGATAAAGAAACCATCCTGGAAGGGAGATACGTGCACTGCATGTTACATGTGGTGGAAGCAGGGAATGTTGTAATTCTTCCTTTTTCTACTCAGACTGAAGAAGCTTTTGTCTGTGAGACATGTAATAAAAAACACTTTTCTTAAGTTTCCTTTGTGTTATCTTGACAGTCTAACATCACTGACGACAAATGGAAGCAAAGTGGCATTTGCATTAGTAAGAGACTTAATTAAATGGGTTCTGATGTCTGAAGACAGTACCTTAAATTACTTTGTCACGTGTTTGGTTTTTTTTTTCCCCCTTGTTCCTCTTTGCTGTTTTTCTCTGCAAGACATGCCTTGATAAACTGTTAAATTGCTGCTTGGAAGCCCATTGGCTCCTGTTGCTTGTTCTGCTGATATAAAATTGAAATGGAGCTTTTTGCTTTAGTGTGCTAAACACCAGACAGGTCCTCTTTCACCAGCTTTCTCCCACTGCAACTCTGTTGATTTACAACCCACTTACCTTAATTTACAGCATGAAAGAAGCTTTTGAAACTGCAGATTAAAATCTGGACTTGGTTGACTTGTCCATTCTTTTTGAATAGCTGTTTTTAGTTGCATATAGTTTTCTGCAAGGTCATTTCAGTTCAGGCTCTCTGAAAAACGGCAAAAACCCTGAAAGTCTGGCAGTACTTGTGTAGCACTCAAAGACAGCATTGTTGCTTCGATTAAAACAGCACAGGCCCCTGTGGCCTTTATCCAATAACTTATTTCTCTATGCTGTTCTTGGGGTACCCATTGAATGTCACTATAAATCAAAAGGTGACTGCACTTTGTTATTGCTACAGAATGTACTCAGCAAAATTTTCATTGAAAGACTTCATGTAAAGCATTGTTGCTCTTCATTAATGAGGCTACAACAGAAACTTTGCTGGTAATGTTCCTAATAGTGTTTTTTCAGCTAGGCCTGGTCAGACTGTAAGGACTGGGAAAGTATAAGTATATTCCTATCTGTGTTTTACTTTGATGGTGGTAACTGTGACAGAGGCTTAATCAATGATAATTACAGTTGCATTCCAGGGGCAACATTTTAGCATGCTAATGAAAAGGTCACTTGGCCCACCAAAATATGAGATGTCTGTGTGGGCACTCGTAGCACGCTGTTGTGGTTTAACACCAGCTAACAACTAAGCACCATGCAGCCACTTGCTCACTCCCCCCACCCAGTGGGATGGGGAAGAGAATCAAGGAAAAAAAAAAGTAAACCTCATGGGTTGCAATAAAGACAGTTTAATAGGACAGAAAAGGAAGAAAATAATAACAGTAACAAAATGACAATCATAATAAAATAATTAGAATATACAGAACAAGTGATGTACAATGCAATTGCTCACCACTTGCTGACAGATGCCCAGTCACTTCCTGAGCGTTGCCTCCTGGCCAGCCTTCTCCCAGGTTTATATACTAGGTGTGACATCATATGGTATGGAATATTCCTTTGGCCAGTTTGCGTCAGCTGTCCTGGCTGTGTCCACTCCCAGCTTCTTGTGCCCCTCCAGCCTTCATGCTGGCAGGACATGAGGAACTGAAAAGTCCTTAATTTAGGATAAGTACTACTTAGCAACATCTAAAACATCAGTGTGTTATCAACATTATTCTCATACTAAATCTAAAACCAGCTACTAGGAATAAAATTAACTCTATCTAAACCCGGATAACTACAAAACAGCATGACTTGCGTGGGCTGCCTATTGGGACCAATCCCAGTAATGCTCTCACCACTGAACCAGGCATGTTGGTGAGTGTCCTAAGTGCAGTTCGCAAGCAAGGTATACATAGAAATGTTCTGCAGTCAAAGATCCTGCCCACGACTCATTTACCTCGTCACAACTGACCTCCACTCTGAATATGGAAAATTTGCAGAGAACTACTGTTGCTTCCATTGCAGGCTTGAAAATAGCGCTCCCAAATGTTTGTGACTGTATTGAACTGCAGCTATTTCTTGAGATGAAGAAGCTGCATTCATTTTGATAAATGATATGCTGTGAATTGTTTTCTCAGCCTAATTAAAAATGTAAAACAAGGGAAGGAAAAAGCACTATGATGCAACTGGCAGATATAGACACTGAGAACTGAACGATGTTGCCCAAAAGATATTGTACTTGAATGGAAGAACAGAGAATAAGGCATACAAGGAGCCAGGCTCTGGAATACCTTGCTTTCTTCTGCAGTTGGCATTATTCCCCTTTTGTGTGACAAAACCTAGTGTCTATATAAGCTAGCACACTCCCAGCAAGTGAGAAATCCACTCCCCTGCCATCTGCTCTCCTACATGAATAATTAGGAGGAGGAAACAGGCCCAGCTCAGGAAGAGAGAGAAGCAGATAGCAGGATAATGCAGGGAGAAAAATATCCCATCAAAACTAGCGGCAGGCTGGGCGGAGGGAGAAGGGGGAGATGAATTTCTAGCCTTAGGCAAGTGCAGCGTGCAGTGAATAAGGCTGTTCACAAAACAACCAGCAGTGCTTAGAGTGGAGAGCTTGTAGGGGAGGGAGCAGAACTCCAGTTCCAGGAAACCCTGTCCTTGCAAACACGCTTGAGCAAGAACTGCCAAGTACACTGGAGTTCTAGGCTGTCACTGCAGCTTGTTACTTGTGCGTGATCTCTGAGGTATTCTGCATCAGCCAAGCAGCAGACTGAAAACGTTGTCCCCTTCAGAGCAAATGTCCTCTCAGAGTGCTTTGTTTATATCTACTGAGTATATCAGTCTTGTATTCAGTTGATCCATTTCCTTTTGCTGTTAAGTCTCATACCATCCTTTATTTCTTAGAGCAAGACATTTGTACTCCACGTGGCCTTGTGCAATATCCAGAAACAAGTACCAAAGATATACCCCACAGTATGATTCTCTATCTAACACTGACTATTTACACAGAAGGAAATGTTAGTAGCACTGCAGGAACTATGAGCTTCCATCTGTAGCTCTGGTTTATGTTCTGTGGGTTCATGGCTAAATGAAGAATCTTTATCACCCACATCTCTTAGTGATTGTAAAGCCATATTTCTTTTGAAGAATCCTAAAACCACAGAAATACAAGTAAGGCCACAAATGTGAATCTCATGCTTCCAGTGAAAAGACTTGCAGCCCACCTTATAAGTAACTAAAGAAGGCAATTGCTATCCCAACATTTGGCTTGGCAAATGTTCTTCAAGCTAGCTAATCCAGCAGGTTTATAGCGACTATTTTCATACCCCATACTCAGTATTGTGGCTTTTTCCTAGCCATGTGAAAGGTGGCACTGAGTTACTTCTTCCTGGTTATCAGCAAGGGCAGGGCATCTGTACTGCTAACAAGACTTGCCAGTGCCATTGCATGTAGTACATCATATGCATAATATGTACCATAAAATTCTGTGTGATGATTTCAGAGCTGTGGCAACAGGAAATGCTAGGCTCTGGATACAATTGTTGTTAACCCTTCTTTGAGTGGAGACTTTGATATGATTGGAGCTAAGAGTGGTGAAAAATTGGACCTTTGGATGTGCAGGCCACAGCTCCCTGCTGCTTTGCCTCTCAGAGGTATTCCAATATGCACTGCAAAAAGAGAACCTCAGTTCCTTTTGTTGATGCATGAACGCACAAATGGTCGTATTCACATTTCATCCTGTAGTAATGACATATTCAATACTTCCTTCAGTTGTGTAACTTCTGTAAGTATTTAAACACGCAAACCCCATGCCTGTATGTGCACAGGAATTTTTACAACATACAACTTGAAAGCCCTGTTTTAGGGGGAAAAGTTTCAATTTTTGTGTGTATATTTTTTTAACCCTCCCCTGTAGCAAAACTTTCCTCCAAGTCTCCTGCTGCCTTTTCAATATGTGATGTATCTGTCTTGGAAGAAGCTGTGCAATTCTGTATACCTATCCACTCACTCTGGTTAGCCATGATTGATTTGTCTTTATTTTTATTTTGCTCCCTCTGTGTAAGGTTAGAGCAGTTGTTTAGCAAAAGGAAGGACTTCCAGAAGTTTCCTCAATGTAATTCCTTTCTTCTGTAATAACAAACTCAAGCATTTCTTATATTTTTGTTTGGTAGTAATGGGGCCCTTTTTTTCCAATTTCCAAAGCAGAATGTGCTTATTTTATCTCCTCTCAGGTTTACCTCACCTTTGTGGTTCCTGCTGTCTATTTGAACTTTTATTTCACGCAGTAATTAATGTGTTGTAATGAATCAATTCTTGGCTTTCTTTCCTCCTTCATTAATGCAGGAAATTCTTTGTTGTTCAAAGAGGTCATGTGTCTGCCAGATTTCACACAACTCATTTGAAAGGAGCTTTAAATACTGTAAACAAATCAATCCTCAACCCAAACAAAACAGAGGGGAATAGGAAAAGGTGTGGTGGTTCTACCTGCATATGAATCTCTCTCTTTTGCACAGGTAGGCTTTTTTTTTTTTTTTTTTTTTTTTTTTTTTTTTTACTAACTGGCATTCCTAAGATTGAACTTTTTCTTAATAGCTTTTATATCTTTTTCTTTATATATTGCATATGTACATAGAACCAGAGAGCTTTAACTCAGAGCAAGGGCTGTTCTGCCCTCATCCTCCACATCCTGGGTATTCTACACTTCTATAAAATAATAAAAAAAAAAAGTGTGTTGTTTTTCTCTCTTGCCTTGAAGCAGAAAGCATTTTGTTTTGTTTTTCTTGTTCTTAACAACTGGCAGTACATAATCTGGGACAATATCTGTCTGTCTAGTGACCAGAGTGAACTTCCCTGTATCATAATGGTTTGAAAGCCTGGAGGACTGAGACATGTCAGAAGTCATTAAAATGTAGAAGCTTCATCCACCCACGGTGGTTGCTGTTGATCCTTTTAACTCTCACTACAGTAAAGAATCCTTGGGTGTTTTCCTTCTCCAATTAAAGCAGACAGAAGACTTCTCTGTGAGGTTCTGTGGCTGTTGAATTTCACACATTGCTTTATTTGAGTAAACAGACTCCATAAATATGTATGGAGAAGAAGTCCCAACACAAATAAATTGTTGCAGCTCTTTTCAGAACATATAAATCTCTCTGAGTGTTTTACTGGTAGTGTTTAGCATGTAGTTGCAATGGAGATGAATTGCAAGGTGGTTTTGAACTTCTGCTCTTAGTGCAATATTGGATAATTTAATGGGCAGCTGTTGCCCAGCAATGCTCACAAGGAAATGGTAGGTGCTCTTGCTACAACATGTAGGGCCCTTGGTCTTGTCTTTCCTTCTCTTTGGGGTCTCTTAGAACCTAGTGAACCAGAGAAAGGAAAATAAGCTTACGTGGAATTTGACTGAGACATCTACAGGTTTCTGGGAAAGAGTCCTGGGTCTGCAAGGTATAGAAATCTTGAATCTGTCCAGTTACACTCAATCCAAAACCAAGAAACTGGAGACTTAAATATACCAAAGACATAACTTTAAACCTCATGAAAATGGGAAAGACCTCCATCCTTCTGTCATTGTGTTGTTCAGGCAGCAGCAGAAGTAGAAACAATTAAGAATTGGAGAAGATCCCATGGTAGAGACCTCTGTGAAGTCTGTCTGAGCTGTAAATATGAAAGTGTAATCCTATTTAGGAGACAGGATTATCTTGTGTATTTCTGTAACAGTACTGGAGAAAACCAGTGAAAATTGGTGGGGTATCATTGGCCATCACTTATGTGCTTTATAAACATAACATATAGCACATCTTTTACTATTAAGGCTGTAAACAGTCTTAATCTATACCACAGTCCCTAAAGCCAGAGCTGCTGCTTTATGAGAATGTAGAAGTGTAATTTCATGACAGGGCACCATGCTGTGAAGACCACAGCTGGGGCTACAGCAGTAGCACTGGGACCAGGAATACCTGAGCTGAACTAGTGTGCTCCTCTACCTAAGTGGACTGACCCTGCCCCTCACAGAATAATGCAGCTGGGATGGCGTACAGACCTGAACTACTGTAGGCACCTTCACGTGGTGCTGAGTGCTGCATAGACATACCCTAACAAATGTTAGGAGTGACTCTGGTTTATTCAGTCCCAGAAAATTATTCTCAAAGAAGAACAGGCTATTTCCACAATTACCCTGAGGTCATATCATTTATGATACCCTAGAAGAGATACTACGTTATAACAGTGGTCAGTACCTATGCTGTCCTGCTGTGTCATTTGGGCCTTGCAGTTCTATCTGGTGCTATAGAATAGGCCCAGCTTTCTCTCAAATTCATTCCACCCTGCTGCTGCTGTCTCCTTCTCCTTTAATGTGCTTTGAGAAAGGCATTTATCCATCAGTGCTAGAGAACGTGTTTGTATTTTGGCTCTTATTAATCAGTGTGTAATTCTAAATTAAAACATGACTTTTCTGTTAACATTTTATGTAGTTTCATTCTACAGCCTGTGAGTAACTTCTGATTTGATTCCCATGCCCCTTGGAAGGGAGCTGTATTTAAATGCAGTGGTTTCTTGCCCACTGCAGACTGTTATTTGAAATACTCCCACAGGATGTGTGCACTCATGACAGAATTTATTCCCTTACCATACTTTCACACAGAGCAAAGCTTCAACCAGCTTAAATGAGAGGAGCCTGCGTGGCTACACCAGAGTCCTTCCATGTCACCTGCTCTCCACCCTGCTGGTTCACTGCTCCAATCCCTACACAATTCCACACCCCCACCCCTTTGTTCTGCCCCCTCCTCATTCACAGAATTGCCTAGATTGGAAAAGATATTTAAGATCATCAAGTCCAATCATCAACGTAACACACTGACAAGTCTTCAACTAAACCATAACCCTTTCAGTAATGAAATTCTTCCTAATGTCCAATCTAAACTTCCCTTGGCACAACTTCCTCTCACCTCAGCCTGCCTGTTGCAACGCCCTGGGTTTAGTGATAATGTCAAATATGGCTCTGCTCAGAGCCCAGCTGGACTGCTGTGGCTGATGCTGCTGCGTAAGTGTACATGGTTGATGTCTTTACATCATGGAGACGAAATGTGTCCATCTATCCTGCCTATCCATTTTTTTCAAGGAAATCCTTTCATACCTTATTTCCTTATTCTAAGGACTTTTCCCTCTAGAGCTAGTAAAGGGATAGAACATTTTTAAAAACAGTGAGATTTAATTGCCAGAATTCATAATCCTATGATACCCTCCCCATAACAGCAGCGGCACCTTGGTGTGAGGAAACTGAAATGAGCACTTAATCAGAACATCCGTTTTGTTTTCTACCCTTAGGTGCTAAATTTAAATGGTGTTTAAAAGGAGAAAAGAGACAACTCAGCAAAAATGTATTCCTAAATCCAAGTTTCCTTTTTTTAATCACTCTAAATTTACATTTTCTACTCCAAGAACTGCAAAGGTACTATTGAGACTTTGTAACAGTACTGCTTTGGACTTCAAACCTCAGCAGAAAAGGCAGCAAGCCAAACTGTGACCTTAGTTGAATGGGCCACTAACAAACAAACAAAAATTGGGGACAAAAATTAACTGCTTCTATTACACTGCTAGAATACTGAAGGAGAAATCTGCTTCTTATGGCTGATGTAAGCTGTAAACTTGAAGGCTGGATGCCCTTGTTTAAGAAAGGCTCAAACAAGAACAGTAGAACTCAGAGTAGGACCTTTACAGTCATTGAATTATCTCATTGCTAGTAAAATTTAACCTTGGCTGAGGTGTGTGGGAAGGGGAAACAAAAGCATTTCTTTGTTCAACAGAGAGCAACATGTGAGTCTGGTTATGAGTGGGTCATTTAGATCAGTAGTAATTAATTGTCTGTGGCCAATTAATTAGAAAGAACAAGTGGCTACTCAGAAGGGCAGAGAGGGAAGGAGATTTCTTAGGGAAACTAAGAAAATTCTCAAGATATTTGGGCTACATGGTTAAGAAGAATATGGTCTTAAAATATGACGTTAGAGTCTCTAGTAAATGCTATTAGGTTGAATGGCCTCAAGGTACAGCCTTCATCATTTTAAGCAGAATGCTGGATAATAAAAATTGAAAACTTTGTTTAGAAAAGATGGCCTTTCTGGTATGATGTATGGAAGTAAGAGTAAAAAACAGATTTTGTTCAGTAATAGGTCTCAAAAATATGCCTGAAATACTGAAAAGCATCAAGAATGCAGCGTGATTGCAGGAAACAAAAAGTAATATTAAAGTTGCTGAAAGAGAAAGTTTCTTCTCTTCCTTATTAGATTTACAGGAAATAAGCTTGTTTTGAAGGTAAGGTCACAGGTGTGTCTAATCTTCCAGGTATTTTTACCTGACCTTGTACTTGTCTTTAGTTGATGCAATCATTTTTTAAACTAAGTTGTATTTTGAAGTGCTAATGATGTCATTTCTGGGCATAGGTTTCGGGGTGGTTTAATAAAACCCAGATTCCACTGGGTTTTATTAATATATTTTGGACTTATTCCTCAATTATAAACTCTGAGGGAACAAAGGTAGATAGACCTGGGAGAATGAGGCAGCCTCTCCCACACCAAGTTGGCCAAGGGACTTTATGGAGTCCAGTACAGAGCTTTCCATTTCAGTTCCTAGTGGCTGATCTCACTTACTCCTCACCCCAAAGTGTCTAAGCTTTTAGAAGCAAACATTTCTGGTCAAAAATACTGTGCTTCTTTTGCATTTGCCCTATGGGACACACTGTTAAATCAGTGCTGTAAACATATGGCTATGGCCAGCTACCGCAGTAGTCCTCAGAGACATTGCAACAACTGTATGAGGTTCCTGGTTCTGTGAAATCTCCTGCTGTACAGGCTGGTGATTTCTGCACTTGAGCTCCTTAAATTACAGATCTGTGGAATTGATGGAGAACAGCTGAGGCCCAGAAAAAGCTCAGAAGCAAGCTTGGAGTCTGTGAAGGCATTTATTTTTATTATTATGGTTATACATCACTTGCTTCACAGTGTTCATGCAAAGCAATGTTTCACAGCGAGATTTTTGCCTTCAAAGTCAAGAGCACTTTGCCCTTGAGTTTCTAGGAAAGAAAACACAAACCTACACAGTGCTCTATGGTGGTTTCCTTCAGCACGCTCTCTGGTCCTTTTTCTAGTTGCCTAGTAACCAGGGAAGGGAGGAGGAGGATGAAGGAGGAGGATGTGAAAACATGGAAGCACCTGAAGAAGCAGATTATCTTTAGCAAATTGATTGGTTACATCAGCTCTTGATTTTCTTGAGCTACTCCATTGCAGTAGGCCATCTGCATTGGCTTTTTTTAGGTGATTGTCTGCTGAAGGTGAGGCTGATGATCCTGCTTTAATTTTACATGAGTTTCACCCTAATATGAATCCTTTGGCATTGCCAGAACTCCTGAGTGGGAATAAACAAGGTAAGACACAAGATTTGGTCAGTGCACAAAGGTTACCTGTGATGTCCAAGCTACACCTTGTGACTGAGCAGTGCCCCTTGGTTTAGAGGAAGCCAAAGAAACATTCAGCTCAGCTGTCCTACTGAACATGATGTTTAGCCTCAGATTTTGCACCAGATATTCTCTCCAGTTGTTAAAAGGGTTCTGGAACATGAAGTAGATTTTTCTAATTCAAGAAAGCAAACAAAAAAGCAGAAGTTTCCATCTCCTGTTAAGTATGTCTGGTGTAAGATATGTAGTTTGGGTGAAGATAATCTTAGAAGCAACAGAGATGTGACAAAAAGAAGTCAAAGCTGTGCTCTGTGAGTTACAAGCTACTAATACGAATCTCACTTCTGACGAGTGTCCTGGCCATTGATCATCCACTCAGTCTTTGGACCAACATTACAGGAGTCTCTATACAGTAGCATAATTTATGCAGGAGGTATAGTTATGATAGTCTCTTTTTTTAATAGCTGATAAACTCTTCGTGCAGTTACTTTCTGCCCTGGGGAGGACCCAGAGATGAGTCTCCAGTTTGCTTTGTTCAGGCTTGAGCCCTCTGTTTCCTGCATCCTAAAGAAGCACTATAACCTTTGGGCTATTGCCTATACTGACATGGAACTAGGACACATCTGTCTCTTTTCCAACATTTGGGAAAGAGAAATCTGTCCCACCAGTAGACAAGAATATTCTTTTCACCTTGGAAACTTCCACAGCTTAGGAAGAGTGGTTCAAAATATGGCAGGAGATCTGGTGAAGAAGTGGTGTACTTGTATTTTTAAAGTAAATTGCTATCAAACAGATTGTCATGCAAAGAGCCTCATGCAAACACATTACATTTCTGTTTTCTTATGTTAGAATGGCACAGTGGGATAAAATACGGCTTTTAAAGACTTCGTATTGCTATGGTGTTTAAGATGGCAAAAAGTCACTGCAGCCAATAAACTAATTACAGAAAAATGTTAGTGAGGTAAGTAAAGAGTGCCAGTAGGAAAATTGTTTGGCTTTTTTTCTTTTAAGGTGTTGTTTAATACACGAGACCTAGAAGGTCTTAAAAATGTCATTAAAATAACAAGTCATTACTGCTGAAGAATGAAGAATTGTTTTAATTAGGAGCATTTTTGGGACATTGAAAGATGTTTTCCATGGGATGGTAATATGCTTCCTGTAGAGACCACCATACACAAGAAGACCCAGGGTAATGCCTTGATGTGACTAGCTAAAATGCAGCTTGTCCCAAAGACATCTCACTTCAGAAAATAGCACCCCAGACACCTCTAAGGAGCCCACTCTTGTTCTGCTGTGCATTGCCCTTTCCTTCTCTCTCTCACTCTGTCCTCTATTCCTCAGATTTATTTCCATGGAACTTGCCCCTTGGATGCCTGTGCTGCTGTTACACCATCCCATGTTACACCACTTTGGCATGTTTGCCAAACTGACAGCTGTTAAAGAGGGTGTTGCAATGTATTCAGCATGAAAAGAAAAGTTCACTTCAAAGTCTCATCTTTGCCATGCTTTGTGGGTCCAAAACAAGCCTACACGGCTTGTGTGTAGCCTGACCTACTCCTGCTGCTGCAATGCCATTAGCTAATAAATGTTTTTGTAAGGCAGGGAAGGGGGCATGAAAAGAGCTAGACAGTCTCATTTGCAAGTAGCTTACCCCATAAAGGTTTGTTTTATATTCAGTTCCAATCAGTTAGAGATTGGACCTTAATAGCAACCTGTAAAAGGGATACCCAGGCACAAGGAAGACGACCCCATCAGTAGATCAACACATCCAACTGCAGGTGCTGAAATACTGCCACAACATCCCAAATCAGGCAGACTGATAATCAGTCTTAGGACTCAAAGGGTGAACAGGACATCAGATAAAGGGGTACTTATATCTTGAAAATGCATGCTTTTTGTTAGTGCTTTTTTCATAATTTCTTGAACTTTTGGATCCCTGTAGCATATATGCTTTTGTATTGGCAAACATCCTGCTTGGAGTATATCACTCACAACAACACAATCATTTATCTCTCCCTAAATTTCTCAATTACTTCTTGTTTCATCACTAAACGCAATGTCTCCCATCTTTGGATGAAGAGTTTACTCCATTTGCCTGTGTATTTAATTTTTTCTTTAAATATGCTCCCACTTACTGTTCTTACCCTCCAAAATGGACTTACATCCAGTGGGGCATCATTTCAAAGGAAGACACCAAAGCTTCCAATGGCAATACGTTGTCTGATCAAAATTAATTATGAGGAAGGAGGGATCTTCCATGTAAACTACAGAGCTTTCTGAAATTTTTCCAAAGAAATGTTCTTTGTTTTCATCCAAAAATACCTCAGATATTGCAATTGACAAACAAAAGATTTCACTAAAATATTTATCCTAAAATAGTGATTTTCTTAGAAGGATTGCAACAGAAAAAGTGTTCAGCTGGAAAAAATGGAGAACAAGCTTTGGTGGAAAATATCCAACAATCCTACCAAGGATTTAATTCTTGCAAAAGAACTCTGGTAGCCTGTCTTCCATTTGCTCAGCCTGTCAGCTTCTTCTGATACCATTGATGCTGCTTTTTGTCTTGCCATTTTATTATCTTATTTACATTAATTCACGTCTTGGGGTTGGCAAAGACTTTACTCAGCTTATTCCAACTTCCAGAGGGTTTTCATGAGCAGTAGCTGGGACCCTACTTCCTTCTCTCCCTCCCCATCTACTCTGTGAAAGTTGTCATTCACCTTTATTGCACCATGGGGTCACAATCTGCCTTTCTATTGAGTGCTTGTCTGCAGTGAAACCTCTTGCCACTTCTCCCACCCTGTCTTATGTGTCTATGTACTAATGCTGCCACTTCTGTAATTGCTCTGTGGACCTCTCAGCTGAGCACCTCTCACCAGAACTAAATTCCCATTAGTGCTGGGAGAGTTGGTTTTTACCTTCTTTAGCCAAAGCTTTGCTCACAATTATTAAACCCTTTGTCAGGAAGGCTTTGATGCTAGGAATTAACTTGAAAGGGATTTGATAACCACAGGCCATATTCATGATGCAGAGGTCTCCTTTGAGGAGCTGTTCCCTCCTCCCTAGCATCTCCTGAATTTTGATCAGATTCTCTTGTTGTCATGGAAACAACCTAATTTGCTCTCTTTTTGTGATTTAAGTAAGCATCATGTAAAGACTCTTCAATAAACGATGCTAAAACATCCTGAGTGTTGGTAGTGACATTGGGCAACTTGCTCTGAAGCTGTCTCCAAGTGCATAATTCAAGGTTTCCTTTCACACAAATTTTTTGTAAAGTTTGGATGGCTGCAAGGAAGAGGAGGAGGAAAAGTGCAGTTGCCATTCTTTGAAGTGAAGCATCTTCAGGAGCAGGAGGGCGGTTTTGTCCCTTTTTGTGGCAGAGAAATCCATAACAGATGACGATAAAAACTTGGTTGAGACTTATGTTTTGTCACCTTGAACTTGGTGGGAATTCAACATTCCTGTGCCCTATTCTCCTGGGGAAGGCAGCATGACTCCATCCTGCACTGGGGCTGTGACAGAGGTAGACAGCCCAGCAATTTAGAAGGTGACAATAGCCGGTTGTCCCAACTCCCTGGCAGTCCTTTTCTGTGGAGGCAGTGCCTAAAGAAAGACATTGCCTTTCAGAAAACTGCTGGCCTCTCACCTGTGGTCTGTATTTGTAGCTGTGCTGGTACTTGGGCTTTACTTCAACCTCTTGTCCCTACTGCCTCTAGAGGCAGAACTAAGGGCTACCCAGCCAGCCAGTCCTGGGAGATGAGCCAAACTGAGAGCTAGTGTAGGAGTTGCCTGAAGGGGTTTGGGCTCCAGTGCAAATTTGAACCTCATATTATTATGATAGTAGGTGTATAGACTCTGCTGAGTAAATGTTAGCACAGGGGAAGCAGAGTGCAAAGGCTGTTCTTGGACTCCAAGGGATGCAGGCTCCTCTAAGTGAAGAAGAATGGCTTCTTCACCCTGCCTATTTATTTTTCAGTTACAGTGGAATTATACGTCTGTTTGTAAATACTGTGCATGTGAACATGTATTAGCAATAGCTTTCAATATTGCTGTGAATTGTCATTAAAAAGCCCTGCTGGCTGCTTGGTCTGATCTGCGGATGGGAGTGGTTGTCCCACTGATGCTGCACTGCTCCCATTAAAAAAGAAAACAAACTCTTTAGGCAAATGAGGTGGTCTGAGGCTTGAATTAGACAGTGGTGACCCTGTTAAGGTATGCTGCAGCACTCTGTAATTCTTTGAACAAAACATCACCTGAGGAAAAAGAGCAGTGTTCATTGTAGGAAGACTTATTTCTCCGGAAGTATAGGTGTAGTTAGTTGTCACTACAAATTTCTGGTCATAAAAAAAAAGAAAAAGAAAATAAAAAGCAAAACAAAACAGCTTAGTCATTTGGTCTGAGGGAAAACTGCCACTTTGATGTGTTATTTTAATGTGGAAATTCAAACTCCCACAGCAAGCATGTGAAACCACAGTCCCCGAGCAGAGCCCTTCTCTTTCAGGAAACATGTGCTTGCATCCCTTGGGTGTCTGAGCTGACAGGATGACAGCATAGTTGCTCAGCAGAAGATATCATGATACAAGGTAGACTCTCCCATTTCCTTGTGATCCGCTTGTCTCATAACTCCCCTCTGCAGAACAGTTTTATTCTTTTCTCACATCTTGCATTTAGGAAGGCGGCAAAGCGTTTGATGTGCTGCAGTATTGCTTTGCCTGGGACAGAAATCTCTGCATTCACAGAGATGCTAATGACAATTCACCAGGGAAATACGGTGTTGCGGGCTGGGGATAGGTGTACAACAATAAAAATGGGAATGCCATGGCTTAAGGGGGAGGAGGACAAGCGGGATGGAATGGGAAAACAAGTGGGTAATCTGAGGTCTCCTTTTCAGCAGTGACAGATTCTGGTTTCTTTACCCGTCTCTCTTTGATAAAAGCCTGCCAGTGGGGGTGAAGTCTGTGACACTGGAGCCTGCACACTCTTGTTGTTTTACTAAATTATTCATCCTGTTCCTGTGATAATATAGTTATAAGGAGGAGCCTAATTGAATTTGCTGTCTGGCTTTGGCCAATAGGGCGATAAGGATCCAGCAGAATGGGATGACGGTGAATCCTGCCAGTGTGCTGTGAATGTGAAGCAGGAGGGACTGGCAGTTTGTGTGCAAGAGGGAAAGAAAATTGGTCCAGGGCCTCCGGATCAGCAGACTAAGGAAAGGTAAGAGAGCGAGGGGGAACGGGATTTGCCGGAATCATATACTGACTCTGTGCTGCAAGGGTGTTTTTGTTTATAGGAAAGCACTCTGCAAGCAATGTTTTCCTGCAGGGTTTGGAGGGAACAGAAATGCGTATGGTGGCACTTGCTCAGTGCATGTAGCGTGTGCCTTTGTCTTTATATGTGCTGCAGGGGTTTATAACATTGCATGTTCATTGTCCATGTCTGTACAGAGATCCCTGTATTTTGTGTGGATAAAGCAGCAATGTATGAAGCTTATGCATTATAAATGTAATGAGAGGAGTCAAAAGGGAGAAATTACCTCATGGGCAATGTGGCAGAAAATAGCAATGCTTTCTGGTTTGACTGAAAATGAAAATGCCAAGGCTTTTAGTGAGCTGTTTGCAAACAAAAAAGAGCAAGTGTGCATGCATCTGTCTGTGTATGTATCATATCTGCAGTAAGATGTGAAAATGGGAAAGAGGAGGTCGGACTGGAGCATTAGTATGGCAGGTGGAGATAAATTGCAAGCAATCTGTGTAATCAGATTCTCTAACATGGAGAGTGAAAGAGAGTAGGGAAGTGGATTAATACTATCTGCTGAGCCAGCTACACCTGGAAAGCAAGGGGGAGAACCAGGGCAGGTTCTCTGACTGATTAGAACAACTGATTATCAAACTGTCTTGTTTGCTTGCTGCTGAAGTGATAACCTATTGAATTGTTTCCATAGATTTGTTCTCTCCCTTTTAATGATGTGAAGAAAGGGTGAGCATTTGTGAGGATCAGGTTAGACCCCATAAATTGATGTTATCTGGAAGAGCCAAATTATCCGCTGCCCACCCTTTTCTTTCACCGTCTTTGCTCTAATAACAAATGACTGCTAAACAGAGCAGGTGGGAGAAGCTGGATTACAAATGTGACAAGTGGCATTAAGCCATGCAGACAGGGAATGTTGTTTGCAGTGATGATGCTATAATTGCACTTCTGCAGTTTACACCTTTACAAGCCTTTAAGACAGTGCTGTCCTGAGCTGGGCAACCTTAGCCCAGTCACTAGCTGGAGTGGGGATTTCAGGT
Source organism: Eurystomus gularis (assembly GCA_013400335.1). Lineage (NCBI taxonomy): Eukaryota > Metazoa > Chordata > Aves > Coraciiformes > Coraciidae > Eurystomus > Eurystomus gularis. Next base: position 26,131 of record VZZY01024353.1, read on the forward strand.
TGCTGTAAGGCATTAACAGGTTTAGCTGCTTCTCAGATGTTTTCACTACCTCATTCTTTCCAAATAAGGATCCAGAGAAAAGTGGTGTTGAGGCAAAGATGTTGTTCACTTGTGGATATCTCATCTCAGTTGGAAAATAACTCCTATGATGAGTGCTGAGGGAGGTATGCTTTTTCTGCTTGCTCAGAAAGCAATAGCCAGAAGCTCCCTCCAAAAAGAGCAGTAAAGTAGAAAGCTCCATAGGGAGAAAAAACAAAATGACTTGTCTTTGGATTAACCAAACCTGTTTGCCCAAATAATTTCTCCTTCCTCTCTGACACCGAATTTCTTGTATTGTATTAAACTTTCCACTACCCAAACTCTCTTTTCTCATGTGACCTAAAGATAGGAAAACACAAACATGACTGATAGTCCCATCAGAGAACACCTCATGGTCACATCTACTCTGTGCCCACGAGGTCCCCTGAATCTCTGGGAAGTGCTGCTGGGGATGGTGCACTGAGTCTGGCCCCCTCTGTCTTACAGCTTGTTCATGTGTCCCAAGTGAGACCAAAGGAACACTCACCTGGCACAGATATAAAAAGGCTCCACCTTACAGAGGATATTTGTATTTAGTGATGGAAAACCCAAAGGGAACATGTTGCAAGCTCCCATAGGATAAAGCTATGATCTCCTCATCTCACCTGGAATAGCTGACTGGAAACCAGCTCTAAGGGCATATACCATAATCTAGTGGGTTTTTGTCCCTTGATTTCTCATGCCTTTCCTGTCCTTCAGCTCCTCTAAGTTAGAAAACAATATGGTCATGGATCAGTTTAACTTCAACTTTCAAAGCACTCCCAGCAACACGGTGCACTAACAAACGAAGCAAAAGAAGCTTGGCCATGTGAAAATAAACCCCCTAGTATAATAAACTTCTCTCCCCTTACCTCTGCCCCAAAAGAGGAATAATTAGATAACTTGCATAGTCACGTACTGCAAAAGGCTGCATAGCTTCCAGGTGCAGAGCAGGAGGCTCTCCTTACTAAAATGGGGGCAGATACTTCACACACCTGCAGAGTCCCTCTTTCTGTGCATCAGAGGAAGCCGTTCGTGCTTGCTTATTTCAGGATAGGCATCTTCCTTGGGAGAAGCACATGGAGGGCTGGCAGGAGGAGCATCCCTCTGACGCTGCAGCGGTGGTAGCCTGGCATTTGCTCACTGCGTTTATTGCCGGTTGGGTGACTACATTGTTTGCTTCTGCCCTCAGAGTCAACAGCGAGGCTCAGGAATGGGCAAAATGCCAGCATATTCCCAGGAAAGCTTACGTCATTGCCAATTCACTGGTGCCAGAGACTGCTGGAAACCTGAGGTTGCTTTGCCATTAATTGCTCAGATGATTAATTCATGCAATGAGATCATTTTCCTGGGTGGAGGTTAGGAGGTTATGTACTCTAGTAATGAGGGGCATGATGGGATGCAAAACTTGTTCTCCTTACTGATGTTAGTGCTAATTAAAACGAACTAGCCACAGTGTCCTCCACATCATCCTTGCTCTTGCAGAGAGGGTATCACTTTTATCTGGCTCTCCATTCTTCCTCTTTATTACTTTTTTTTTTTTCTAAGTAGGGGAGGGGCCACAGGAGGGCATATGACATGTAAGCAAGTGCTCATATGGGATTTGTAGTATTGCAAATTCTACCTGGAACATAGTATCCTTAACTTTCACAATTCCTCTGCAATAAGGATTGTTGTTCTAATTTTAACATTTAATTCAAGGCCTTTTCCACCATGCAAATTTCATTCCACCTTCCAAGAATTCCTTGTACTCACGTCATTTTTGTTGCAGTACCCAAGCAAGAAAAAAAAACCACACAGCTACCCTCCTTTTTTAAAAAAAAAGAAGAAAAAGGAAAAAACCCAAGTTTTGTTCTTATTGCACAGTGAATGGTGCATTGTATCGTGGCATTCTCCCCTCAGAGGATGGTGCTCTGTCTATAGGGGTGTAGGAGCACTAGTCAGTCTGGAAATTCTCCAGAATGTTGAGCTTTGCAGTAAACACTTGAGGATGCTTTATTATTTTTTTAAGATTTTAGACTAAAAATCACTTTCCTGCCACCTTAATAGCTAATCAAATAATCCCAGAATTCCCAGATGGGCATAACAAAGAGCTGCCCTGGCCCAGGTACAATTAAGAGCTGATAAAGGTGCAGTGACTTGATCTGATAATCTATTGGAAGGTGAAACTGCTAACTCAAAATGTCACACAAAACACCCAGGGCATTTTCAGAGCTGTTGTAAGAGCATATTCTTTCTCTTCCTCATGTATCCCTCCTCCTCACTCAGTCCAGTGTTTCTCTTCTCCCCTCAGGCCTCCTCATTTTCAGCTGGCTTTTCTCCCCAGAGGTATACGAAGCCCAGGATCACAGATTTTCAAACAGAGTTGGTAAGACCAAATGGAAACCCTCCAATTTCTAGATATGCCTGTTACTTGTGAGATAAAATGGTTTTCTTTCCTTTTAAGCAGTGGGGAAGCCATGTTATCTCTCCATTCTGGGTAATTTTTCACTTCCTCCCATCCTTCAAAGTTTGTCATGGTATTCTCCTACATCATCTAGAGGTTAGAAAATGCCAAGGAATTTTGCTTGAATGTTGACAAGGAGCAGAGATCTGATCAGCAATTGCAGCCAGTTCAGTACTGTAGACTCATATATATCTATAATATGGTTATTAAGGAAAATTAAGTGATTATGCAGAACTAACGATGTCTTTATTAATGGCTGTCATGTTCCAGACACTCATCTATTGTCTGTTTGATGAGAAATAATCCTACTGTGTCTAGGCAGATCAAATGCTAAAGCAAGGGTGCAGTTTGACTTTGCTGCCATTAGCAGACTACATTGGTCACAGGAAAGGTGGCCCAGGGCATGTGCTTGTAATTTAAACCCTGTTCATAAAGGGGAAAAAAATAAGGAGATGGCCTTGGAAAAGTAGGAGAAAGAGTCTGTGATGTGGCCTTCAGGGTGGAAACAATCTTTTGTCCTGGTGACTGCAAGCTGTTGAAAAGGGCTGAATTCTGTTTCCCAGGGTGGGCTGTTGTGGGAGGGAAACAAAGTCAATTGAATGGGGTAGGAAAGACACCTTTTCCAGGCTTCCTGAAACTGAGAGTATTGCTTTTAAATCACTTTTGAAAGAGTAACTACAGACATTTTTAAAGACACATGAAATTTTGCTGTATCAGACTGGCAAGCCAGACAGCTGCTGTGTTGTACAATACTCCGTACTGAAGAACATCAGCAGCATTATTTTCCTATGAGTCAGAAAAAGAAGTTGGAGTTCATGTTAAAGGAAGGAAAATGGAAGGACTGGAGAGACAGGTGAAGATCTATACAAGGTAGGGGAGAGGGGTGTGCCATTTTTGCCAAACGTGAGTTTTGTCTTATTTATGTATGTCCTGCTCTTAGCATGAACCAGAGCCAGCACTTCTTCCCTATATACTTCACCTGGGACGTATGGAAAAGGGTTGGCTTCCTTATTTCTTCTCATACACAGGAGCAAACACACACATACCAACTCCTTTTAAAAGATGACAACCAGTGTCTTTCACTGTCTTCAGCCAGGTGTTCCTGGTTTGAAATAGCGGTTTGTTCAGCTCCCTCAAGTGTATAAAGTATGTTACCTCAAGCCCCACAGTTTAATTTACAATTTAACTTTACATTTAGTTGACAATGGCAGAAACACAGAAAGAAATATATTTTTAACTTGCTGGCTCTAGCCTTTAAAACCACAAGGCTGTTTAAGAAAGGATACTAATAAACCACTTCTGGCTAAAAGTGATAGCTAAAACTATGGAGTTGATGGAGTGATAACTAAAACTATGGAGCAGAATAAGAGGTTAACTGAGGCATCATTCCCATCCAAGTGAACGGAGAAAGTCCCACTCCACTGGGACTCAAGACTTCCAAGCCTTGTAGAAAAAAACAGTGAGAAATACTTACTCCATACCTCCTATGTAGGCAGTGCAAAATATTTTTAATCTAGAAGGACTGGTAGACTTTCACCAGCACTAAATTAACTTCATAAGCAAACACAAGCGTATTTACATAGGACTATTAGAAAAGCAAAACCAATAGCAGCAAAACATTCAGCTCCAAAATGATTCAGACCTTTAAAATCTGTTGTTTAAAATTACAGTAACACTCCTTTTTTAGATAAAATATATTATTTTTAATATATAGAATCTTGTCCCTGTCTGGTTTTCTTTGACAACAATGAACATATCTGTTATGCTGTCATCTTGCTCCCACTCTTTAATCTGTAATTTGCTGGTCTTAGAGTAAAGCTGAACAGCTCTGTAGTACATTGCAGCCCAGGAACATGTCAAAGACCCTCTTGGTTGCAGAAACACTTTTACTTGACTGCAGAACAAGCTGATAAATTCCAGAGGAATATTCTAGAAAATATAGATCCTCCTTAGGGAAAGAAGAACATCAGGAGTTTTCTCATTCAATTTATAAGCACAGCACAGTTGTTTATAGTCACTACTGTAGTGCAGTGGACAAAAAAATAGAAATTTGAGATAAAGAATGACCTCGTGGTCCCAGAGGTGATGGACTGGGTGTTTCTGTCCCTGAGTCATTGCATGGACCTCTGATGTACTGTGCCCATCATGGGGAGATGCCAAGGACTGTGGAAACAACATGTGAGCAGGGAAACACACTCAGCACCCAGGTGTTTTCTGAAGTGGGCTTGACAAAACCAAATAATATGACAAGTTAGGAAGCATTTATTCTTTTTTTTAGCCCTGAAGCTTTTTTTTTTTTTTTGCTGCTTAAAGACGAGTCTCAGTGCCTGTATTCCCCTTCTGGTTGCTAAAGCATTAATGCGCTTTGGTGAGAGGGGTTGGATGAAATGCTGCACTTTCTCCAGCAACTGAATTCTGCTGTATTTAGCTTGATCCATCTATCTAAAATAAGGCTGTGTGTATTTAATTAATCTTGCGGGCAGGCTTTCTTACTTCAGCAGCCTTGTGAAGTTTCTTTTAACAGGAGAGAGAGGAGTAGGCGAGGTGTGGAGGCTGCTGTTTTATAATAAAACTGAAAGAGGCTGACAGGAATTAACATGAAGGTTACCTTGGTTTACTCTGGGCAACCTTAATAATTCAACAGAGCTTTTCAGTCAGGGCTTTCCCTGCTGTTCCCCATAGGGACAGCTTCATGTATGAGAGTGTCTTGAGGCCATTCAACACACCAGCTCTTAAGAAACATGAGGCATAGGAGGGGACAGTGCCTGTCAAGACCTAGAGCTAACAATCTCTATTAATACACAGACAGAGTTTTCCCAGGAAGATTCTTTGATGTCTCTGCCTCAGTCACAGGTCACAAGCCTCTGGCATTGCATATCATGCCTCTGTCTTGAAAGAAAGTGCGACCTCTTTTGCTGAGCCCCATGGTCAGTCTGCGTAACTGTTGTCCACTCCCTAAGAGTGACCCACAAAAAGAGCAGGATGGTGCCTTTAGTTACCTAGGGCAGTCGCAGAAGTCACTAGCTGGCATCTCCCACAAAAGTCATACCAGCCATGCAAGATCATCTGCTTTCCACTGTGGTCAGAAAGAGAAAGGGATCAGAGCCAAATCCAAACCATTTTTATTTCAGTGAGAATCCCATTGAAGTTGATGAGAGTTTTGCTTGAGCTGGAAGGGAAGAAATTGACTCTCTACTTTCTGAGACAGTTGCCAGTTAAATAAGTAGCATTGCATTTTTTTCTCTGTGCTCTGTTCTACTAACTTGTACACAATATTGGGGTTTGGTAAATGCTCTAGTAAAAGTAATGCAGTAATCAGAGGAAGACATAAGACATGAGCTTCTGCATTGCTGTGGCATTCCATCTTTCAGACAGAAGAGTTTTGTGGCCAGCTTTGGTTACCTGGAATATATAATAACACTAACATGCTGTTAACTTGTGTCCTGGTTCGGCCAGGACAGGGATAAAACACGCTATTCTATACCATGCTGACATCATGCCCCGGGGCCAGTTCCGGTTCGGGGCCAGTTCCGGGTTCTGCGGTTCAGTTCGGGGTATTGCTTATTTCTGTGTATTGCTTCTTTCTTATTGTTGTTATTGCTTTTGTTACTACGATTGCTTCTTACATGTTTCTGTATTAAACTTTCCTTATCTCAACCCAAAAGGGCATTTTAAAACCTTTTTTTTCTGTGTCCATGGCACAGGAGCAGCAGCTGCGTCCACGTGGCTTGGCTGCCGGCAGAGGGACCGAGCCACCGTGGCTTTACTAAACCACCACAACTTGTGATATCCAAACCTCTTAATTTTCCTTCAACCCCACTGTTAGGTGTATTCAGCCAGTAACATTTCAGTGTAGCACCTCTCCAATGAAGGACAGCTCATTGGCTATGAGACAGGCTCTGGAAATGCCATCTTTGGAAATTTGTTTTGAAAAAAATGTCTACAAATGAAGGGGACATTTGATAATATATTTAAATGTTACAAGAAATTTTGGAATATTTGTTGTGTTGTTTTGAAGCAAAAAAATATTTTGAAATAGCAAAATTTCTTGAAATGAGCAGTCTAGTTTTCAGTCTACTCTTACAAAAATTTTCGACCAGACCATTCTTAGCCTAGCTCTGTATGTCTCCCTGTGTTGTAATTCCTCCCATACAGCCATGAATGAAAAGACCTTAGTGCTTCTGTTCAGAAGAGTCTACACCTTCAGCTCTGCCTCTGTCAGGCTGCCTTTCTCTCCATCTGGTTGTTAGATGGTTGTGAACTGCTGAGGACCCTGACATAGTTCTAAGGTAGTTGTCCTCTCACTTGAAAACAAAGAGAACACCAACAGGCTTTAATTCTTAGTGAGGCACCTACAACTGCAGATTTCTCCAAAGCCTCCTCCTACACTTTGGACTAATAGAAGCAATAGTTGGTTACCTTCACATGATGCTGTAAGACCAGTATATTTTCCCTGAACCAAGTAGGTGGTGAAGAATGAATAGACTCTTTAGTTGTCTAGCCTCATAAGTGCATGTTTTTATGTTTAGTGGTAGAGGATCAAGGGCTATGGGCAGGTGAGAAAAACACAGATTTTTTTTTTAAGAAAGAATAACACATGCCTGTGCCATGGTATGGTCAGGGCTAGCAGCCAGCAGGGGATGTGGAATAATCATAAGCAATAAATCTTTGTGAGACTCTAAAGAGCACTTCTGAAAACCAAAATACAGCCAGGGTGTCCATTTTAACTAATAGCGAGTTCTGCACTTCCTCTTGGCAAAACTCACATTTCATTGCTAACACAGAGCAGTTGTTACACTTACTAGGTGGGAATATTTGGTTACTAACTAGGCTTCCCACCACAGTTTCTCTAGCCAGAAGGTTCCTGGTGCTGCTTCAGTAGTATCAAAGAGCATCAGGCAGGTGCTGTGAGTGCACAGAGGTGACAGCAAAGACCAACAGTTTGATTGAAGTCTGCAGCTTTGCTACTGCCTGCTAGCAAAGAACGCTTGGCGGGTCGTGGCCAGAAGCAACCCCAGGGGATGAGCTCTGCCATGAGGCTTGGTGATGAACAGGCAAAGGGAAGGCAGGGCCAAGGCTGACAAACCAGCTGCCATCTCCTGCGTCACTTGGCAATGTTTCTTGTTCAACCTTCAGGGTAGCGCAAACTGAAAAATCAGCTCAGGTAGAGATTGCTGCCAGACACTGACTAGCCCTGCAGATGATGCACTGGCAGCAGCTGCTGCTCAAGATCCAGCTTCCTAAGAGACAGCTGCTGCTTTACAGCATAAACATCTGAGCTCTTCTGGGGTGTTTAAGCAAGTGTCTTTCTGTTGGGGTATCATATGGTCACGCAGTCCCTGCTGAAGTTAGGTGATCATCACAGCTGGATGAAATGCTGTTTTCTTCACTTTGGCTTTCAGGGAGCTGCTGCTTTCCTCTTGCTGCAGTGGTGATGGCTTAGATACAGGACAGGTTTCAACCACACTGGTGATTATTTACTAGCCTTGGAGCTGTTTTTTCAATCAGAAATTACAAACTCACAGCAGGCATTGTTGCGAGAAACTACACAAGCTCAATGATCCTAGTCTTCAAATCTATTTGATTTTTACAAGTGCTCTGCTGTGCTTTAGTTGCAGTTGAAGAGATCCAAAGCAATTATCCTCTTTCAGGAATGAGATACTAATGATGTGGAGCTGATGCAAGAAGAGAGCAAATGATTAAGCTGATAATAGTGAAAGACTTTTATGTAGTTGTTATCATACAGTGTACATTATTATTAGTGCTCACAATATGAACCACTCTTGCCCAGTTTTTACATGTAGATTTCTGTATGAAGTGATTTAACCAAGGTTCTTCCTGCAACATGTAGGAAAATGCATATGGATGTGTAGGGTCTATCACCAACATGTGAACGTGATCCACTGCTTCTATGGAGTTGAGTGATGATACCAAATTTTCATAACCCCATCACTCACTGGGTCATCTTTGGACCTATGTTTGCATTAGAGTAACCAGGAAAGGGAACAGATCCTTGTGTCTGACCTGGCTTATTTGTAAAGATTGCCCACGTGCTACTTTCCTACGCAATTAACATCTTCTGGGTATCCACAAGAGTTTTTTCAGTGATCCGTTCTGAAACTGGACTCCAGTGACATTAGCAGCTGAGAACTCTGTACATTCTTCCATGTTAAAAAGTAATACAGTTTTCAGGTAGATTTAAACAGCTGCCATGTTTACTTTGTATATTATAGAACAACTCTGCAGTCTGTATTTATATAACTACACATCTCCATCTCTCTCAAACTTGACCCAATTTAGCCTTTCCATACTTTATTTATCAGAAATATTGTTACAAAATCAGGGATGGTAAGGCATAAGGCAGTTAAGTGACTTGCTCAAAGTAAAAAGTCCATAAGGAAAAAACAATAGAGAAAGGAGCTTCACTTTCTATCCACAGAAACCATAATATTGGTTTCCTTTTGTGTGCAATCTTGAAACAGAGAATAAATTTTTGTGTGTTTTAGTGCACTGACTGCCATACTACACCATGGGGGAAGATCAGCTCTGCACTTCAGACTACGGAAAACACTGAATATGGAAGTGAAACGCAGGCAGGATTTGGCTGGTCACCTTAGCAGTGGGAGGCCAGGCTCCATGAGTGCGTAGTTTTATGCAAAGCTGCAGGGAATAAACGTACTTCCACAGCCTGCTGTAGTTAATGGCCTGCAATCCATGCCAGTCTCTGAAATCTTGAAGCTAAGGTGTTGTGCCCTAGGGTTTGTTTTGTGTTTTTTTCAGCTGTGACTGCGTAGGGATGATGAAGCCATGTTATTACAAGGCAGCTAGTTTCAACACACGAGCTTTTAGATCCCCTGGCCTTTGTGAACCTGGGGACTCAGGCATTGAGCTGAGGTGCTCAGTCCAGCTCTGGAAGGTGGGATTGTCACTCTTACTGGGGTGAGAAATGTGTGGGTATGTGGTGCAAGCAAAAGGGATCTGTTACACAAACCCACACAGATTTTTATGTGTCCCCATGTGATGAACAGTAATAATGGGAAAAAAAAAGTAAAGAAAAACATATTCTGAAAATGTTCAGCACAGTTTTGTTTGGTAGTCACAAATCCTGAGATGCACACAACCAGCTGTACTCTTACAGTGCTCCAAATGAAGATGTACCAGTCCCTGTTTTCTCTGACTCTTTGAGGGGAATAGTCTAGCCAGTCAATCTCCCACCACTTCTACATCACATGGAAGATCAAGCTGTCTTACAGTTCTGTCAAAAATCTTGCTTACAGTGCAGTAAAGCATTGGTTTTCTCTTCCATCATCAAAATAATCTGTAAGTATGCTCAAATTTCCAGCTTATTCTTCTCTTTGTATTTAAGTGCTGCTACGTGAGATAGGCAAGTATGGTTAGAAAGCAAATGAGCACCTTGTCACACAAACACATGTTACAAGCTTTATTTCTGCAAGTATCTACTGTTTGCATCATCAGGTTAAGTAAATCTCAAATATATAAGAGATTGCCATATGGGAAAAATCTGGGAAACTGGTGGTGCCTGGAATGGTGCAGAGGGGAGAAAAGGAGTGGATGCAAATGGCAACAAAACTTCTATGGAATATACTAGCACTACAGATGGTTTAGGAGACTTCAGATGTTTGAAGGAAAGCTTTTTAACCCCCAGAAGCACAGAACATTTGGGAAAGAAATTGAATATTGTGTCATTTTAAAATGAATAAGAATCATTGATGCAAGAATTGCAGAGTTGTGTTTGAAGATTCATTATCTGGAAATATGCAATTCATTTTTGTCTTATAAACATGTGAAAAATAATATAATTTGTGCTCTAAACAGACAATCATTCTTATCATCATCAGTTAATGAATAATTATCATTTTGGTGTATATTATGACCTCTTACTGAATTGTTTCTTCCCTTTCATGACTTGTAGCACTTATGTTTCCTCATAAGCTAACCAAACAGAACCAGTTAACTCTGTAGTAATGAAATATTCTGTTTACCTGCATGTTAAATAACCAGTCTGTTGTGGCAGATTTGAAATACAGTACAAAGTAAATGGCACAGGAATGAGGAACAGTATGCGATCATAATCAAGACGGGAGCCCCATTAGCACTAGGCAGGCTGCTGCAGTTTCCTCTGAGAACCTGTGAGTTGTCAGTCCCTTAGGCATCTTTTATCTGAATGAACCCTAATGCATATTGGCAGGTCCTACATGTTAAATACATCCAGCTTCTCGCACTTATTCAGATTAGCAGTCTCCAAAGCAACACGTCTCTCAGCAGAAGGAAGTCCCTGTTCTATTAATGGTGTGCCTGGTACAGCTTTCACTCGTATCACCATGAAATCAGGACTTGCACGGTTACTGCAGGAAACAGAGCATGTCTCACAAACACACAACATGAACTGCATCAGATCCAAGACTGTGAGGAAAAAACCTGGAGCTTCAGAGCCCTGCTTGCTTCCTTCTTACAATTTCATCTGCTTAATATGCAGAGCATTTCTCTCTACAAATTCTCCAGTTTGTACTGCTATCTTCTGCTTTTCTGTAGTATCATTGTGAGGAGCCACTTTGACATGTGTGTAAGTATTAGCCTTAATGGAAGCATTAGTGTTGCTACTGCTTGGGGTGGGAATGACCGCAATACTCCAGGGAAATAAGAAATGGAGACAGTGTGCCAACTTAACTGACTTTCAGATGGTGATGGCTCTGTAGTATTCAAGGATTAGCACAGGATTTCTTTGCCCCATACTGCCTGTTCCAGTTGAGCTGGATCTGGCTTTGCTGATAAGCAAATATTGATACTGAATAGACACAGGCCACAAAAGGCCTCCCTAAGCTCATTGACAAGGGGATATTACCACCGAGAAAACACTGTGGCCCTTAGGTGCCAACAGGATTTCCATAGTGAGAATAAAATGAGGAAATAATATATTGTTTCCAAGAAGTAGCACATAATAATTTGTTCTTGGGGATATTAAAGCCTTAGAGTATTATCACAATATTCAGATTTCTTTTTCACTATTGTTTATGGCTTTAGTTGTCTCCCTTTGCAATCCACTGAAAAGCTTGATGATCTTACAATGACATTTTGTCATTTTACTCTTTTTTTTCCTGTTCTTCCTTCCCTCACTTGCCATTATGAAATAACAGGTAAAAGAGGAAACAGACTGACTCATTTTCCCAGCTGAGTGTATCTCCTGGGAAAAGGTCCCATTTGCACTTGGTTTGGTATGTGCAAACCCATAATCTTCAGGACCAGATAAGACAAACCCCCTATGGTCAAGCTGCTATATAGGAAGCACTGACAGCTTTCCAAACTGGAAAAAAATGTTAAGATTTGTGAAGTCTAGACTTTACCGTTAAATAGCCACCTAAGAAAGCAGAGAGGATTTTTTAAGGTCTACAAGAATGCGGCAATAAGACAAGAGAATTGTTACACCTTTATATGTATCAGTGGCTTAATGAAGCTTGTTGAACATTGTAAAATTATTCTTTTCTGACAAAGAGACCTCCTGGCATCTCTGAGGATCTCTCTAAACAGAGAAATTGGATGCACAATAGATACTGACTTATTGCAAAAATCCTTAAAGAGCACATTTCCAAAGGAAATCACCGCTGCTATGAAAGGTAATAAAGAATTTGGGAAGCAAGTGAAATTCTGGCAAGCAACTGTCTAACACACAACAGGGAACTCGGGCTGTGCATGAAATCATTGTCCTGATGTCTCTGCTCCCCTGCTCCAGCTGCAGGGTCCTGATTACTTGCAACTGCCTCAGAGAGACAGCACAGCTCTGCCGGTGTCAGTCATAGCAGATGCACAATTTCCAGAAGTGTCTCTGGCACCCGCATGCACAAACAAACCCTTCTAATTTTAGGTGGAATTTGTGCTGCAGTTTCACATGCTTTGGAAAATTTCCACCAGTGTCTACGTTAGAGCTGTTTTGCTTTGCTGATGCTTGGGAAAGCTCTCTGCAAATTGAACACCAGCATGGAAGCTCTCTGCTTTCCTACATTCTTCGGGACAGCATATGGTCTTTCCAATATTTACAGTTTTTTTATATGCCTCGTGAATAAAAAATGTGGGGGGTTTGGTAGAGTATCCTTTTCCTTTCTTTTTCTAACCCCTGTTGTTTTAATTTTCTGATTTATGGAATTTCAATTTGCATTGTAAAATACCAAGAAATGTGTGAACATGTGAGCCTCTTGAATCCAAAACTGTGGCAAGTGCTATAAAAACCCAACAAAAATTCTAATTAATTGCAGAACCCATTGTTTTATTCTGCTTTCAAGTCTTATGCTATGCCAAGCTTGAGACTGTTGAAGCTATTCAGAATGAAACACTGAAAGCCTGACAATAATAAAAAATCTCCTGCTTTCCTCTTTTTGAAAATATATGTGGAAAGCCATCTAGCTGCATTTGGAGCTTTGTAATATGGCTGTCCCTCCACAGAAGTCCACTCCCACAATGTGTCAATATACCTGAAGGCAGAAAGGGACACACAGGAATATCTTAAAATGCTGATGGCTATCCACAAAATGGATCTAAGAGGTATTAGTGCAAGGTGAGGAGCATCCCCTCATCTTTACATCCATCATAGGGCAGAAGTAAGTGTGCAGCTCTCTTATAGCAAGGTGGGAGGATAATTTCTACTATTGACATCCATGTGGGCTTTCTGTCTTGCCCACCCCAGCACTGATCCGTTGAGGCTGTCAAGAGCAGGAATCAGATGCAGGCTGGCGTGGTCATGTCTGTTCATTACCTGATAGCATAGATAACAAGCTCAGGGGAAATCTAAGCCTGGCTAATGGATATCAGCCAATTGAGTTTGGTTCTCTCTGGATGCTGCCACAGTTTAGAAAGTAATCCAGCAAGAGGTTTAAGTGAACGTTTTGTTCTTGTTTCCCAACATGTGTCAACAGGTTTTCTGAGATATCTTGCATCTCTGCAGAGTATATCCTTGAGAAAAAACAGGTAGGTGCCTGGCTGCTGTCAACGTGCTGAGGCAGCAGATTGCTTACCCTCCCTTAGCCTTCCAAAAATACCAGCCAGGAAGTTTAACTGCGTGTTAGTATGGGGCTAACAGTGCCAGCCTCTTTGCTGTTGTTTCCAAGGTCAGCACTAGTTGACCTTGCTCTTGCTTCATTTAGTTGCTTACACTGTTTCCTTTTGATTCCCTGACTGTGCTCTCATTGTTGGGATTTCCGTGTGTTCCCGCACTGTCTGTTTGTTAAACTGATTCGGCTTACTTCCTCCCTTTCTTCTTGGGCCTCCTCTTCCTTCTCCTGTCCCCCTCTCTCCTGCCTGCTCTCTTTCTTCAGGACTCACTCATTCTCAGTTCTACAGCCCAGATGCCCACTGTTTTCCCAGCTAGCTTTTGGGAGCAGGTGTTTCACACAGCAGCAGATTACTCCTGTGTGGCTGGGGTGGCAGCTGCTGTATTGGAGCTTGAGGAACTCAGTAGCAGCTGCTGCCTCACTTGGAAGCAGCCCGTGGGCTGTATTTCAGCTGTGCAGGGAGCTACAGGCCTTCCTATGAGCAGATTTGAGCCTGGCACAGCATTAAGTAGGTGACTTGTCTCCATGTGAGCCATAGGAAGACACCGGTGTGCACAGAGGCAAGGTACAACTTGATGGTGTAGAGCCAGAACCTTTCCTACTTGTGACTCTGGAGTGACAAAATACCACTTAGCAGATTTGTCTTGCTTCTGAAAGTTATTGGCTCCTGGCTTTGTTGAAGTTACAAGTTGCCTCCTAGGGCAGGATCTGTATGTACATCCGGTGGATGCCATGCTGCATGAGAGCTGCATGCTGTGAGAGCTGCACAGAGCCAGATTTGACCTGCTGAGCCCTCAGGATGTCCATGAGGAGTTTCAAGCAGTAAGAAAATGAAGTCCTAACCTACTCAGGCTGTGCCTGTATGAAAACACCTACTGCTAAAAGTTAAATAACAGCAAGTGTGCATGAAGCAGAAGCAGAGCATGAGGTTTTCCAGTAAGCAAAGGAATCTCCTGGCAGTTTACACTGCTGTCATTGCAGATCTCCTCTGTGGCAGCACTAATGGCAATCAATAAGTCAACACAGTGAAGCCACCGATAACCTCCTTTTTAAAAAAAGAAAAAGTCTGTTTTAATTACATTACCCAGCTCATTAGAAAAATGTATGTAATGACAGGAGAACAGCCTATGCCATTGCTTTGACAGCCCCAGCATCAAAGTTCCTGGTGGGTTTGCATCCCCCATCCCAGAGCAGAGCCACACATTACTCTCTGCTACAGCAGTGTCATCCTCTTCGAAATTAGCTTCCACGTGCTTTGCTGGAGGGAGATTTCCCCACGACATCAGTTGCTTAAGTTTTCTCTCCTTCCTTCCCAAACCAACGGCAAATAGCCCAGCCTTCTCAGCAAGCAGAGGCAGTGCCGGCCAGCAGACAGAAAGGCCAGCCTCAGTGCAGCATCTCAAACTTTCTGGACAAGAGAGCTTTGCCAGCACCCAGTGTCTTCCACTACCAAACCCCTCATGGAAAAAATAATGGGTCACTGTAAATATTGCTGTTTAAAAGTGTCTGGGAAGTGAGTGAACATGGCCTTGCAGGAAGTGTGATAAATTCTTTATTGTAAACAGTGCCCTGAGGGACACAATTTGGGAAGCTCTGTTGCATAGGAAACCTGCGTGCTTTCCAGGTGCATCACGAGGCACTCTGGTCCTTCCCAGCCTTGGGACACCCTACACCACACACCTCCATGCCCTTCTACAGTGCAGGGCAGAGCAGAGTCCTTTACCCTTTTTTTTACTTGCTGATGCTTTGCAAGGATCCCACGTTCTTTTGGAGAGTGAAAAGCTCTCAAAGGGGGAAGCAGCCATGCAAGTGCCTTGCAGCGGGGGAGAAACACTTTCAAGAGCATGTAAATCCTGCTGGACCCTGTCCCAAGGATTCTGGCTTGTGAAAAGAGCCGTGTCCGGCTGTACAGCTTGGGTCAAGTTCCCTCCCGTGGCTGAGAGCTGCCACAGCAGGAACTGGCAGCTCCACGGTGCTGTGCAAGGGGCAGGCATCTCATACTAAAACTACTTCTTCTGAGATGGGTATCAAAATTATGTCCCACTTCTTGCCAGTTAATGCCAAGGTCCTCCAAGAGAGCATGCCTAATTGCCGTACACAGTAATGGGACAGTCATTTAGAGCCCTTCTGACAGTAGACAGATCTCTGGGGTGCTGCTTTTAACTGGGACTGGACCTACTCTTGAGCGGACTATCATTAAAGTGAGGGGATATTTTTTATTTGTCTCATGCAAGGTAGAAAACACAGGTTCCTGAGCAGAGGACAGTGCAATGCACTTTTACCCAGCCTGTAGCATATAAATACCCCAAAGTCTTTGTAGGCTCTACAATCTGGTCATCCTGGATGGGTAACAGTGGATGGCTCTCTGCTGGCACTCACAGTTACTGCAGTAGGTTATGAGTAGGCCAAGTGCTGTGTGGGTGTATATATGAGGTGAGTAGCTAGCTCATAGTTCTATATGTTACCTGCTTTTTGGAACAATTGCTGCATAAACAGTTGCTGCTACTGGAACGCTCACTGCTGCATGCGTTTGCTGATGTTGTGCCGTCACTGGGTGCAGCAGGAGCGGGTGGGAAGTCAGCACAATGCCTTGAGATATGTTATCGACTGTAAATGTGGCAGGAAGTCATTAACGATTTCCTGAGCTATTCCCTGGGAAAAGACTACCTCCAGGCTCCAGCGAAGTCAGAGGACTTTTACTGCCAGGGCTGAGAAATCAAAAGAAAAATTGGCTCTAAAAAGCCAGTGTCAGCAGCTTCAGCAGGGAGCCCTCTGCTCCATATGGATACTGTGCCCACGGGGTCAGGGTGGTGATGGATGACGAGTTTTGAGGGAACATGTGCCAAGGGGCTCTCTGTAGCTCACTTACTCCAGGCAGGCTCATCTGAGCCTCCCTAAGGCTCTGGGGGCTAAGAGAGGTACAGACGTCGACAGGTCTGAATCCTTTGTCTCTGAAGCTTTGTAAATCCGCGTAAGTGAAAATAAATCAGAGCTTATTTTAAGAAAGCTTTTGATTGCTCCATGTGCAATCAGCCACAGCTCCAGGAGGGAGATCTGCAGACACTGAGTTCTCTTGGACCAGCTGGGAAAAGACACTTTCTTGCCATCAGGAGGCAATCAGAGACCAAACCAGACAGGTGAAGGCAAGGAGCTCCAGCATTTGTAGGGGGCTCATTCCAAAAACACTTGAATGGGGTTGAGGCATGATTGAATTATTATACCAGGAATTCATGTAACTAATCTCACTTGATGTATGGGATAACTCTCACTTTTGTTGCTGCAGAAATGTCTACCTTGAAAAAGATCTCTGTTTTACCAGCAATATTTTTTTTCTTTTCCTTAAATCTCACCAACCAGCCTCTAGCCAAGACTCAAAGTCTATCTTAGTAGATAAAAGGTCTCAGGAAATTACTGTGGAAATCTCATGTCTAGGCTGTGCCTACAGGTGAATTATTTTTTTTTAAGTAACTACTAATTCTGTGAGATTATTTAACTGCTGGAAAAACTTCATGTTCTGGGTAAAAACAAAGTCATCATACTATAGTCAAGGGAGAAGAGCCAGATAAATATATTTCATAGTGTTCATTTTCTTACTGGAAAAGATGAGCAGAGTAAGAGACCTTTCTTTCTAAAAAAAAACAAACCAAAAACCAAAACAACAGAAAAAAAAAAAAAAAGTATGTGAAGATTAGACAACCAAGACTCTAGTTTTGAGTACTTACAAAAATCCTACAAGTGAACTTGTAAAATCAGTAGTCTGCTATGTCTGGCAACCCCCAGCATGCACCTGGCTCAAAGTCTAATTCTGAGCACTGAGAGCAGCAGGGAGAGAAATGAGTAGTTTGAAGCTGCCACTAAACTCAATGAAGATGTGTATGGGGACTTTTTGCTATTTATTTTCTACATGCTATTGAAATTTAGGCTGTTTGTTCCTTAAATTGCCTTGCTTACAAGCCTGCCAAGGATGATACAACCTTTCATCCTGTTGAATCATTTGCTGTAACAAGCATGTGTTCTTTCTAACATACAAAATACCGGGAATAAGCTATCTCTCTATTGAAAATTAACATTTTTGTCAGAAAATTTTTATTTACCCACAGTGAACAGTTACAGAATTGGTAGCCCCTAAGCTAGTGCAAAGTGATCTGCCCTGACCGGATGTTGTGGGATGAGAGAAAGCCATGAAATGTACTTTGCCCTATCCATTTGGCTGCACCAGCACAGCATCCTGCATAGAAACCAGTAGTCCTTTTTCCTCTCATTGTTGATTAAGGTACCCACTTATAAGGCCAAAACAGTTTTTCTTGTCTCGGATTCACAGTATGTATCTCACATATGTGTCTTTGATTGTCTTCCCACAGGCAAGAAAATATAGCCGCAAAACTAAGGCATATTTCTCCAGCAGGATTTCAAGGGGCAAAGCCTGCCTGCCTGGACTGCAAGGAGATACCCTACACGCACGCAGAAACATTCTCCAGGGCTTGTGACACCATTGTTCAGCCTCACTCCTGCTTAGAAGGTTTCCACACAACATTGCAACAATGAATTTCCTTCGGCGGCGTCTCTCAGACAGTAGTTTTGTGGCAAATTTGCCAAATGGCTACATGATGGACTTGCAGCGCCCTGACAACTCCACGAGCTCCCCAGTTTCTCCTGCCACGGAGAGAAAGCATCCACAGCCACTGCAGCCCTCACACTCTCCCTCTACTGGCACTAGCATCTTCAGCTCCATCTCCAGTGCCATGAAGCAAACGACGCAAGCAGCTGCAGGACTAATCGATCACTCAGCCAGCCCCACACCACCCGTGGCCCAGAAACCCAAGATCCTCTTGGTGATTGATGACGCGCATACAGACTGGTAAGTCAACCCAGTCCTCCCTGCTGAATTCAGCTCCACAAAGCTTGGGGGATGAGGAGGATCTGGGAAGCTTGGGGCATCTTCAGGGGGGGTAAACAGATACTTTCATGTCTAGGTCACCAGCTGTGGCCCCAGGTCAGTGTCTCTCCAGTGACTTGTGTAAATGGCGAAGTAGGCTTTTATCATCTCTCGCTTGATAAAAATATTCAGCTAGTACTCATCGGTAAACTGCTTCACATCCTCAGTATATGAACACTCATTGCGCATCCTTGGCTCAGCAGGCTTAGCTGAGCTGCCACACTTAGCAATGCTCCTAAGAGGGCACATCTGAAGCTGTGTTTGTGATGTGGTTCAGGACCTTAACATATTGTTTGTTCTGACTCTAAAAATGAAAAGGGACTCAAATCTCTCCAACTCTCAATTTCTCTTGAGCTTTCCTCTGGATGCAAATTTGCACTTAAATTATGAAAAGATAACCCAAGCTTAGTACTACTAACAGTAATGAATGGAGGGCGGGTGTCAAGAGGATGGGGCTAGTCTCTTCTCAGTGGTGCCCAGTGATAGGATGAGGGGCAATGGGCACAAACAGGAACTCAGGAAGTTCCACCTCAACATCAGGAAAAACTTCTTTCCTGTGAGAATGATGGAGCACTGGAACAGGCTGCCCAGAGAGGTTGTGGAGTATCCTTCTCTGGAGATTTTCAGAACCCATCTGGACACATTCCTGTGTAACCTGCCCTAGGCGAACCTGCTTTGGCAGGGAGCTTGGACTAGATGATCTCCAGAGGTCCTTTCTAACTCTTACCATTCTGTGATTCAGAGTTTGTTCGCTGGTCAAAGCCCCTTCACATGTGAAGCACAGCAATTATTAGCAAAAGGTTCTCAGACTCAGCTAAGCCTCGAATTTGTCTTGTTCATGCAGGTCTCTGTTCACAAACAGAAGTTTGGAAGTTTGTTTCATGATTAATGAGGCAGCAGAGGACACTTTCTAAACCATAGGACAGCTGAAGTCTTCTGAAATGTTAGAGAAATGACTTACTGCTTATTGTGTACTTCCTTTCAAAGCTGGCTGATTTAGAAAGCTTTAGGCAAGCTGGCCAAGAGACTTATTTGGGGGAAAATCCAGAAGGTGTGTTGAGGAGATGCTCTTGATTCTTCTGCCAGCTTGTCACAACACAGAAAAAAGGAAAAGGTAGCACAGGCAAGGGGACTATATTGAAGACTTCAAAATGAAAGAAGTTGGGTTACCAGGTCTTGGCCAAGGGAGATTATTTTGTTGTTCTTTTCATTCCATAGTGGTCTTCAGTAAAGCTGTCACCTTTGGTCTTCTCTGCTTTTCCAGGAGAGCAAGGACAAGGTGGGACCTGTCTCCCTGGGTGTATCTTCACAAAGCAGAAGCTTAGCTCTAAGCTAAAAAGGGGCAATGACTGAGTAATAGGTCAGGCTTCTTCAGCCAACTGGAAGGAAGCTAAGGAAAACAGTGGGATTTTTCTAAAAGGAAAAATAACTTCTTAGCTGAGTGGGAAACTCCTTGATAAGGTCGTCGTCATCTCAAATTTTTCACTGACCTAGTGTCTTTTATTACAGTAGCAGCCTCTCGAAGCCAGATAGTTCAGTCAGCAACACCAGTCTGGCTCAAGCCTGATCTCTCCTATCTGAGTGCACCCTCAGGCCTCCCAGCAGGCTGATGCTCACCAACCCCTTGTCTCTGCTTATGCAGTTCCTTGAAGATGCTGCCAGGTGGCAGTCCCTTAACACAGCATCCTCCAGCTGGGGATGGGAGGGCCTCTAACACACAGCTCCAGCATCTGCGGCGGAGCCAGCACTGTTTAGTCCAAACGCTGTCATCAGAGAGGAAAACCCTAGCTCAAAGGCCAATCTAGTTTTTCCTTGAGATTAATGGTACTGAAGGTAGTCTGGGCAGGGGAAAGGGCAAGGAGGGGCTGGGCTCTGTTGCAGTGTTTCTGTGTTTTAGAATACACATGGCATTCAAATCCCTGCCTTTACATCTCCCAGCTGCTGTTCTGTCAGACAGGCTTCATGATCTGTGAGCTGAGCTTGCCCAAGAAGCAGCAGCTGGGAGATATAAAGAGGAAGTATGGCTACCCATGCTGTCTTCACTCCTCCACTTGTGCATAAGCACTCCACACATCCTGCTGTCTTGGCTATCCCTCTGCTGTCTATAACTCAGGAGTTTCTACACATGATGGGGGAACCCTTCCGTTTCTCCCAGCTCTCTGCCACACGTTTGCAGATATCGAATAATGCTGCTTGCAAAGGCTCCCTGCCTTCACTCTCTCTAAGGTTGTGAGGGCACTGAACAAAATTACTGTGTGCATTCATAACCATATCCTGACATAAGTATGACATGAAAACCAAGGGAACAAACTTACTAACTCTCTCCTGCTATAGATTTCCATGGCCCACTGTAGCATGGACAGAAACACATGCCTAGAAACTTCCCCAACCTAAAGGTTGCCCCTCCTTTCTGAGAGGGAAGCAGCGCAAACCAATGCAACCACTTCAGTCAAGGGTGCTACTTGGCAGTTGATATTCGTATCTCCAGGAAACTCATTGAGCCCTTGAGAGCAGCAGTTCCATGGCTCTATGGATGTTTATACTTGGCAAGGTACATCTGAGCAATGCCAGTCATCTTAGTCTCAGTTAGGGTGTTATGTGAGTGTCGCGGTCGGGCGCGCAGAGGTCCGACCACCTCCCAAAAAGAGAAGGGTTGAGGGTAAATTGGGATATTTCCCCACCAAGCTCGCAGGCGAATATGGAAATCAAATGAGTATTTAATAAGTTTATTATTAAATATATCCTAATAAAGCTGTATCTACTCTATAAAGACGTTACAATATGGAAGAGTGCCACACCCACCCGCTCACTCCCCGTCCCGAGAAGGTTTGGAACCAATAGAGAGGACAGGGCGAAATAAGAAGTTGATTATGTCGAAAAAATAATAAGTGATGTGGTGTGTATGTATGATCAGCTCAAGCTGATCAGTCCAAGGCAGCACTGTTTGCCTTGTGAGCGCACAGATGAGGAAGCTGGTTTTCCAGGGATTCTGGCTGTTCACTGCGTCACATACAGAAGCAGTTCTAGGCTTATGCAAGGTGAAAAACAACCTATTGTCACTTCGTGCTGGTGATTTTGGGTTTGGAGGAGGTATCATGTTTGCAATGGATTTCACCTCTGCCTGCTCTGTTTCTTGCTCCTTGTGAAAGCTTTGTATTTGGTTTTCAAGAAACCAAAATAACCAAAATAGTTAACTCTACTAGAAAACATCTCCATGAAATAACTACTGAAGCACTACCTTTATTTTAAGGGCAGGGGGCCTTCCACAGTGTCTTCTCCCTCATAGCAAGTTACATGGGGTCTACAACAAGGACTAGCTTGTTCACAGACAGGAAGAGTGAGAGACAGTGGAATCTGCTATTTTATTTCTCTTCTGTAAATGAAAATACTTTCTCATAATTGGAGACTGTAGCAATACTGCCACGCCAGACACTAATTTATCATCACTGTTTGTATTACAGCAGAGGCAAAGAGCTGCAATTGTGGATTTGGACAAGGTGTTGCACAAGTGCATGATGAAATACTCTAATGACCCAAATACACAAGTGCATGTTGAATGCACTTTAAAGTGACAAATAGCAATCCTTTTTATTTTTAAGGAGCTACTGTGTCTCTGAAGGCACAGTATAGCACTCAGCCCCTCACAGAGGGTTGGAGGATGCAAAAAGCATCCATGGGAATCCATAGCCTGTCTTCCTCCATAAAATTCTAACCACTCTTGACATATGCTCTGGTTTATTCCAGAGAAAGAGTACTATAAAAATAATATGAGCCCCATTGAATATGATCAGCTGCTTTCTGCATTAACAGCAGTAAAAGAAAGGTACAGTCTATTAAAAGCAAGGGAACTCACCCAGCTTTCTGTTAAAGTGGCAATGTTTTGACAAATTTTCCATCTCTCTCCAAGACCTGGCTTTAGCACGTTGCAAGGAAGGACACAGCGAATCTGCCACATACAGGACATGCACGAGAGGAAACACTACCTTGTGTGCGCCCTTGTGTCTTGGCTTTGACAGGCAGCCCTTAGAGGCACCCACAGCAGTGGATGTATCTGTGCATTGGCATACTAGGGAAAAATTCTTCTTTTCAGTCTTTAACAGTATGTATCTCAGCCGGATAGACTCCACTTGGAGAATAAGACACCTTCTTGTGGGCTGGGCAAGCAGTATCTGTGCCTCGGGAGACTTCCAAAAATGCATCCATAACTCACCTACAGCAGCTGCCAGAAAAAGGAGCTCAGTCGTGAATACATGCACACACATGCAAACACACAGCAAAAGGGAGGGGGACGATAAGGAAACGGGATGGCAGGACTCCATGTAATGGCAGATGGGCCTGCTCTGGCAGCCCAACCTCAACCAGGAGGAAAACATCCCACCTCTGGCAACTCCCTCGCCCAACGCACTGTTAAGTAAAATCATGCTCTGGCTGGATTGAATTTCTCAGCAGATCAAATAGGATTTAGTACTGTGAATTGTTAACCCCCATCCTCTGCAAAAGTGCTCAGCCTTCTAGCCTAATGCTTCGTGTTTAAACAGCTTATTTGGGAAGCGATGAAGAACAGCTAAGGCTCCTCTTAACAACATATGCTAAAAACATTGTTTTCTGGACCAGACAGTGTAACAAGGTTGTACTTGTTGCAATTCTTAGATACCTTGGTTGTATTTGTGAAATATCTTGCATTACTTTTCAAAGCCATTGGTGTGTTTTGTCCAAATTTCAGGCTGTTTCAAGTGTTAACAGTGTTACATGCTGTCTCACACAAAATGCATGTGCCCTATGTGCAGCAGTTCTACATGCAATGATTGTGCCATGTTTCACAGGAAAAAAAAGCCACAAAGGATATTCTAGGAGACACAAAATTGCAGTGTTATTTTCCCATTAACTTTACAGCCAAATCTGCCTGAACATAATGTCTCCAAAAACTTAAAGATGAATGAAGAGAAAAACTGTGATTAATACTGAATGAAATCCTCTTAATACATCTGAAATGGTTTTTTGTATAACAATAATATCATGATTCAGGTCTAATTATGGACTGACCCAACAGGATTATTGTTTTATACTGTTCAGAGGAAATTATCAACACTTTTTTTTATTAAAATAAAACTATTTTTACTTCTGATAGTACATGGCAATATTAAGCCTTAAATACATCATTTGTCAAAAAATGTAATTGATGTCTACATTTAGCCTGCGTCTGGGGTTAAGCTATAGCTGTTGCTCTGTCACCCAGTAATCCTTCCCCAGCAGAGGAGCAGAACTGGGAAAAGGAGAGAAGACTTGTGTGTTGAAATGAAAACAGATTTAATGAAACAGCCTAACTAATACCAATGCTAATACAAAGTATACAAAGCTATACTCAGCCCAGCAAAAGTACAGCTCTCACAATAAAAAAAGCAGTTCACAGGAACTGAAGATCCTCTTTCTTCAGCAAACTTCTCCCTTTATAATGAACATGACATTTATGGTACGAGTCAGCTGCCCTGGGTGACCCAAAACTAATGGCCTGCAGACCATGGCTGGCCTGTGATTCTGTCCCAGTGAAACCAGGACAATTGGTCAAAAAATAACAGTCTAATACCAATTTTTTGTAACATGGGACTTTCTAAATCCTGATTTTTTTTTCAAGGAATTCCTTTTTCAAAAATATTTAATGAGTGTCATAAGTTAATTCAGGCTTTCAGTAGGTTGAAAATTATATACTAAGGTGCCCATTCAGAGGGATATTTCTGTACTTAACTTATTTAAATATAATGGGAAATTTTAGGCTAGCTTTTGGCCTGGGATTTCATTATCATATATCTTTATTATTCAGAACTGATACTTCAAGCTTGACTTCACAATTTGCAGGTTAAAGTGCAAAGTTTTTTCTATATTTCCTGATAAGAAGCCTAAAATCATCTAACATGGTGGTAACTTACAATAAGTGATAATGAATTAGCTTTTATTATACAGAGCTGACTTTTTAAGGTTTCACAAGTTCTGTGCAACTATGCAGCTATAATTTGAAAAAAACTTACAAGTAAAATACATGTTTTCACAAATCTGGCTAAAAGACTTACATTTTCGTCATTTAGCCATGTCTACCCAGGACTGAATATTTCTGTTCCCATAATTCATGCCAAGTGTGACTTGAGGGCAAAATGGAATTTTATGGAAAGCGGAGGCAAGTCTGTATTAAATGTGTGTGTGTGCAGGCGTGCGCATGTGTGCATGTTTGGAAGCAGCATTAAGAGTTTCTGTATTCCCCAGTACACAGGCACAGGGGTGAAAAGGAGGTATGGCTGTCAAAGATATTCAATAAATTGCATTTAACACATCACTTTCCAGTCTGTCTTAGGTATATCACCATCATGTCTGCCTGTATTTTTGTCTTGCATGTGTAAAGCAACTTGGGATCTAGTCCTCCTGAATGAAAGGTGATACAGAAATGTAAAGGATTAGTATCATTACAAAAATAGACACAGGGAATATGGAAAACATTCCCCACCAGGTTATAAATATGCTAATGCAAGTCAAATCTGGGACCTTAATTGCTTTACCAGAGTTCCTATAAACGCATAGAATTTAACCTCAGAATGTCCTGCCTAGTCCCATACATATTAAAAAGAATAATCCTTCAGATGTACTTCTCAAGGTTTGTGAGCCAGATTTCTTCTGCCTGAAAGCCAGCAGCCCTGCCTTGGTGTTGGTTTGAGTTAGCCCAGTTCTCGTGCTCCTCAAGTTCAGGGAGGACAGAAGTGGGCTGGAATAAAACATTGCACAATCCTCAACAAAATGATAGCCCTTGCAAACAGCTCCAGGCCATACCATCTGATTTAGCAACGTGGAAATGTTCCAGAAATGTACTATTTTGATAATACGCAAAATAAAATTGCAGCCTCACATTGTACTTAAGGCAGCCCCCCACCTCCACCCCTCCCCAGCTTTTCATGGCAAGGAGGAATGTGACCGTGATGTAGCCTGGGTGGAGGACCAGACCTACAGCAGTGTCCTTCCTATCCTGACAGCTCAGAGCACAAAAAGCTGTGCCCAAAAGCAATAGTGCTGCACTATAACTAGTGCTTCTTCTCTTGGCAGGGAGGAGGGGTGGCTTTGATTACCCCTGTTTCATGAGCAGGAGGTGGCACAGGAAGATGCTGGGAGGCTGGTATTGTGTGGGACTCCATAGTTCCTTGAATAGAAACAGTGGCCTGAATGGTTGTGTCTGCGATCATTAAAGTGCTGGTGGTTTGCCAACCCAGGTCTCCCCCAAAAGCAGGCCTTCAGCTCCCTGAGAGAAAGGGAGGAATCACAAAAGATTTTAAAAACTCCTCTCCCTTCCTGTCCCAAAGCTTCCCTTTCTGTGTGCGTTCAAGCCAAGAAAACACTTCCAGCCGTTGTAGGGTGGGACCTCAGACCTCATCAAGGACCCTACCACGAGGACATCCTTTATCAAAAAAAACCAAAACCCCATACTACCATCTGTCCTGGTACAGCCCAATACAAACCTCTTCAGGAGAGGCTTTTCTTTCCTTGATATGATCCCATAACTAATAATGCCTCAGGGACTGTTTTACAGTAACCAGAGCAGGCTGGGTCTTGTGGTTCTTCCCAGAAGGAAACAAAGGCAGTCTGTACCCATGGCCTGACCTCAGACACCGAGGACCTACCTGCAGCAGAGCTGAGCTGGCTCTAAATTAGAGTGGCTCCAGCAAGCCAGGTGGTGACAGCTCTGAGAGCAAGATGATCTCACCCCAGGGAGGCAAGGGCTGAGCACAGCAATACTGCACCCTGGGGCTGGAGCTGAAACTTTCATGGAGCTCCTGGCAAAGTATTCCTGTATTTAGGGTTGCATTTTGGCCCAACCCAAAACTTAGATTCGCTTCTCAGTCCCTTCCTGTCTGTTTGTATAGTGCAAGTACCCTTTCCTTCTTTCTGTACTTGCCTCTGGGCCATTAAACCTGTCATTCAGATCTTGTTTTCTGAGGTGTCAAAGCACACATCCATCATGCTTATTCACCATCTTTAGCATCCTGACACCCCCTCATCCCTGGCCCAAGGTACTCTTACAGAATAAATACTAAGTACCAACCAGTCCACTCCACAGCTGAACAGTGCATACAGGTCTCCAGGCCAATGCAGATTTTTCTCTTCCCTATGCCCTGGGCAGTGAGGACTTGACCATCTCAAAAGTCCTTACTATTTGCAGCTGGGAATTGCTAAACTGGGGAGAGGTGGTGAAGGGGTTGAGTGCTGGCCCCTGAAAGGAAAACCTTCCTTGTTTTCACCCCTGAAGAAAAAAGGGCACAAATGCATCTCTCCTCCCCCCTCCCCTCCCCACTGCCTTTATACCGTGTAGGGGCTGGGAGGGTCGGGGCATTCCAGCGGCTGCTGGCCAGTATCCTGGAAACTGTCTTCTTTTTCCCAGTCCCAGCCCCTTTTATGAAGGAGACAATGCGGACATACAGTGAGTGCCTTGTGCATCACTTGGGCCCCCAGGCCCTTTGACACAGGGATTTCATACAGCAGCTAACCCCCTTCTCTCCCTCCCCAAGGTCCCTCACACCCAATCCAGGGGGCTTCAGCCCCGCCTTTTCAGGGCTGATCCAGAAAGAAATTACATGTCTTATTCTCCCAAGGGTCTTGAGAGAAATATGTGTAATGTGATTCCAGGGAAATAATTCAGATAATTCCGGATTTACCCGTGGATTCCTTTAGTTTATGTACCCAGGTCTTTTCCTCACCATTGCTTGCCCTCTTTCTTCCACCCACTCCCTTGCTCACCTCTCCCTAAGAGTCCTACACATTTCCCCTCTCCTCAGCATGTTTTGCTCTGGACCCTCCACAAGGTGGGAAAGGCTGCTACCCACTCCAGATGAGAAGTTATCTCCATCCAAAGTGTGGCTTGGCTTCCATTGTTCATTGTGTCTTGCTCAATAGGCACAAGCCCAGTCAGAGGATTTGGAGCAATTTGCCATTACAATATCCTAGTGTACCTCTTTGGCATACTCTCAGTGATACTGAGCCCATTTCTGGGGTAGCGGTCCAAGCCTGCTCCTGAGTTCATAGCTCAAGGCCTCTGTCAAACAATGATGCCCCAGGAAAGTGCCTGGGTTCATTCATATCACAGGAAATGTGGGCTGAGGCTTATCTTTTCATCTGAAGTATAGCTTCCCAGTTACTCCAAGACATAACACCAGCAATTGCAATGATATTTGCTACAGCCTCTCCACTGAGGTCTTTTCACAGGAAGATTTGAGATGTGTTTCTTTGGTACCTTCCTATCTTAGAAAATTACTTCATACAGAAGCTGTTTTATAGGATACCCTGAATAAGTCCCATGAATTTAATACAAAATACCAGCCTGTCTTCGAATCTGCATAATGCATCATAAGCTCTGCTTCACACATCTAATGCACCTTCAGGAATAGGTTTAAGTTTTGAAACGCTGCACTCCTCCAGGCTGTCATGACCACTTCAAATTTAGTGTCTCTCCCAGCTATTCCCTTCCCGATGTTGAGGCCAGTGTCCTGCACCTTTTCTTACACAGGCTGCTGTCTAGTGGCACTGTGCCTGGGGAAGAGCTCCTTAGGCACTTTCTCCAACTGGTGCTTGATACCTGATCATGTTTTCCTATTCCTCACCTGTGCAGAGGATTTCCCAGCCTGGCAGAAGTTCTGCAGTCCACTGCTGCATCCCTGATGTCTGTTTCCCACAGACCCAGAGAATAATGAAGCAGTCCTCTGAAGTAGCTTGGATATGCTTCTTTGCACTGTGAGACAAAAAAGCAGAGGGAAGAGAGAAGAAATAACTCCAGGAGAGACAGTGCAAGTTCTGCACAAATAACTTCTCCTGGATTCCTGTGCTGAGCATATGTACTGGCTGATGGGTTGAGTACTCATTGCACCTATTTTTCTTTTAAGGCAGAGAGAGAACAAGGCAGATATAATTGGTTATTTATCATACAGAGAGAAATTGCAAGATGGTCTGTCCTAACAGAAGTAGCTTGTGAGTTTTGGCTCTTTGCTACTGATCCTGGAGGCCCCTACTCCACATGTGGATGTTACTTCTCCTGTGCCATGTTTCCCCATGGTGCAGGAACACAGCAGTGCAGGCTGGCCCCAGCTCCTGTACCTGTAGCTCACAAGCCCAGCTCTACCTCTCCTGAGCCTGGTGACACATGAGGTTCAACAGAGGATTTTGTCCCCCATGGGGGCTGAATTCCTGTGCTTGCAGATTGCGGGCATTAGTACAGGGGAACATGTCATTTCAGGTAGTGCTTGCATAGGTGCAGTACAAGCTGTCCCAGCTGTCGGTGACACAAGAGGGATAAAGTCTGGTATTCAAGTGTCTCACAGGTGTGTCTGGAGTCTTGGATCAGTGCTGGCATCTCTTGCTCAGACAGATGCTTTGCAAATGCCTGAGGACACTAATGTTATACATGGACTTTTTGTGAATTAACTCTTACGTAAGTAATTGGAGGTGAATTGACCACTTATTTTTCCCTGCTGCTATAAAGGATACGTTCTGTATCTGACAAAAAATCGTGTATACTCTTCCTCCAGCCATGGTCTCCAAGGCAGATTGTGACTATTTCATGGCAGCTCTGAAAAAGAAGCTTTTATTCTTTCCGAATTACTTCATAAGAAGAGGAATTAAGTTTCTTGTTGCCCTGTAATCATGTTAGGGCTGAGACAGAAGGCAGAAATTATGTTTATCTTATACCCTTGCACCCAGAAAATATGTCCTTTTCCAAAGCATGTGGCTTCTTCATCACAAAGAGATTCAATGCAAGCTTTCTCCCTGGAACCAGGGCAGACCTTTTGCTGCTCATTATGGTGCTTCCTCCATCCTAGCCAGGGCAGCCACATTTAAATGTATTGCTAGCACTGTAAATCCCACCCAGGAACTGCTCTTGAGCATGGCCCTGCAGTTTTCTTCAGTCAAAACATGTTTACATGATAATTTACTGAGATCACAGCAACCGCATCACCCCATCTGCACTCTGGCTAGCCAAATTATAATGCTGTGTTCTGGTGGGTTAAACATCTGACAGGCTTTGAAATAAAGGGATGGCCAGCCAAGCAGTGGTCAGTACTGCAGGCTGCCTGGGAGAGGGGATGGACTTGTATAACCAGTGCTTTGCCCAGTGTCCTGCGCTGGGGGATGCCAGATAGCTCCCCTCCTCTCCTCTGGCAGTTGTCTGTGCTGGAGGTGAATAGGGACACTTCTAAGGTGCTCCAGAAAGGCTTTTGACTGGTCTTCTGGGTACCACTGCCTTGCTGCACTCCAAGTTGCCTAGATAAACCTGCAGTTTGTCACTTCCTAGGCAGAGGTTGGGGAGAGACTTGCTCAGGTGGTTTTGAGGCAGAGAGCATCCACAAATGCCTTGCACAGTCGCACCTGGCAGAAACATACATTGATCTTTCTCCTGCATCCCCACCAGAGCAGTGTGGTCTTCCTTTCCTCCACCTTATGTCCATTGTAGGGACCAGAAGCCATTTCATACATTGTGCAGTACTGACCAAGAGAGTCTCCCTCTTGCAATGGAGGCATCATGATGTTTTCACAGCATCAGCAATGATTACAGTTTGCTTGAAATTTCAAGGCCTCCTTGGTGAGGCTAAAGCCATTTTTCATTTCAGTCTCATAGCCTCTATCCCCAGGTGCAAACTGAAAACATCATCCACTTCAGAGATGTTTCAGTAGAAGTGTTTCATTCTAACCCTGGGCTGTATCAAAATGATAGGCTGACCAAAATATCTGGCTGCAAATTGCTTAGCACCTGTAGTCTTCAGAGGCACTTGAAGCAGGTTAACCTTCCTGGATTTTGAAATAAAGTGATACATTGTGCTGTTAAAAGAAAGTTATTTGAGGCTGAGAGAGATGAGACAACTTATGTAGAAAGAGGGATAAGAAGGAAGTATGGTATCTAAGTTGAGATCCCTTGCTCTTCTCCATCAACTCCTCATGCTGGATGTGCCTTCTGTGTGACTATCCATGAGCAGAGCCACTACTGTAGAGATGGGAAAGAGGACTTTTTAACTGTGTGAAAGCTAGTTTCCTGGACTCTTCTTCACTCCTGGAGTAAAGCCTCTTCACTCCATCTGTCCTGGGTTAACAACTGGTTAACCACACTTCATTACAAGCTGAAGCAAAGCAGCACCAAGGAGTTCGCAACCAGCTGGTCGGCAAAGAGAAGAGGCCATAGAGGGAGGAAGTGTGTTTCACAAATGTGGGTAAGGAGTATAGATTATGAGCATGCTGGGAATAAAAACAAGCTTGTACCAGTGAATACTGTGCCTCAAATTTCAAACCAGTTCCTGTGGGCCCACTTAAATCTTATTCCACTCTTTGAGAAGTCACTGGTTCCAGCAATATCCCCAATGTTTAGGAGTAAGGAATGTTGCCAGGCCCTCTAGAGCCATGGTTCCAGAAATATGATGGAATTATTAAGTGTATTTAGTGTTCCTGTTTATTGTTAGAGGCATGATGTCTCAGCTTGTCTGCTGAGTTGCTGTTTTTTCATGCAACACTTACAGATTCAAAAAAGAGAGGAAAAAAGGCCAGAGTTCTGCTTTTTGTACCGAATAGGGGTTGTTTGAGCTACTTAGTCTTGGTCACACCTGAGTGCTACACTGTCCGTCACTGACATCTATGCAGAGGTCTTATTAGCACCATGCTGATAGATAGGCTGCCTGGGAAGGGAAGTGTGATACAGCCTTCAGATAACCTCGTTTGAATGAAGCTGAAAAGTTTGGGCATTTTTTGTGACTTTTTGTAATTAAATAAAATATTTTGACTTGGTTTTGAACCAGAATGACAAGACAAAACAAAACAACTTTTTAATTTACATTTCACATTTCTGGGGGAGGGTAGCATTCATCTGAAAACCATGGGGAAAGTTACCTTCCTGCTGTCTCTCCTTTTTTTTTATTGGAACAAATAGACACATAGTAAAAATGTAAGCCAGCTTCTTTTTTAGCTAATACTATAAAATAGGGAGCAAAGCCGGCTTCCCCTCATTTTCCTTTACTTCTTTATTCTGTCCTCTCTTTGCCAATTGGAAACAGAATGCAGAGAGTTACTTTGTCTCTGGAAACAGCTCTTTCAAGGCTTAACTGTGTTTTCAATGCTTTCCAAATAAAAGAGCTTTTTGGAACCTACGTGTTCTTCCTTAAGTTTTAGGGGGGAGGTCTGAGGAAATAAATTCATATTTTCTTCTGTCAAGCTTGTTTGGTGAGGGGAAGGATTAGGGAAAAATATTCACAGGGAAAATTATATTGGCAATTTTCCCACTGACTAATCAATATAAGAGGCATTATACACAAATATTAATAAAAAAGCTAAAACTGCCTTCCCTTTCCTTATGTTTTCTTCTCCAACACTACTGTCAGCCTTCCCCTCTCAGGAATAACTGATCTTTCTGAAAATGCTTTGTTGTCCACATAGTGTAGGCAGCTAGGAGCAGAGGTGGTGGAAGGTATAGGTCCTTCTCATGATACTGTTCAAAGCAAACATGGTTTCTCAGTTCAGAAGACATCCTTTGTTAGTGGCACTGTAGATGCAGATACTGTTTATCTAAATAAGTAGCAGAAAGACAAACAGGATTGAAAAGCAGCTCTGCAGCAAGAGAGCAAGAGAATAGGCTTCACAAATGCCTCAGCTGTTATGGTAAAGATACTTGCTCAACATCACAAGAAGTTTCCAATGTTGTGGCATATGTTATTCTCCTTTTACAGAATAAAGATTGATTATTAAATGAGATAACGCAAGGAATCATTGATCAGAGTTGCTCTGGAAAAGATTAGGAGAGCGTTTGGTTTTCAGTTTGCAAATAAAATGAAAAAGTCATAAGCCTTGAAGGAACTTTCCAATGTGGTTTTCATCTGACCTGACAAGTTTCTTTTGGAGTGCAGAAAGCTGGAAGACAGGAATTAGGAAAAGCTGCTGTGACCTGGATAGGAATTCTTCAGCAAAAAGAGAAACGCAGAAGCAAAACAGTATGTAATGAAAGCAAAAAAATCTTCTTTAACCATGTTTGTCTCTCATTTCTTCTGCAGGGCCAAATATTTCCAGGGGAAGAAGGTGAATGGAGAATTTGATATCCGAGTGGAACAGGTCAGTGACAACTGGGTATGGCTCTGAGAAATGTGTGTAGACAGGGCTGAGGTCTCGAATGACAGATAATCTGTAGATATTTCTTCTCTTGAAGAAAGGAACTAGTGAGGAGTTTTAAGATGTGTCCATTTTATAGAGTAGTGGAAGCTATAAACGAAAATATATTATTGAACCACCTCTTCATCCTCTCTACCTTTGCAGAATCGGTCATTACTTCACCTTAAACTGAATTTTTTTGTTCTAGCAATGGGATTATAATTTCTTCCATTGGAAGGCTACCTCACAGTCCCATGTATATGCCTGAAAAGGTGCAAAGCCAGTATGCCACAGTACGTGTTATGATGTTATGATCCACCTGCAAGCTATACAAGTTTTCTGACTTACCCTGATTTAAGCCTAAAACCTTTAGTTTAAGTTTGCAAAATGACTACATGTAAAATCTTTTGATTTGCTGAAAGTCCATAGAAACAATATGGAGGTTCACGCTCTGTTTTCTAATGTGATCTGCAGGGCACTGGACAAATGCTCTTTCTCTGTTAGACTTGGCAGAAACCATCCTTTTAAGTTGAAAACTCTTCATGTTGGGGTCTGTTCCCTCCTCTCTGTGTGGCGCAGTGTGTGTGTCAAAATGAAGTCCTGGTATTGACTGAGACTTTGGATGCTGTTGCCAAAGTAGAAATGATTATTAATAATCATCTGCAGGCACCTAAGAAGAGAGAGATGTAGAGATGAGATGGTGATCCTAAATGAATCATATGCTTGTTTATAACTCATTAGGGCTATAAAACTGCTTGGATGGATAAAGAAAGCTGGTGAATGTTGTTTGAATGACCTAATAAATTCTGTTTTATAAAGCTGTTGATTCTGCATCGCATGTGTATATGTGCACACATATGCGTGTGTGTATATAGAATTATTAATGCAGTGGTTTTGAAAACTTTCTCAGGACCTATCATCCTTGATAATGTGTTCTTTCTCTTTTCAAATTCTATACATGAGCACATATGTTCAGATCAAAGGCCGTGTCTGGGACAGAAAAGTTAGCCAGTCATTTTTTTGCAACTATGATACTACAAACACTGTTTTCCTCTTTTTATTGGTATCACAGTTGTCAGTATTGCCAAGGACAATTCTCCCTTGCACTTCCTTATCAAAGTCTTTATTTTGCTGGCTGCCTCAGTAAATGTCCTAAAAGATAATAAGAAATCTAACGAAAATCACACTTCTCACATAGAAGCACAGATTCAAATAATAACTCGCCCTTCAAAACTCTGATCCAACCTGCTCCACTGCTCAGAGCAAGGTCAGCTTCAAAGTTAGACCTGACACTCTTCAAAATGACCTGTTAATTCTTTCCTAAACCTCCAGCCTCTGCCTTACACCTCATAGTCCTCCTCCTCAAATGATGTTGCTCTTGAGGCCCTTATAAAAGGAACTATCTTCATATGGTTGGTGAGTGGAGAAGGGCAGAAGATCCTTGATGGGTTAAACCCAGTAATGATCCTTGTCAACAACACTAGGTAGCTTACCGTATTGCCCCAAGGTCTCTTTCTGGAAAACTTTCCCAGTCTATCTCCTGAAATCCTTCATATCATAGGCTGAATGTCTATGTTTGAGACCAGGCACCAAATTGCTCCAAACAAAGACCACAAGGCTAATGTGACTGTGCTGGTGAGTTCTATTGCCAGGCCCCTTGCAGCCTTCTTTAAATACTCTGCATAGTGACTGCAGCATTGCCAAGGGAATGAAGCATGCATTGGGTGGGAGAGTTGAAGAACAATGAACAGGGGTCCCAACTGCTTCCCCTCACCTCCTCCCTGCCTCTCAGATCAAGCAGTCAACCCTCCATGTAGCAGGCAGGGAACTGGTCTTGACTCCCCAAGACTCCGAAAGCAAAAGGGATGATCACTCTCCCCAGCTGGACCACTGTTTATCAAAGGAAACACAGAAGCTGTGTTGTTCCATGCAGTCCTCAAATCTGACCTCAGGCACTTCTGCATATCGTTGAGGCCAAGAAAGGGGCACTTCTTTCTTCGAACTCTGGCTTTTTGTCTCCTTCTTTTTTTGCCCATCCATCTTGCTCAATATTTCTTGATATTTAATTTTCAGTAATTGGTCCTACCCTGATTATCTGGAGCTTTCCTTGCTTCTTCATCCTCTTCCTTAAACATAAACAATAATCCTAAACTGGTGTGGAACAGGTCCCTTGAGGCTGAATACAGACCCTCTTGACCTGATCTTTCTCTTTGAGTTCCCAGCTCATCAGTCTTCACTATTCTAACTGTCCCATGAACAGCACACAGACTATGCTAGGGTGCACAAGCCCTAACCTGGCTGTTCAGTTCTGAATAAACTCAGCATCAGGTTAAGATTTGACTCTCGGACACCTCTTGAGCCACTTGGTTTGCTCAGTAAGTTCATTTAGTTTTTCAGTTTTCCATTTGATGCTGCTTCTGGAAGGGACCTTTAAAGGTCATCTAGTCCAAGCCCCCTACAATGAGCAGGGACATCTTCAACTAGATCAGGTTGCTCAGAGCCTCATCTAGCCTGACCTTGGATGTTTCCAGGGATGGGGCATCTACCATGTCTCTGGACAACCTGTGCCAATGTTTCACCACCCTCACTGTAAACTTCTTCCTTATATCTAGTCCAAATCTACCCTCTTTTAGTTTAAAACCATTAGCCCTTGTCCTGTTGCAACAGGACCTGCTAAAAAGACTGTCTCTGTCTCTCTCATAGACTCCCTTTAAGTACTGAAAGGCTGCAACAAGGTCTCCCCAGAGCCTTCTCTTCTCCAGGCTGAAATACCCCAGCTCTTTCAGCCTTTCTTCATAGGAGAGGTGTTCCAGACCTCTGAACATTTTTGTGGCTCTTCCCTGGACATGCTCCAATAAGTTCATTTCTTTCCTGTACTGAGGACCCCGGAGCTGGACACAGTGGAGTGGGGTCTCATCAGGGCAGAGGAGGAGAATCACCTCCCTTGACCTGCTGACTGTGTTTCTTTTGATGCAGCCCAGGATACCCTTGGCCTTCTGGGTTGCACTTGCACATTGCTGGCTCATGTCCAGCTTTTCATCCACCAGTACCCCTAAGTCCTTCTCTGCCAGGCTACTCTCAATGCCTTCATCTCCCAACCTGTATTGATACTGGGGATTGCCCCAATTCAGGTTCAGGACCTTGCACTTGGCCTTGTTGAACCTCATGAGTTTCACACAGGCCCACTTCTCAAGCTTGTTCAGGTCCCTCTGGATGGCATTCTGTCCCTCAGGTGTGTCAACCACACTGCCTAGCTTGATGTCATCTGCAAATTTGCTGAGCATGCACTTGATCCCACTGTCTGTCATTGATGAAGATATTAAACAGTGTTTGTCCTGGTACGGACCCCTGAGGGACACTACTTGTCACCAGCTCCATCTGGAGATCAATCCATTGCCCACTACCCTCTAGTTGCAATCATCCAACCGATTCCTCTTCTGAATATTCCACCCATCAAATCCATATCTCTCCAATTTAGAGAGAAAGATGTGGGGGATTATATCAAAGGCCTTACGGAAGTCCAGATAGAGGACAACATAGATCTTCTCATGTCCATTGATGTAGTCATTTCATCATAGAAGGCCACTAGGTTGGTTAGGCAGGATTTGCCCTTGGTGAAGCCATGCTGGCTGTGTCAAATCACCTCCCAGTCCTCCATGTGCTTTAGCATAGCTTCTAGAGAGTCTGTTCCATAATCTTCCCAGGCATAGAGGTGAGGCTGAGAGATTGGTAGTTCCCAGGATTCTCTTTTCTTTTTTTTTTTTTAAAGCAAGTGCAATGTTTCCCTTTTTCCAGTCACCAGGGACTTCACTTGACTGCCAGGACTTTTCAAATGTCATGGAGAGTGGCCTAGCAACTGCATCAGCCAATTCCCTCAGGACTCTGGTATGTTCCTCATCAGGTCCCATAGACTTATGTACATTCAGGTTCCTCAGGCCACAGACCTGATCTTCTCTTACAGTGGGAGCAACTTTGCTCCCTTAGTCTGTGTCTTGCAGTCTATCCACTCAGGAGGTGTGGGAAGAGAGGTTGACAGGGAAGACTGAGGCGAAAAATTTGTTGAGTATCTCAGCCTTCTCCTCATCTGCTGTTGCTACAGGATTGAGTCAGCCAGAAATAGTTAGGAATATATTTTTTATATTTTATAGGGAAAACCACTTTTGATCTGAAAAGCTAAATAACAAAAAGAGTTTAAATGGCAGAAAGCAGTGAAAGGAAATATCCAAATGTTAAATACTCTTGAAAAACCACATTGGGAAAAAGCAACTGCCCTATATTTTATGACTGTGCTAATTTATTTGCCATTCTTACAGGATGCTCCATAGTTGGTTTAAAGAAGCAAGAGTTTGCCTTGTTGCTTTTTCTCTTCCTCTTTCATGTCGATCTCTATTACACCTTATTTCTTTCTTAGCAAGCCATTTCAGCAATCTTTGGGGGAAGCAGAGCAGGATACTAGGTGGGTTTTTTTAAAAGTCATGACGTCATTCAATTGTAATGGAGCAGGAGTGCTGAAAGAAGCACTGTCTCTCCCTCTCTCAGCAGCGGGAAGTCTGTTATCTAATCTGGTTATACACCCCTACCAGCTCTCTGAGCTGCCTCTCCCCCTTGGCCGTCATCCAAGGAATGCAAGACATATGTGATCATGCTGTCTCACTCCGAATATCCCCCACACCCAACAATGTGCAAGGCTTTGGCTGATTTCAGCTGAATTGGAGAAACAGGCAGAAGTTCTAACATACTAAGTTTCTGGAAGAGGTGAATTCAGTTCATATTAGAAACCGGATAATCTGCAGGGAAGAGACTGTTAAATGCCATCCTGCTCCTTCAGGGAGCTACTCCTCTAAGTCTCAGCTTGTATGAAAATAGGTTTTATGGACTCTCTAAGAAGGTTTTCTGGTTCTTTAGCATAGAAATGAATTGTATTACCTTGATACAGCTTGATACCAGCCCCCAGACCCTTGTTCTTCATGTAGGTCCATTACCACTAGCAAGAGACAAGAGACATTGTAGGCACTGTGTGGTGCCAGTGAACAGGAGAGTCATGAGGGACACTGCAGCAGGTACAGCCTCTCTGCCTCTCCTGTCATTCATTAAAATGAATTCGAGGCCTGACTTTGTTTCCACCTTTATTTCTTCTCTTCTAATCTTCAGTGTAACGCACAAAACATATTTATTAGTGTGCTTTAGAGGATGTGGAATTTATTATTGCCCACCCTTGACTGAAACCCAGGCATGCAATGCCATTGCCTTCTTCCTGCTCGCAAGAGCCATGGCGCTGAGTGAGGGATGAGGTGATGGGAAGCAAGTGCAAGTGCTCTCCTGAATCAGGGCCCTCTTTTCTTTGGAGGCAGTTTGGGCTGCATTTTGATTATTTGGTTATTTTTCCACTACAAGGTCTTCTGTAGCAATGGCAGTCATTCATAAGACTGAATGAAATAGTGATCAAAAAGTGAAAATCTATTTGACCTATTCCCATTAAAACCCTGATCATTTAAGTTTTATTCAGTGTAAATCCTTAAGCTTTAAGGAGCAGCTGAGTCTAAAAATACTATTTCTATTTTATGCTAAAATTAAGGTGCTTAAATTTAGATCCATCTGTTGCTTTTACTTGCCTTGTGATTTCTAGCTTTGAGAACTACAATGTATACATCTCCAGTACTTTTCTCTAGAAATACAAATGCTAGAGAATTTATTTTAGAAGTAAAAAGTGTAGGTTTGATTAAATGGCTCTAAGGCTAAGTTGAACTTAAAGAAGAATCCTAAAGTGACACGGGAGTTGACCACATTGCTTTCAGTCTCTCCTGAAATTAATTTTGTTTTTATCTTCTCAGTCCTTCACTGGCCAGAGGACAGGAGGCATTGGGAAACATGCTATATTGACAAAGAGGAGAAATTATACCATAGGTTTTATGCTCTGTCAAATGTTTTCCATCACTAGAGGCAACTGGTTGTAATTCAGCACCTCATTCCCCTCCTCTTTGCTCTGTCCCAGTGAAAACTAAGCCTTGCATGCTCTAAGGATTTCATATGACTCTGGGGTTTCCCATACGGATCATAATTGTTGTGGTTTAGACCCAGCTGGCAACAAAGTATGACGCAACTGTTCACTCACTCCTACCCTCCCCGGTGGGATGGGGAGGAGAAAATACAACAAAAGGCTTGAGAATCAAGACAGAGGACAGGGAGGGCTCACTCACCGTTTATGGTCACACGCAAAAGACAGACTCAACTTGGGGAAACAAAATCTATTTAATTTAAACAAAGGACACCCCCGATTCATCAACCGAATCAGAGTAAGACAACAATATATACAATTGGATCTTAAATACAACCCTTCTCCTCACCCCTCCCTTATTCCCTGGCCCAGCTCTGCTACCTCCTCCCCTCCAGCAGCACAGGGGCAGGGAATGAGGGTTGTGGTCAGTCCCAGTCTATCTCTTGTTGTTTCTGCTGCTCTTTCCTCTTCAGAGTAAAAACTCCTCAGTCTTCCCCTGCTGCAACATAGCAACCCTCCCATGGGAGACAGTCCTTCACAAACTTCTCCCATCAGTGGGGATCCTTTCCCTGGTATCAGCCCTTCCAGTGACAGACCGCTCCAGCACGGGCTTCCCTCAGAGTCATGGCATTCTTTGGGAACAGTCCTCTGCTCCAGTGTGGGGTCCTCCATGGGCCACAGATGGGATTCTACCCCACCATTGGTCTCCATGGGCTGCAAAGGCTCAGCCTGCCATCTCACCATGGGCCAAAGGGGAATGGCTGCTATGGTGTACCTCCTCCCCAGCTTCTCCATTGTCCTTGGTGTCCACATGGTTGTCCCTCTCACTCCCCGCTCCTCTCCAAAACAAAGAACTCTCAAAGCAAAAGAAACTCACCCAACACATTTTCCGCTCTCAAATAGATTATCACAGAGGCACTGATTGACTTGGCCTTGGCCAGAGGTGGGTCCAACTTGGAGCCAAGGAAGCATCTTGAAGCTTCTTACAGGAGCCATACCAGTAGCCCGCTCACCCACTGCCAAAACCCTGCCAGACACAAATCCAACATCATAACATAACCCAGATGGGGGGTCTCCTTGGGCATTAGGCATGCTCCATGCATAAGGGGGATGCTGCATGGCCATGCACTCCCAGCATACCCAGGTACAAGCAGAAGTGGGCAGGAGAGCTGGGGCTGAGACCTGGACAACCATAGACACATAGAGCAGTCTGACACTATGGGCAGCGGCTAGAGGAATGGGATGCTTGCCTCCTGCCTGGGAGAGAGGTGTCCACAAAGCAGATGTGCAGTGTGGCATCACTAGGACGACCATGGAGACCTGATGTATGATCAGGAGGCTGAAAGAGTTGAGTTTGTTTATCCTGTCGAAACAGTGGCTGAAGGAGACACGGCTGCTTTTAATAAACATGCTGGCTTAAGGAAGGGTTTCATGACATGGTGCCTGCAGAAACAAGACCCTATGGGTCTAGTGAACTTTTCCAGTCCTATGCCCTCTGTTGACTGACAAGAGCCCAGGAGGGCGAGAGAAGAGCACAGACCTAGCAGGCAAGAGCAAGCAGCACTTCCTAGACAGTCTGCCACCTTCAAGGTACCTTTCCTTCAGGTATTTCCCAAAGGCAATTTATTATACTCAGAGACATCTTTCCTGGCATTGGCTAATTGATCAAGGGGGGTGAAAAGGTTGAAGAGGGAGTGATGAGGCAAAAAGGTTCATCTAATTTTTTGCTCCTGTTGTTTGTCCACCCATCTCCTTCCCACCATTTCCTGCTGTGACGAGGTGGGTCTGTCTGTCCGTCTGACACACATTCTTCTCGCACAGCTCATTCACTTGTTCCTGCTGCCTGGTTTATTTTCAGGGAATGATTTTTCAGTGAGCTTCTATGTACATGCTTCTGGAAAAGTCTTGTGGTATAGATTATGACTCCATTGGCAGCATTGTCAGGAAAAAGTTGTACTTGGCGCTCACAGAAGATAATTGTAATACAAATCATGAATCCCAGCTCCATTGTACTTCCCGTCCTAAAGAGGTATTTTCATAAGCGGAATAATGTGGTCCTTTCAGAAGGTAGAGACAGATAGACCCATGTATGGTGAGAGGAAAACTAGTCTCTCATTAAATAACTGTATAATTTTTATTCATTATATGTTTAGGATTGGTTTGGTTGTTTTTTTTTTCCCAGCTGAAAGCCAGGAAGCAGTTTAAGAACAGCAACAGTAGTTCTCACAGCTTTGCCACATAGAAGCATTCAGAAACCATGCACAAAGCAACCTGCAGAAATACTAAGAATGACTCAAAAACTCATGAATTTCTTAAATAAATAGTATCTTCAACTTTTTTTTTTCATTTCCATTGGCTTTTTAAGGCTTACAGAGTTCATGTTTTTGAGCAATTTCCTGGCATGAAAAGGTCTAGAAATGTGCTTTTGCTAAAGCTCCAATTTTTGAGCAGTCACAAGACTTCTGAAAAGAAAATTTAAGAGACAACTCCAAATGCCATCAGAGCTGAGGTACAAAAAAGGCACTCACTCAGGTCAAGGCATGTGGACCTTCAGCATCAGCACTGTTTCTAAGCCTAGGAGCATGGATTCTACCTTCAGGACTTGAGCAGTTGTGAAAGATCCCCTCGGAGCCACACAGCAGCATCCTCCTCCCAGATGGACCTTCTCTGTCCTTTTCTCCCAGGGAGTAATCCCAGTACTGCCCAGTACTGGGGAGCAGGCTGCATCCCCAGGGGAAAATGTCTCAGGAAAGAGACATGGGGAATCGGGGTGTGTAATCTCTAACACTGCACGCATGGGCACACCAAACACGCACAGCCCCAGCCCTCCCCCTGTTCACATCCATGTGATCTGATTTGTCCACTGTTCTGCCTGTGCAGAATTTAGGGCTTGCAATGGTTGTAGTGAAATGTGCTGTTGAAGGAATGCAGTCTGGTGTCTGCCAAAGTCTTTCTTTCCTTGTACATAATGGAAGATCCACCAAAAACTGAAGTATAAAATCCACTGAGGAATGAATGGGATTTGATTAGACAGCAGTAATTCCTCATCCCAAGTGCCTAAGCTATGACATGGACCAGCCTGTTATTTTGAATGCATTTAGGGTCACAGGGCATGAGGAAAAACAGAGTAGTAATTGGTGAGGAGTTTCAGGAGCAAGTGAAGAGCCTTGGTCAGAGCACAGTCAGTGGGTAGGGGAGAGCCAAAGGAGACATGGAAATTGGAGCTGAGTACTGTAGTAGTAGCTCAGTGATGTGATTTATGTGATAGAATAACCCCTAAAAAATCCAGCGTATGTGTTGCAGAGTATGGCATGTTGCACTGAGGAAAGTGCAAAGGTTTCCTGGCAGTGTTAAAACCCCCTCTGCCTTTTTTGTGTATGTGCAGTATATATGCAAATAGGAGTATATATGCAGATATTCACATTGAAGCCTATTGTAATTTTGTCTCTCCCTTTTAAGCAATAACCAACCTGAGTAGCTTTTAATTAGGTTATGTACAGATGAGGGCTTAGAAAGTTCAGTAGCTCAGAAAACCCCAATGTGCTTGCCACTGCATGGACACACTAAGCCTACTTGCTTCAAAAAAATTAAGTTATCAGTCACCATGCCTCCAAAACACAAATCCAAAAGTCTGTCTTGCATCCCTGTGATGCTTTCCTGGAGTTCCCCTTTGATGTGCAGGGAGAAGTTTAATAAGGACATCTGCCAGATAACAAACTTACCACAGAATGGTTGAGGCTGGAAGACACATCTGGATATCTCATAGTCTAATATCTTGCTCTGAGCAAGGTCACCTATAGCAGGCTGTCCAAGACCATGGCCAATAAAGGATTTAGCATCTCCAGGGTTGGAGACTCCACAGCCTCTCCGGGCAACCCATACCAGTGTTTGACCATCATTGGAATAAAAAGGGAGTTTTCTTGTGTTTACATGGAATTTAATGTATTTCTTTTGTGCCTACTCCCCCTTGTCCTTTCCCTGGGCACCACTGAGAAGACTATGGCTCCATCCTCTTTGATCCTTCCCATTAGGATTTTATAGGCGTTGACAAATCTCTCCCTTATGCATCAGTCCTCAATGGCAGGTGCAGAAGATGGGGAACTGAAGATAAATCAGTAGCTTAGACAAAGCAATGCAAGGATTACAATGGATCTTGGGCAGAATATGAGTTAAAATCAGTCACATTGCTGCACATATGACAAATTCATACTGGAACATATAGAGAGCAGTGTTATATATAAAGCGAGTGGCCTTACATCTTACTCAGCAATGGTCAGGTCTCTAATGAAGAATCATGGTGAGTTTGGGCCATTACAACTCAAGGAAGCTGTCAGAGAGGAACCCAGTGATAGCAACAACAATGATCAGTGTGCTGAAAAACATCAACTATGAGAAAATCTTAAAAGAATAGGGTTGGTTTTTTCTAGGGAAAAAAAGAGAAGGAAGGGTAAGTCTTCAAGCTGTAAATCGTGATTCTGCAGGAGGCAGTAACAGACAAACAAATTTCAGTCTTAAAGAGTAAGGGGAGAGATTTAGATTGGGTATTGGGAAAACTTTTAAGGTTAAGGCACAGATACCTGAGGAGGTTCCTCCTCTATGGAAGATACAAGGTTACATAGTATCTGCACACAACAGCGGAGGTAGAGCTAATCCTGCCCTAGGAAAGAGGGACAGACTGTGTGATGTCTTGAAGTTCTTCCAACAAACTTTCCGTTATTCTATAAAAAATGCTTAAAATCCACCTTGAACACATGCTTACCATGAATCATTAATAGGTATGCCTACCAAACCAGGCATTTCTATTATCGCATGATGACAAAATTCTCCTTGT
Organism: Eurystomus gularis; assembly: GCA_013400335.1. Classification (NCBI taxonomy): domain Eukaryota; kingdom Metazoa; phylum Chordata; class Aves; order Coraciiformes; family Coraciidae; genus Eurystomus; species Eurystomus gularis. The sequence goes on from VZZY01024353.1 coordinate 69,598, forward strand.
TAAATTATCAGCAAACAGAAACAAAAACTCTAAAAGAGCTCACCAAAAAGATCTCCAGCACCTGGAGAATCACAGAATGGTTGGAAGGGACTTTAAAGATCATCTAGTTCCAATACCCTACCATGGGCATGGACACCTCCCACTAAACCAGGCTGAGCAAAGCCCCATCCCACCTGACCTTGAACATATCCAGTGATGGAGCATCCATCAGAGAACACTGATGAGAGAAACTGAGAGTATGTTAAGATTTAGTCCAGATGCTCTGGAGAGATTTTTGAATCTGGATACCTGAAATAGGCATTTTTAACAGAACCATCCTCAAAATATCTGTGGGCATCCTCCCAAATCTGGGCCTTACAGCGGTACAAAATACTTCTACTGTCAGAGTCTATATCACATTATTCTTCAAGACATACTGTGTCACACTTGTCACACATAGTTCACTCTTGCCCCAAATGTTTTTGCAACCACTGGCACCATTGCAAAGCGAGTATAGAACACCATCAGGTTAGCGTAATGCTGCCTTCTATTCAATGAGTCCCAAAGCCAATGACTCTGCAAGGGGACAGAGCTGGGCTCTCCTGTTTTATGCATAGTTACCTGTCACTCCATCTGTATGGGCTGCTTTCAAAGACCTCTTTGTCTGCAAGGTAAACTCAGGCTGGAGATGACCTCAGACTTGAAATCCCAGCCAAGGGAAGTCATCAGGCTACAAAACCCACAAAGTTAAAAATACAGGGAGCACTGGAAAATCAACAGGAAACAATTTCTGCTGACTGAAAGTTTCAGCCTTCTTCCAAACGCCAGCTAGCAGCGGCCTGTAAGATGGACCAAAGCAGCTACATGAAAGTAGCAACAGTCCTTAACAGTCCATGAAAGCAGGAGAGAATGCCAGGAAAAGATTAGAATTGTCCCTCAGTAGTGACTGTATATCTGGATGTTTTGGGGGTGAGGTAGCTGAGTCCCCCAGACACTCTCTCCATTTCTCCCTCCTTGCCAGGGTGCCCTGGACAATGGTTGCCAAAGGAGATTTCTCCCTTTCTTTGGGCTTTTGACATTAGCAGGCCTGAAATTGGTCCTGGCAGTTTGGTATGAAGTACTTACCAGCTCGGGGGATTCCCAGGCCTATATGGACGTCAGGTGTCTGAACACAGCTTTGTTTGGTCTAACCGCCTCAGGGCAACGCCTGTCAGACAGACTGAGTTAGGTTGTAAGTGCCAGCCATCAAATGAAGATTGCCCATTTTCACCCTGAGCAAAGCAAAGTGTTAAGCTCTTTAGTACAAAACCATTATGGAAGAAAAGCACAAAACCCATGAAAATACAGACCTGAAACTTCTCTCTCTTGCTCTGGTGTTCACATCAGATGATGCATCCTTCAGCTGCAGAATCTGAATGTCCAGCTCAGCAACACTGTGCTTTCAGAGTGGGACTTCTTTGAGGCATATGCAGATACAGAGGTGGGAAACCCATCCTTTCATCTCCCCACTCCATAGAGCCTCTGGAGCCCACGTGTAAGCTAGAAAGTTTGCCTTGACCCACTGGGGAGCTCACTGATGCTCACAGCATCTGCTCTTGCTGAATTTGTTCAGGGTGGACTCCTCCCTCCCTCCATCTATTGCGATTTTTAAAATGTATAAAATGCAGGTGCCTTTTAGGGGTACATATTTTCTTATCTCTGATCCAATATCATCACTGAAGGAGTGTTGTGGTGAACCGACCACATGATTTTTTTTTTTCTGCCTTATTAAAACAGTGAGCAAAANCACATCAGATGATGCATCCTTCAGCTGCAGAATCTGAATGTCCAGCTCAGCAACACTGTGCTTTCAGAGTGGGACTTCTTTGAGGCATATGCAGATACAGAGGTGGGAAACCCATCCTTTCATCTCCCCACTTCATAGAGCCTCTGGAGCCCACGTGTAAGCTAGAAAGTTTGCCTTGACCCACTGGGGAGCTCACTGATGCTCACAGCATCTGCTCTTGCTGAATTTGTTCAGGGTGGACTCCTCCCTCCCTCCATCTATTGCGATTTTTAAAATGTATAAAATGCAGGTGCCTTTTAGGGGTACATATTTTCTTATCTCTGATCCAATATCATCACTGAAGGAGTGTAGCTGTGGCCACGGCAACACTGTGCGACCTCATAAGAAAAGCCCAGCCAGTCACCTGAACCACTGCCGTTCCCTCTGTGTGTGTGTTTGAAGTAGGATTTATTTCTTGGCAACAGGAATTTTACCCCTCCTTTCATTGTAATTGGGAGTTACAATGATGTAAGATCATGTAAGGGTGTTGCTTTAAAAAGCTTACACAGGGCCGCAGACATGAACCCTCATTACATCACCAGGTCACCAGTCCACAATTATTGCTTTAAAATTATGTGGATTTAAAAAAAAAGGAAGTTGGAAGTGATTTTTTCATTTGTCGTCTGGCCTCTGAGCCTTTACAGGTGCACTATTTCTCCATTGGCAAGTTTTTTCCATGTGTTCATGAGGACAAAACATGCTTTTTTAATTTTTTTTTTTCTGTACAGTTTTCAGAGCACAAAATGAATGNAAGTTGATCCTGGTACTATCTTTTGGTTCCAGCTAGCAAAAGTAGCAGAAGAACATTAAACAGTACAAGCATCTCAACAAAACCACAGGCTTTAGCAACAGCATCTGAGTCCTCCGATATTAGGTGGCCACTGGTTAGAACATTATTTTACTGCTGCCCAGTCTCCATCCTACTAACTTTGAAAGAAACGTTTTAACAGGCAGGGGAAAATAAGCTGTTCAAAGGGAGAAGACTAAATTTCTGTCTCAAAAAATGAAACCATATTTATATTTATATTTATATTTATATTTATATTTATATTTATACACAGGCACTAATTTAATACAGGTTTCTGAATCTGTACAGGTATATTTGCATCGAGCTGGAAAGAGAGGACTTGCATGGCACGATAATAGGCTGTTCTAGTTTAAGGTCTACTCATTTGCTTATAAAGAACAGAGTTAGGATTTGGATCCCAAGACAAGTGCTGATCAGCTAATCCTGCCATCCTGCTCCTGCTGAGAGTGGCCTGAGACCATCAGGTCTCGCTGGCACTCCTGTCTGAAGGGCAGCAGAGCCAGTGGCCATGCAGGAGGATTATCACACCTCTTGCCCAGTTAATTGCTCTGATTTGTGTCTTAACCTTCACCGACACCCACAGATTCATAACCACCCCTGTGCACATTGCCTTTTGCTCCCCATAGCTTAAATATTCTGTGCCAATCTTTCTGGCCTTGTAAGTTGAACCTCTTTTAAAATATAAAGTGTTTTAATAATTGAGGAATACCGTTAATAGCCTGCCCAGCTTTGCTACCCTTTAATACTTAAAATCTTAATATGTAAACAACATCAGATACATTTCTCTGCTTATAACCTTCCTGCAGCATAATAAGGCTTTTTAGCCAGCTAGCTATTAAGGTTTAAATCTTTTGCATTAGAATTATAGCTGGCCAGTGGCACGACAGCCAGCTCAGACATAATACTAAAAGGATGTTTCCAAGTGGAAACTTGGAATTTGAATTCAAATGACCTTACCCTTTTTTATTATTATTATTATTCTTTCCTGTTCACATTTTTCAGCTTGCTCATTCTTAATTCCTTCAGTACTTAAAACTGCAATAAGCCTAATCCTGTACACTTGTACACCCTAAGTGTGGGAGCCATAAATACTTCTTCAGTCTCTCCAAGGAAAATCAGCTGTAATTGGATCTCCTGTAGCCTCACAGAAAATAAATAAATAAATAAATAAATAAATAAGGGAAAGCCACATTCCAGCCAAAGACAATTCTGTGTCTGTGTTCGTGTCTTTGCGTCCTTGCTGCCCTTGAGTAACTTTCTGTCCTTTTGCCCTACTTCAGGCTGAGTTCTCCGAGCTGAACCTGGCTGCTTACGTCACAGGTGGCTGTATGGTGGACATGCAGGTTATGAGGAATGGCACCAAAGTGGTAAGGTGAGGAGCACCAGCTTGTCTTGAAAATTGGGCTTTCTAGAGCGATGCTGGGACAAGCAGGATGACCTCAGAGTCTGACTGCCATCCGAACTAGGCCAGCACATTCCCAACGACTTCAAAGTTTCCTGGAAATAGTGGAATATTTCAGTTGCACATTATGCCATATAGTCATTGTTTCCAGTCTAGACCCTTCATGCACCTTGCCCTTTAGTACCTCTCAGAGGTAATACTGTATCTCTGTTTGATGGTGATTTCTGTCCCTACTAGTATTACTTTATAATTGCAGTCATTGCAAGCAGTCTCTTTTCCCAAGCAGCGCTTCCCAATCACACACCCAGTTCATTTCCAAGAAGCATTGCTCCCCTCCTTTCTGACACCAGAATGCCTGCAATTTGGAGTTATTGTTAGATGCGTTCATACTGTTGCTGTATAGACAGCAGTGTCACATCTGTGTATGATGGTAAAATGCCTCTCTTCACATAGTCATAGAACCATAGAATCATAGAATGGTTTGGGTTGGAAGGGACCTCAAAGATCATCTAGTTCCAACACCCCTGCCATGGCAGGGACACCTCCCACTAGATCAGGTTGCTCAAGGCCCCATCCAACCTGGCCTTGAACACCTCCAGGGATGCAGCATACACAAACCCCCTGGGCAACTTGTTCCAGTGTCTCACCACATTCAGAGTAAAGAATTTCCTTCTAAAATCCAGTCTAGATCTATCTTCTTCCAGTTTAGTCTCGATATCACCTTTCACCCTTTTATCCCAAGCCTACATCTTTATGAATTTCTGTCATTACACCGTCTAACTCTACATTTCATCTTTGATAAAATAGCTTTTCTTTGTTCATGTTGAAATCTCATTGCTATTCCCAATCCATTTTTTCTAGCTTCCCTACTTCTTTTTGTATAATTCTTTTGTACTTTTTGGTGTATACAGCATCTCCAAGTTTAATATTGTTCACGCATTTAAGCAACACTTTTGTCTGTTTGCTTCTAGATCCGAAATAGAGGTGCATAATATAGCATGCAGGGATATTTTTTAAAGGATTATTAGAACAGCTAAAAATGGTGATTCTGAGTGTGCTGGCCTCAGTTTAATTTCTCAAGATGTCATTTCCAGTCCAAACAGTGCAAAGCAACACTTGTCATTGTCAATTAGCTATGACTGTGGTCCATCAATTCATTTCAGGTCTTCTTTAATACAATTTCACAAGCCTCTGCTAAAAACTTTTAAGGTTGAGTCTGTTACGTCCATTTGCTTTCTCTCATCCCACAAATGTCTGTTTCTCAGTGAAACAAAGCGTATGTCCCGTGAACCATCAGACAGCGCACTGTGCTAATGCACTCTTCTGTTCACTTGCTCATGATGCTGGAAGTTTTCCCAAGAACCATTTCCTAGCTTGATCACATCTTCATTTTCCTTCTTGTGCCTTTCCTCCCAAAGCCATTCATACATCTGGCAGAAAGATCTTGAGCTATTAAACTGAAACTGAAGACAAAATTTATTTCACAAGAGTGTCTGGGGCATGGTGTTCATGTTTCTGGTCACAATAAATACAGAGGTATCACAGCTAGCGTTTTTTCGTGGGTAGTTATGTATGAAAAAGTATGTTTTTAAGAACAGCATTAGTTCAGTTTTCTTTTTTTCATCTACGCATGTTTAAGGACACATGCATTTGTGTGATGGGAAGTGGATTTGGCAAATACATACTTGTCTGGATACCCAATTTATATGGCATGTGTTGTCCATGGTTTGTTATTGTCCATACAAGCACTAGCTATTTGTTGGCAGCCTGTGCTGATGTGCCCCTGTCCTACCCAGCTCAGCAAATTTAAGAGCTCAGGTCAGCCAAATTCCACAGCCACTCCTACCAATACTTCAGAATTTACAGAAATAAAAACTCTTCTTCACTTGAGAAGGTGAATTGCAAAGCATACTGTTACTAAGCTGTTTGGAGGCCCCTGAGCCCATCCACATGGGTACAGCTTGCTTCTCACTCCTTCCAGGTCCCCCCTTTCCTCCCAGAGCCGTGTTCTGCCTGTCCACAGACACCCCTCAGGGTGCCCAGGCACAGGGAGATGCCACAAGGGACGACTTCAACTCACATGTATGTACCAACTCTGCTGCTGATGACATCTTTTTTCTATCAATTAGACTTCTGATAATTATGAAGCAAAATATTTAGTCAGAAGTCAGAATGTTTCTACATGGTGAGATGTAATACTCATCATGGTTTTTGAATACCCAAAGTCCTTGGAAATCCCACTGATGTGTTACAGGAAATACAACAGCACCTTGCTAACAGGCACATTTGGGATTCCCCCCACTGCAGGAGCCCTGTCTTCTTCACATTCCTCTTCAAGGCAGCAGAGTGAGGCAGTTTAGTCTATACTACAGACCAGTAGTATCGACTAGTACTTAAAATCTATCCCAGTAGATTTTAAATCAATGAAATAATAAGCATTTATAACAACAACAACAACATCATCATCAACAATAATAATAATAAATAATAATAATAATATAATAAAGCAACCACTGGGCTATTCTCTCCAGTTTGAAATTACGTTAACTGGTAAACTGTCTACCAATCTATTAGCCTACTAAATTCTGACATTTTGCAGCAGGTCTCCTAGTTCTTTCTTTAAACTGGGAACATCCTACTGCACATTTAAATAAAAGCTCTTCCTTTGCTGATCCCTTAATTCTTACTGACACCTTGGAGTTAAGGCATTCTTTTAGACCCTGTGCCAACTGATCTGAACTGCACCAGGAAAGAATTGTGGTTCTTTTACCTGGAAGATAAATCCCCTGATAAGAATGTATAACAGTCTTTGAAGTCTTACATTTAGCACTTGCCTCAGGTATTTATTTTTCTTTTTTTAATAGGGCTTTAGAAGCATTGTTGTCAATTAAAGACAGCAAGGAACTGGAAGTGTACAGACCTCCATGACTACTAGCCTGTATATCTTGAAGCAGGTAGCTACAAGTAAGATAGCAAACAACATAACTGAAGACAAGCATTGCTTTGCTTGCCTGATTTTTAAAACAAGTGTGGCTCTCAGAATTTAATTTTACAGTAACAGAATTATGGGTCTCCATCTCCTCTTTTTTGGCTACTAAGTTTTGCACATCTGTAGCATCATGTGAAGGATTTGATAGTCTCAGTGAAATGTGCATCTGGAGAGAGGGACCATCATCTAACAAATCTAAAAAACTATGTGTTTTTTCTGTGCCAGGCTCCACCAGCCTATTCAGCACATTTTCTTCAGAGTTAGAAGAAAAAGAGGTGGCCATGGAGTATCTGGTGCAGTCTTTAGCAAGCACTTTCCTATTTCAGTGCCCTACAACATGTGCCCTGGCTGAGGACAGTCTAGGGGGACGAGCTGGGCACAACACACACACACAGATGGTGTGAACTCTCTGGAGTATAATTTACCTTAGAAATCTCTTGGTCTGTGTCACCTCTACTATGGGATTTTCGTGTTTACTTGCCTTCATTTCTCTGAAGGGCTCTTCATACCAATATTTCCACAGTGCAAAGAGGCCATCAGTGCTGGCACAGCACAAACTCTGAGGTGCATTTATGCTTTCAGGATATTATAAAAGTGTCTTAGTATAAATGAGAATTTGGGCTGTCTGCTTCTGACAACAGTTAGACTCCCAAACTATGATCTCAGCCTCTGCAAAAGATTAAATGCAGTCCTGTGTTTGCCTTTTGGGCTTTACAATCCTTCAGCTATTAATTCCAGTAGATGTGGGAATAAGGCAGGGATATGTTGAAAATCTGGACAGCTTTCTTACATGGTGAGTACTAATGTCTTTGGGAGCATTTCAGACTTTTAAGGATATAAATTAATCATGCACCAGACTGCTCTCATCTCCTGTCTCCCTGTGGAGCTGGCTCTTTTGCCTTTGGGGCTGATCATCCAGGGGAGAAAGCACATTTTTGTGTGTCTGCATGGGACTTACCACAGTGGTGGCTGTACCGCTTACAGTGTGGTATGCAGACTCGCTGTAATACCACACTACAGACAAGGTGATGGACCAGGAGATGGCTAGGGTCTGAAATGGGCAGGACCCTGCGTGGAGCAATGGCCCTGGCAAGTGGGAAAGGGTGACAAAATTGACAGCAAAGAAAGAGGAGATGAGCACCGAGGACAAAAGCTCGCTGTGCGGAAGGATCTCTGCCATGGAATGGTGTTTAGGCCTACAGGCCTTGCCTGAATTTGGCCAGTCTGTGTAAGAAGGTGCAGGTCTCACCCTGCTTTGCCCTGGATGGTACACCCTTGTCACTCACGGTTTGTGGTGGGATCAGTAAATGCTCTGATTCCTGCATACAGGCCCATTCATTCTATTAATTAACACTGACTTTCCTGTTGGTTCCAGCTGATTCAGTGCTTCTACTATGCTCTGTGCTCTGATGACAGGATGGCAGCCTGTTGAATCATCATCCCAAACAGAGCAGGACCTGAACGTGTTTTTATCCCAAACCATATTTTTGCACTGCAAGCTGCAGTACAATCACAGCATGATGAAACAAATCCTTCTACTTGGGAGCAGGGAAGAAACTGGCCAGCCCAGCAGCAGGTGTTTTCCCGCTACTCAGAGCCTGCAGACACCAGGAGAAGTGTACTCTGTCTAAAAAAGTATCTGCTAGCTCCAGGATGCAAGATCCTTTATAGTTCAGTGAGGACACTGTCCTCTGCCCACTGCACCCACCCCACACGGCCATGCATAAATTGCTCCCTGAAAGAAGTGTATGGGTTTTCTAATCTACAGAGGCCATGCTTTCTCACCACACAGTAGCTGCACATTGCTAGGAGACAGATGCTTGCTTGTCTCTTGAGGACTGTTCATTCACAAGAGTTGGTGGTTTCTTGGAGTTCTTCTACATGGAAGTCATGGGAGCAGCTACTGTTCCTGGACACTGATGTAGGACATATTGGTAGGTCACTTTCCAGCTTCTCATCTTCCAGGAAGCTTGTGTCAAAGAGGAACCCTAGGCTCTGTCTAGTCCCCATCTTTTTAAATTTAACTCTTGATCTAATTGGAGTCTTTTTTATAATGTCTTTTTCTATTTTTTTGTTGTTTCCAAACCAAAATTCCAAAAATTTCTGTGAAGATGAAGATGGGATAAAAAATGGGAGAATCTAATTGGGAGAGTTTAGGTTTCTAGAAGTCAGATGGAAAAATATGTTGAGTGCATAGTTCTCTCAAGATATACAGGATGTGCCACATGGTATATATGTGCCACATATTTAATACAGAGCAACATTTGGGCAATATTTTTGTATTGATGATATGGCAATCTGTAAATGTAATAGAGAAGTGTCTGTAACAGTGTGCAAGCTTTTGAAAATGCACTTTAGGCAAAGCACCAACATGCCAAATGACCACTTCCCTTACCAAAATACCCTGCAGAGACAATGGGCTGGGACAAGATGTCCACAGGATACACCCTGGCAAGCTGCAGTTACACATGAAGCAATTTAACACCTCCAATAAACATTTCTAAACTGAGAAAATATTCCCACGTGGGGAATGGTTTACCATCATCTTTCATTAATATCTTCCCACTCTTCACCTGCCTGTCTCCATCCTCTCTTTTTTTAAGCAGGAGCTAAAAGATAGAAGTTGGGATGTACTTATCTATATATTTATTCTCAGTTGCTTCCACCTCAGCTCCTGCTGCTAAACAGCTGCTTAGAGGCCTGCTTCTCTCTTCGGGCTTTACTGATCTCCCAGATGAATAATGTCCCCCTTCACCTCCTCAGCAGCTGGCGCCCAGCCGATGTGCAGGCAGGATGCTGACAGTTATTGGGAAAATATTTGGCATGCAGGCAGCTGCCAGAAAGCAAAAGTCACTCTGAGCAGACCAGGGTGGGGAGCATCTCAGAGACTAAACTACTCCCTGGCCCTTTTTGCATTTACAGTAATTCTTTCCAGTGAGAAATGTGCTGCCAGGGCCTGGAGCACTCATTAATTAGTTAATCCTGGACTGAATGCAAGAATGATTAAAGTCTATTGTAGTTTGTTTCAGTCTTGACAGACTTTTTTTTTTTCCAATCCTGCCTTAATTCATCTCCTTTCTACGTGGGATTTTACTAAGCCCTCTTCCAGGAAATGGCAGAGAAGTGAAGGGCCAAGTCCTGGTCTGCCTGCACTATACTGGACAAGGTGGATCTTCATTAATGACCTGATACAGGGACAGAATGCAACCTCAACAAGCTCATGGATGGCAACAGCTTGGAGGATGGGGAGTGACAGATATGCCAGAGGGCAGAGCTGCTGCTCAGAGGGACCTCAACTGGGGAAATGGGCCAGCAGGAAACTCATGGAGTTCAATAAGGACAAGCACAAAGTCTTGCAGTGAGGGAGGAATAACCCTGGTACTGCTGGGGGGCAACTGGAGAGAAAACAGCTCTGCACAAAAGGACCTGGAAGTCCTGTGTGCCCTTGCAGGGTAGGAGCCCTATGGCTCACTGGGCAGTATTAGCAAGCACATAGCTAATGAGATACTATTCATATCTGGAGTACTGTGTCCAGCTGTGAGCTCCCCAGTATAAAAAAGGCACTGACAAACTGAAACAAGTTGAATGAAAGGCCACCAAGCTCATTGAACTGGACTAAAGACATCCAAGGAGAGAAGGCTTTGTTCGGTCTGTAAGAGGAGGCTGAAGGGGATCCACCTACAGCCATCAGGCAACTAAGAAGACAGTGTAGAGAAATGAAGCCAGACTCTTAATGAAGGTGTGCAGTGGAAGGGAAACAAAAAACAGACACAAGTTCCAGTAGGTGAAATTCTAATTAGATTTTTTTTTTTTTTTTTAATTTCCGCAGTGAGGGTGGTCAAATGCTAGAACAAGTGTCCAGAGAGGCTAGGGCATCTTCATCCTTGGGAATATGCAGACTTTGTCTGGGTAAGACTCTGATCAACCTAAGGTCACTTTAAAGTTCTCCTGATATAAGCAGAGTGTTGGGCCATATGATTTCCAAAGATTGTCTCTGACCTGAATTGTTCTATGACTTTATTCTGTGGTATTGGAATGTATTTGGATCACCTTCTCTAAAAGCTTTGGATCACAAGCATTTTGAAGGCAAGCTGCTGTTGGCCAGTGTGTTTGTTACTACTCTGAGACATTGTCCAGGTTCACATGCTTTTCCTTGTCAAGGTTGACCAGTTTACACATAACATGTATGGCAGACTTAGGAGACTGCCACAGTATAGTTTGGAGAGTGTGTGACATACAATATTATGGCTCATTGACCATTGGTCTATGGCTGAGAAGCAAATCAGAGCATCTTCCGAGGTGTCCTCTTCTGCCTGTAGTGGTACTGGTCCTACTGCAATCATGATTCCTTGTTCCTGCTGCTTTTGTTACACTGATGTCCTGCTCACCCCACGTTTTTTCCCAGCAATTCTCTATTACAGGATCCCAGAAGAATCCCTGCCTCTCCTCTCCAGCTCGGGAAAGAGAGGTCATGCTTTATTTTATGTTGCTCTCTTGTTTCTCTAAAACCAGCTCTGCATTACCTTATTCATATAAATAATTACATGCATTCTTCCTTTGAATAACTTCTGCAGGGCTTACTTCTTTCTGTGGAAAATATGACATGAGGTTTTGACTCAAAGTAGATATTTTTCTTGGCAAATTTCTTGTTTTACTATGATATCCAACATAACATTAAATCTAACATTATGATAGGTGAAAGTGTCATAGATTTCATCTTACTTTTCAGTAATGTAATAACAATACTATTAACACCCAAGTAAAGCACAAAAAGAACTTGTTTCTATTTGTAAATGCCATTTTCTATTAGCTCTCAGACACCCAAGGCACTGCATAGTTGGAGAGATTATTGCACTTCTCAGTTAGTTGCAGCCACTTACGGCTTGGACTTGTGCCTCAGAAACTTGCCTGAAGGCTCCAGTAATTGCCAGCAATGCAAAGCTTGTTGTATCCTACTTTTGAATTACGCACTTTTCTTCTTTTCCATGTCATGCCAACTAGATAGAAAAGGCTTTGGAAGAGAACTTAGTCAAAATGTGTTGATCACTGGGGAGTGCCAGAAAACTGAACAAAGCCACATTGAATAACGGAGGGTAGACAGAACCTGAAGTGAGGGTGTGCATCTTCAGTGGCCAGGGAAGATCTTTTTCTATTGACGTGAAGGGTAAAGTGTCTTGTAAGACTGGCACTCTTTAAGAAAGAGAGCAGAAGAGCCCATCCTTCTCCCACAGCATGGGCAAAAAGCTCTCTAAACCTATTATGGTGCTAAAGTACAAAGCAGGTCTACCCTGTGGCTGCAGGTGGTTATTCACACTGGAAGGGATCAATAAAAGGTATTTTAACAACATAATCTATTCTTGTGTGTTCTTTTTTATGCCCATGAAGCTCTTTGTGCTTCAGTGAGAAAAGCTGAAGGACCAGGAAGCAAGCCAGAGTTATGGTTATAGACAGAAATAAGAAACAGGAAATCTTTTCAAGGCATGAAACCTCCCAGCAGGATTTGCTGTCATCATCTTCTGTATTCCAAAGCAGTCTGGAGACCAGATTTCTGCAGAGAAGTGTTATTGATGATCTTTTCAAAGCTGATCCTCTTCTCATAATTAGAGAACTTAGATACATGGTCACCAGAATAGCTACTGCTGTTCCTGAGCCGTTTACCTATCTAATATTAGGAATCTCTTAAATTGTTTTATATTACCTCTTTTGTGACAAAACTATTTCCAAGACAGCTAATGTTGTCACAGATTTAAGGATAGATAGGTTCAGCCTAAGAAGTTATATTATACAGTCAGATCCCTTCTCATCAGGTATTTTGGATCCATGCTTTACAGTTAGGTTTGTCTCTAGAGTCTAGTTTTACACCAAGAAAGAAAGACACTGCTAAAATGTATGGGAACAAGCTGAAAAAAAATGTAGTTCAATGCAAATAAGCATCCTACAGCACAGCATCAGAGTCCAGACTCAGAACCGGCAGCAGGAGCAGCTTCCAGACACACACCATCACAGGGGTGATTGACTCTGGTAATCGCTGGTCTATCTCAACTGCCAAGAGGAGAGGTAGACTGAGCAGCTGCCATGTGCCTTGGCTAGCATCTGGGATGGGGAGGCAACTACTGCAAAGGGAGAAAAGCCACAGGGACTTGTCAGCGGCTTCTTCACTCTGGGAGTGGCTGGTTCAGTTGTTCACCACTCAGAGCACAGAAGGGCTCATGCCATGAGTTGCAGAGGCCATTGTCTGTGGCAACATGAGCTGAAAGGAAAGTGCCTTTCCATTCCAGAGGGAAATGAAATCTCACCAGGTATTTCAAACTGAAAATGAAAATTTTCCAGACTCCTGGATTCTTTCTTTTTTTTTTTTAAACAAAGGATTCTTGTATCTCTATGCCACTCTGGGAACATGTTGCATGCATTTCAGTGGCCTTTATTTTGCCAGGCAGTGCTAGGAACCAAATTCTAAATGAGAACTGAGCATTTGGGGTCTGAGAAAGGGCTTCTGTAAAAGGGTAGTGGCCAAAGATGGGCTCCAGCTTTCTCCTGGAAGGTTAATTCATCTGGCTATCATGCTAAAGAAGATTCACAACTTCAGATAGGTGTCTGCCACATAGCCCAGAAAGGGCACCCCACCAACATTGAGAGCACACTTGTTAGTGAGATATTTTAAATCTGTAGTTTATTTTTAGTTTCATGTACCTATCCTATCTCCCTGTCCATTAGATGTTTGAATGGGCTCTCCTGTATTCTTCTGCAACCAAACCCAATCCTATGTCCTGCCTTTAGCAGGGATCTAGGTACAGTTTTATTCAAGACTGCTCATGGTCATCTAAACAGTGGCTGGACAGATCCCATAGCTCTCCTAGTCCTGTCAGACTCAGGTGCTTAGGACCTCAGCACAGTAGGTGCTACTGAGTTTGGCTCACCCAAGTTTTTGGCAGTGGCATTTCAAATGTGGGACTTCTGCCTAACCTGTCTGTCTGCCAAGGATTTCAACTTTTTGTCATGGGAGATGTTATTAGGTTGGGTTGAACCAGCAAAGAAAACAGTTATGCTACTAACTATTCCAAATCCAAGGCTCACTATGTTAGCTTAAGCTTTACACTCTGAGAATGAGTGGTAGCTTGCATAAGTAATCTTCTACCAAAAAAGCAAGAATCCTCATGTGAAGCAATTAAGCTTTTTCCTCCCCAGATCACTGGTACCCCCAGTTATTCAGTTTTCATGCCACCATTCCTACCACTACTATTCATTTCCCTTTTACTCCCTGCTATCCTTCCTAGCCTCTCACTTCACATTTAGCCACTGGTCTCTGTTTCTCTGTTACAGACATCTCACAGACACTGGGGCTCTCCATCTGATGTTTATTTGCAGCTAGTCCCAGGCCCTGCGCGCCTCTGCCTTGTTCTCAGTATCCATGGGAACATCCTCATTGTCCCATGGCTCAAAGCAGGGATTCAATGTCCACCTTTGCTTTAGAGATTCACTCCTCATCTGTTGCATGAGAGAGTGCCCTGCCTTCCTACATGATGCAGAGTTTGAAAATAGGCTTTTCTACATTAATTCTGTATTCTTGTGTCCATCTTTTAAGTTTAGAAACTCTTCCTTTGCCAGGATCTGAAAAGACAAGAGCTTTTTTCCGAAACTTTTGTCTGGCAGAAGTAAAGCCACTGAAGGCAGTTTCCCAGCCGCTGTGTGTCCTCCCTGCTAGCTGGCTATGCTCATTTGCATGCTTCCTCCCCAGCACAGCACCATGTCCCCACCTCAGGGTGTTGGGTGAGATATTCAAGGGCAAATAGTGCTGCTTCCTCTGGGGAGAAGGGAGCAATGGTCTGGACCATTACCGTGCAGCCCCAGTAAGTGCTGTTCCCCAAATCAAGTGTGGGGAAAGATTGAGCTGTAATAGAGAACATTTTCTTCTTCATACATTCAGAAACCTGAATGAAGGAGGGACACACCTCAAGCTCCTGCCACTCCAGGCACCACAACTGCTTAGCAATTTAGTGCAGATACTGAGTCCTGGGCCTAGGAAGCTGACTAATCCTTCCTGAGGAGCTCTGCCTTCCTCTGGGGTACTTTCTACAAGGCAAGTCCAGCAGAATGGAGCAGCTCAAGCTTTCTAAGATTTGTGTTCACTTGCTGTCTCTCAGCAGGGGATCACTGCTTGCCTTACCCCCACTGACACCAGGGAGGTCCATAAATCAGCTGCACAGTGATAGCGCAGCACTCCCAATGCTCATTATGCATCTCGCTGCTGGAGGAAAGCACCACCTTTGGTGCCAAGTACATTAGGGAACATGTCTGGGTTTAAAAGTACTCCATGGGAGGGAATCACAACATTACCAAAGCTTGGCCTCTTGCATCACAAAGGCAGAGCATGCTCCTCACCATGTTTCGGGCAATAACAAAAGCCCAAGGCCAACAAACAAAATGAACAGCTTTAAACAACAAAGCTGCTGGTTTTTGTATACAGTGTTTGTTGCCACAACCTGGCCCAGAGTCACCATCTCAGATTTCCCTGCCAGAATGATGGAAATATAAATAGGGGCTATAAACCTAAAATATTTCCAGCTCATGCATCCAAAGGATAGAAATTATAGTCTCTTAGAAAGGAAAATGTTCGAGGGTAGTGAGGTAATGGGACTTGGTTACAGAGCTCATTTCTCTGAAAAACTTTAATACTGCATAGAAATTTTTCCAATGTCCTTGATACAACCTCTGCTAAAGTATAAAACAATCCCATGTTTCAGTGGAAAAGCCCCTTCCATGCCTTCAAGAATGAACGGCTGAGCTCCATTTTGGGTATAGTTTCTTTTCAGCTGCTGTTTCCAGAGATTCCTGAATAGCTCTGAAGACACACCATCAGCAAGGAGTGAAATCAGGCTGCTTGAAAGATAATCTGTCACCTGTTGGCTTACCCAGAAAGGGCATCACTTTCCTGGGCATCTGCTGAGAGTTGCTGCTCTTGAACCATAGGAGTTCCTGTTCCAGTCTTGCTAAATAATATTCTGGAAGTTCATGAGTCACAGCACTGGATAAGGGGCTCTGCTCATACGATCAATTACATTACCATGCCTGCCCTTTACTTGTTGACTCATAGCTGTAAGAGCCTGGGATGTGCTGTGTCTGTAGTAAACTGATTAAGGGGGAATGTATGTCAACGTACGGATGTGTACGATAGCTTTTTGAAATCCCTCATGATCTTCTCACCCACTGGGCATTACTTCAATATCAAGTTCAATCGTCAGGAAACAAACTTGCTCCCTCATCTGCGTCGCACATTGCAACGGGCTTGCCAAACATGGCCAAGCTTTTAGCAAGAAAAGAGAATCCCCCACCAGTGAATTTATGACCCTTGGCTCTGCCTGTGGCTTGTTCCTGTGCGTGCCTGAGTGACATGGAAACTGTAGCAAATCTCTTTGGCCTGTTTCTACGCTCTCACACTTGCAGCTATGTTGGATTTTTCCTTTTTTTCATGACTAGAGTTTTTGGTTTGGTTTGTTACTTTCTAACGCAAGCAACCTATGACGGGAGGCAACAAAAAAGAGAGATATGCATTAATGGAAAGGGGAAGGATGGAGAAGAAACAGGGAGGCTAGAAGTGTTGCTGACTGTTTTACAGTAAAACATCCCCCTCATCTCTTCCAGGTCCTTCAAGCCCGACTTTGCCCTGATCCGGCAGCATGCCTACAGTATGGCACTGGGAGAGGACTTCCGCAGCCTCATCATTGGCCTCCAGTATGGTGGCATCCACACAGTCAACTCCCTCTATTCCATCTACAACTTCTGCAGCAAGCCCTGGGTGGTAAGTGATGATCTAGCTCTACTGCATGCCAACACTGCGAAGTAGATCTGTGCTACCAGTAAAGCGCCCAACCCAGCTTCCAGTCTGTTTCATAGGAATAACGTTTCTTTAGGTTAAAACCACCATCTAAACAACCTTAGGAATCCAGCTGGGAATTCTTGGGGGAAAAAAAGACCAACAACGTCTGCAATGCTTCTTTACTAACCTCTAGTAATATCAAGGTGCTATTTCCTCATCCTGAGTAGGATGTTTCACCTGTCCCAGATTCTAATGTGTCACAAACAGCCAATAGTAAGGTAACACATTTTTTGTAAGGCGGAGTGGATGCATAGCAATATATTAATAATATCAGATCAATAGTAGCATGTCTCTGTCCTTACCAAAACATAGTAAAGATACCTTAAAAGAAACATTAGCATTCACTGGCTTAAAGGATATCTGAATTATGTTGGGTTTTGCATCTTTTATTACAGGTAACACTTTTGGTAGCCAGGTGCCCCAGGCTAAGACTATCCATTCCTTGCAGAAGTGTAACTTGCACTTGTCTTCTCTCCCTACTTTTTTCTGGGTAGGAAATCAGCTAAAAAGAAATGGAAGAAGGGTAGAGAGATTATTTCTTCAACAACCAGGTCTAGAAAAAAGAGAACACAGAATGACAAAGACTTGGGAAAGAGTCAAAAGGAAAGGGGAAAGTATGCACAGTCTTTCAGCCGTTTCAGAAGGAAATACAAGATTATCACAAAATGTTGCTTCTTTGAGCCAGAAAGACTGCACCCTAGAAACACCTTGGGCTGAATCAGCTCTTGGGGAGAACAAGACAGTGTTTTGACATTTTGCCCTAGAAGAGGGAGCCTTCTTCACCTCTTCACCTGCTCTGTAAATTTTGTTGAGTTCATCTGAAAATCTCAGAAAACCTTAAAAAATATTATCATGGACTTGTCTCGGCCCCAAATAAAAGTTTGTCATTATTCTCCAGACCTGTTTTATGATCAGCTTTAAGTCAGGAGTTGCTGCAGAAGCAAGACAGCCAGAGGAATGAGTCTGGCCATCATGAACTACAGGAGCAAGGCTGGCCGTCATAGCACCTGCAGGAAGAATTCATGCTGATGTCATTTTAGGGTCCACATCTGGATCTCCCAAGCAATTTTATCCCAAAGTGCCATCTATGATCACTGATGCTCCCAGAATGGAAATTTCCCTGCATTGGGATCCAAAGCAGGGAATTACAAGCTATATGGATGTGACAAGGAGCTGGGACTCTCCAATATGTTCCCCATGGAAAACTTTTAGATACGTTTTCAGGAATTCCCCTTACTCATTGTACAAACTTAGCTTGGGGTGAGACAGAATGTTTATAGCAAGTGCTAACTATCTTCCTCATTACCTAATTAAGTCTCTTTTTGTTGTTGTTTTTCCTTGGAATAAAAATCCTGTTAGTCTTCAGTGTGTTGGTTGGTAGTTCAAATCCAGCCGAGGTCTGTAAAGACTCAGACTTTTATTTCCATGACTATGCAGTGCTGGATTTAACTCATTTCTTACCAAAAAGGTACCAGTGTAATAGATATTAAGTCTTCTCCATTTTCATCCCTTTTAAGACATTTGAGACTTTTGTTGAGACCAAAAGCAAGGTCCAGTCTTTTCCAAAAATGTTGCAGTATAATGAGAGTAGAGAGAAAAACTTCACTTTTCCATTACTGGATGGATGGCAGATGATGCGCATTTGGCCTCAGTCCCAACTGAATGATGAAGGCTGCTGGGAATGGAAAGAGGAGGAACAGAGGGATCAATACCAGGCTCAGTACAACACCTTTGCATTGTTTACAACAGCTGGTCCTACAAACACAAGTGTGTTGACCCCAGTGACCAGACAGCAAGCCCCCGCATTTACACTGGCTTTTGCTGAGGAAGACAGGCATGTGGTCTATTCCATCTGATTCTAGGCTGAGTCAGTCAGGGTTTAGTTGACATTTTTCAACTCATGCCTTGTAATTACATTTCTGATGGTGTGTAGGGACCTCAAGATGTGACAGGTCTGTTTTTAGGAATCTGAAATAAAAGAAAACAAACTCAGCACATTAGGAAAAACAAAAAAAAAGACAAGAAAAAGCAGGGCTGGCAAGGCAGTGTGGGAGAAAGTGGCTCTGCCAGTAACTTGGCTCTAGCTATTCTGGGTCCAGTTGTGCCATGCTTTCCTCACAGGGAATAGAGCTGGCTCAGACAGCCTTCTCAGAGGAGTCAAGGAAACCACTTGTAAACACTTAAAGCAAGTTTGCAGAATGCCTTCTTTCCCTGATCCCACCCCTCCCCATCAACCCCCAAACCCATGACTGTAACACACAAAGTAATCTAAGGGCTCAGATGGGATCTGAGCTGATATTTGGCACCACTGAAATTATCAGGTTGAAGTTAAGGCAGAGATTGCAGTGGGGCATTTGAGGGCAGAAAGCTTCACTGGCAGCAGAATGAGAAAGTTTTGATTTTGTGATAGCTGGGAAATGAGAGATAGGGACTGACCTCCCAATCCAGGTTCCACTCTGATTGCAAAACAGGCATCTTGAAATAAGGGATCTGCTTAACAAAGATTACTGGAAAATTTTTGGACCTAGAAAACAGTTGAGATAGATGAAGAAATGAAATTAAATACCCCTGGGAAATGTGCTTTTCACTCTCCCTTTTTATTTTTTCCAAAAATGTTTCCATTTCATAGAAATGTTTATGATTTTGTGGAGGGGGATGGAATTGAGACTGTTCTTTCTTGGCAATTTTTAACAATGTTTTTTCTCAGCAACTCTAATTACAATCAGCTGAGTTTGAGCTTGAGTTTACTCAAACATGCAGCCCCATTTTTTAATGACATTTGCCAGGTTTCCAGTACAGCAATACACAAATGTCTTCAAAGGTTAAAATCTGCATTAAACACAGGCACAGTTTGAAATAGGTGTTTCTGAAAAACAAACAAACAGATGTATTTGGGGGGATGTCACACACCGAGAAACACCTGAGAAGCCTGTATTTTTAAATGATCCCGGAATTATTGAGAAATCATTCTGTAAGCACCCTAAACACATACTTCAACCACTAGTAACAATTCTTGTGTTTTAAAAGTTACAATACAAAATACAGTGGGAACAATGCTCAGAGGAGTACTCATACTACATTCAGGAATGTCCGTAATTGTAAGGCAACTTTTGGATCTGTAAGACCGCAGGAAACTTCAAGTCTTGAAGACAATCATCTACAGAGTCCAGGAGACTCCCAGCCAAACTGTTACTGACTGTCAAGGGATATAGGTCCCATTATGTATGACCTAGGCACGTTCAAAATGTGCAAAAGGCCTTGAGATCCTCTGAATGGATCTTTTTATTTCTCTGTAAAGACTCCCTGCAAGTAGTTCTGATGTCCAACCAGCCAGGAAAGGCATCTCATTTCCATACCTGTTCCAGGTACATAAATGAGGCTGTGGCACATTGCCTTGCCTTGTGTCTTGCTCTGTGGTTTGGATGCAATCTCACTATAACTAGCAGAACCACAGAAAGTAAGAACTGATACCAAAATGTGGAAGGTGTAGTTATATCTAGCTGAGCTGCTGACAGTAACTCATTCCTACCCATTTAAAATGGATTGGGAGCTGCCACTTGAGCTTTGCTATCAGGTATCCAAGAGGCTGCTGCACCATGGAACATGGATGTCTCTTTGTTCAATACCCTGACCATAACAACTGCCAAAAAAAAAGGAAAAAAGGAGGGAAACGTCCCAGGAGGGTCAATACCAAAGTCAGACCTTTTTCCACGCTTGGCACATGGAGGAGGTTCCCAGATGGCTGAGTCTCTCATCTGTCCATCTGAAACACTTTGCTGTTTCAGCAACAGCCAAGAAATGTATGCTTCAGAAGGAAGCCCAAGGAACAAATCAGGATACTGTCTGCCAGCTGCACAATTGTTCTAGTTATTTTGTTTGAGCTGTTTTCCTAGGATAAATGTATGTCACCTCAACATCACTGTGTCCACGGCTTGCCAGGGCTGCGTGCATGCACAGCAAGAGGCATGTGCTGCTCTCAGCCATGGTGTTTTTCCTCCTCTCCCTGTCTCTGTCTCATTTTGTTTAACTTTTAAGCCCTGTCTGCTCACTTTGCTAGTCAAAACAGGGCTTTATTTTTCTTCTCTAGGATGTGCAGAGCTAGTGCAAGTAGTTAAGAGAAGCAGGCTGTCCTCCTTCCCCAACATCAATACCCTCCTTGCCAACAATAATTATTCTACACAGGGAGTTTTTTCTCTTATCTGCTGATGCATGCGAGGGGAGGGATGGTGTTAGTGATGGGATATGCTGCTGCTTGATGTTTTCTGGGTTTTCTTACATGCCACATTTTGACCTACAAGGTTAGGAAAATGATTCTTTGCATTTGTCTGCAGATCTGGCAGCTGCCCCTTCAGCATGTGGCCTGAGTCTGGCACACACCCTGTAGCCTAATTTTTTTGCACATCAGCTGCATTTTGTTTACACCCATACCACCCTGCAGCTCCCAAAGGGGTATTTCTTCTCAACTACCAACTGAAGTTTCAACTTCTTATAGAGAAACGCTTCTGCTTAGCCTAGCCATGTAACCAGGAGAGGAGCCTTGACATAGCTACTCAGCAGAAAACATTCTCAGTAGCTCTCTTTTTATCTGCAATGTAACCTCGGGGTTGCAATTTGGTACATTTACTGGCTTTAGCCTTGCTCAGAGGTGCTCTGAACATGTAAGATTAGGCAGTTGATGCTACTGGCAAGAAAGAGAGCTTTCTTTCCCTTTCCTTGTTCCCTAGATGTCTATCTCCTTCCCTTAATCTGTGTGTTACCTCCCTCAGGTGACACAAAGCTGTCCTTCAGGATGAAGGCATTTTGATGGGGAACTGTACTGTAAGGACTTACAGTAAGACTTGGCCCAGACTGGAGGCCTTTATTAATTTAACTTGATTTTACCCGATTCTAGGGGTCTTGGAAACTAAATTCAGTTTCTAAATTACTTTGCAAATAGGACATCAATAGAGAATTCAGTCACATCTACCAGCTCAGCAGGAACCAATATTCATACCTGTGGAGCGATCCCCACCAATTTTATTCTCTTAATATCCATGAAAATAATTAAGGTACCTTATTCAGCTTTATTTCCCCTTCTGCACAGCTGCCAGCCTCACCACCAACAGCGCTGCCAGTTCAGCATTGTCCACAGGAATAGGGCTGTACCTCTTCAGAGAGAAAGTAGAGTGGCTAGGTGTGTGATTGTAAAGAATCTAAACTGCCCCTGAGATCTGGAAGGTTTCTTGGATATGTATCACCTCTTACTCTCTGTGGTATATCAACCATGCTTCAGCAACATTTTCTGTCATGGTTATTAAGTTTCTCTCCTATAGTTTGGGGGTTTTCTCCAGCTGATCAATGATAGATTGAACAGTGAGGCTGCAGACAATGTACAGAACAGTCTGCTCGCTTCCAGATGGCTGAAGCAGAACAGGAATTTGCTGTGCTACACTTCTGTCAGGGTTTTGGAACTTGAACAGAAATCAAAACTCAGTCCTACCATGGGGAGTTTGGTGTCTGGTTGGGCACAACCCTGAAAAATACACAGTGAATAATGGTGGTGATAATGGTGAAGTTCATGAGGACATGTGGGCACAAGGGCAAATGTTTACCCTTGTACGTGAAACACCAGCACTGTGGCTTTCCCCATTCATGTTACATACTGCTTACTTTAGATATCCTCCTCACAGACTGGTGCCACCCTCACACCTCTCTGGTAGATGGGAGAGGGGTAGCAGATGATCTCCCCTTCCTCCTGTCATGCATGGGGGGCTGTTGGAAGACCCTTGGATCATAATATATATCAGTTATGATTGACAGCATGTTCATGTTTCCCTGGTCTAACACTCAAACCAGGTAGCACTGGCAATTCCCTCTGGTCATCTCTGCCCCTTAGCAATTCTCCTTCCCTTCAGCGCAATGAGTAAACATGCCTTGCTTTGATTTGGCTGTAGGGCAGAGAGCCAAAGGAGAACTTTGATTTATTTTCTCTGCTCAGGAGTGGTGGCAGATTTTCTGCCTGGTCACTCCTCTGAGCCCTTTCCTCTACCAAGAAGGATGACCCACCCGCTCTCCAGCCACATTGGAAAGCAAAGCTTGTTTATAGCAGATCTGTAACTAAACTCAAATTGATCCCCTTCTGGCTCTTGAACTCCTTCATTCTTAGTCCAAGGTTTGTGTACATAGGCTGGCTTGGCCCTGGGTAAACACAGCAACTTCGTATTTTCTTGCTGCTCTCAGGTCAAGAAAGCAAGGTGGGAAAGGCATCATAACATGTTTCTCTCACCTGCTTCACCGATATCAGAACACTTTGCAAGCACTTATCTGTCACACAATAAGCCATTGACTTCCACTCTGTCTGTTTTTTGTTCCCCTCCCCTCACCCTAAGTTCTCTCAGCTCATTAAAATCTTCAACTCGCTGGGTCCTGAGAAGTTCCCCCTTGTGGAGCAAACGTTCTTCCCAAGCTATAAGCAGATGGTGAGTATCTTTGCTTTCTTCTGATGCCAGCATGAATGGGGGAGAAGCAACAAATGTGAGCTGGGCACAAGAGATGGTGGTGGGAATGCTGGGAAGAGTCTCAATTTTACTTACAGGCAATTACTAGCTAAAAAGCAATATGCAAAAAGCAGTGCTCCGGAACCTCTTTCCTTTCTTGCTCAGCTCTCCCTCAGATCAGGCACAGACCCTAAAAAAGTGAACAGTGGGAACAGGCCCAAAACCAAAGCAAAAATCTATGGTAAAATCTAGTCGACAAAAGATCATCCTTTATAGCAAAGAATCACTTTATTCAGATAAAGTGGAATTTTTCCCCTCCAGGAATTGTTTAAAATACATTGACGGTTTGGGACATGGGCCATAAGAGATGTTTATTTCACAACGTAAATTTGCTTGGTCTGTCATGTGGTTGCCATCCATGAAACATTTTTCAGCCTGACTAGGTACTCAAAGTCAGCTGGAGTTCTTGAAAAAGAGTTTGTTTCAGCTTGCAATGTTTCCTTTGCACAGTGGCTCCGGCATCTAGTCTTCCTGTCAACAACCAAACACTCAGTGCCCTGTGTGGCTACTGGGCACTGTACCAAATGCTTAGGGCACCTTCCACAGAGGTCTGTATAGGTGCCTTTAGTCCTGGAAAACATGGCAAAGCAAGTGGCTTTGTCTAAAACTGTTCATGTCTCTTGTTTTCCCTGAGTTAAAAGGATAACTAGTCCTTAATGAATTTTTGTTCTCAACTTAAGTACGTGAATTAGTGGCTCTTCTTACCTGGCTGAGGCTTTGATGAGACCTTATGTGAACCACGACCCCCTGTGTGAGCCACTGGCTGGCTGAGCTGCTTTCCCACATTTGATTGTGAACTTGAGCAGTACTGGCAGCCTAAAGATTAGGGTTGTTGAGGTGTCAAACTAGGGCTTAAAAACATTCAAACCCCTCTTCTCTCACATACTTGTGGCAACACTGTGGACCAACCACAATGCAGAATAGAGTGTAGGTACCTGATGGTGAATAGAGGCACCTACCGTGAGCTTCAAAATTCAAAAGGAAGTTTCATTTAGATTTCTGTGAAATACCCCACTGGTGCTTGCTAGGTACCCTAAATATCTTGAAATGTCAGTCCTTCATCTCTCTGTTCCAATACTCTGTTTTCTACCTGTGCTGTGTGGACAACTGCACTTCCATACTCCATAGGCACATCATGAAGGTAAGTAAGTACAGTCATGAGCACTGTGAAGCATTCAAGTAATGCACTGGTAAAGAACTGTGTTATCACTTAAGATATAAAGAAATGGATGGTCCTTAAACACTATATGGTAGCTTGTTGCAGACTTTTAAGACAAATTAGTTGATAAATCCTGCTGCATTTAATTCCTACTGATTTATAAAGAGGGTTTTGTGACAATGTAATGCTTCAGGACAGTTGTGACTTTGACCATCGCTTCAGGAATAGCATTTTTTGAAGACTTGATGCAATAGGACAAGAGGAAATGGCCTCTAGTTGTGCTGGGGAGGTTTAGATCGGATTTGAGGAAAAGTTTCCTCACTGAAAGGGTTGTCAACCACTGGAACAGACTGCCCAGGGAAGCAGTGGAGTCACCATCCCTGGAAGTATTTAAAAGACGTGTAGATGTGGTGCTGACCGACATGGTTTAATGGTAGACTTGACTGTGCTGGGTTAATGGTTGGGCTTGATGATCTTAAAGGTCTCTTCCAACTAAAATGATTCTATGATTAAGGTTTTCATTGCAAATACATTAATTGGTACTTTTAGCATTATTTTCTTGTCTGGAAATCTGATTCTTGATTCCTCAGCATGTAAATGCATTTGTTACCAGCACAGTAGTTTGTTTTAGCAGAGCACTGATCTTGATTTCTTGTTTGTCATCTTTATAAATGATCACCTACTTGGAGATGCTATTGCTCACTCACAAAAGAATAGGGACCTCTTTAAGCTGTAGATAATCTCATCTGAACACAAACAGTATTGTTGACATGCAAACTTGAGCAATCTGGCTTAAATCAGTAACTTTCCAAACATTCACACAAGCAACAACCCACTTTGGCAAATCCAGGGCAGTCCTTTCCAGGTGAGGGGTCTGCCTCATGGAATGAATCTATGTAACTTCTCAAGATCTCTTCTGGGTGCATCTTCACAGTATCCTGGGCTGTGAGAGGCTGAGAGGGCAAGTACTTACATTAAGCAAGCTCCATTGCTGTCATCACTCCAATAAATACCTGTGAAATTTGCTTGCCCACTGTGTAGCAGCTTCTGCACGTGTCAGGTAGAAATACAAGGATCCCACTTTCCCACTCTTTTTCCTCCCTTTCCTGGAAGTATTTTCAAGCTGTACGAGTTATCACTCACAAAATACACAGTGGTCCTTGGATAGGTGACCCCCTGGAAGTGTTTATAACTAGTGTTATGGTTTTACCTCTTTGCAATGTGATATACTTTAAGCAGTGAAGTTCTTGCATAAGAGATTCTCATCCACATCCAAAACTTTCCCAAGCTTACTTTCTAAACCTTTGGATTAAACATCCAACAGTTTTAAAGATCTGCTTCATTCTTGCACGCGTGCAGCAAATAGAGATTTTCCTAAAGTAAAAGTGAGATAAAGGAATTTTTTTCATTTAGTTGACAAGGCTTTTTCTGAAGCTTCCTTCATGACAACAGGGCATTTAAACAGTAAGGAAAGGACAAAAGGCTCTGGCATTTCATAGCAGAAAAGACCCAAAAGATTAATCTCTCTTCCCTTTTCCATGGACATGTACCTTTCAACCCTCCCCTCAGTGATCAGTTTATTGGAAATCGGAGCAATCTGGCAACTGTTCTTCTAAGGCCCTCCTGGTGCTACGTGACAGCCACAATGACTGCCTTGCTCTGTAGTGACCCCCTATGGCCAGTTCACAAGTGGGATAAATGAACTTCAAAAGAGGTTTTTCACCTCTCCTGGGCTTATAGAGCCAACAATTCTTAGAGATCAGCCTCTTAAAGAGAAGGACTGCTGGAGGGATCTTTGCCAAAGCACACGAGTTGCATAGGTGGAATATCTGCTTTGGGCCCAATAAAACAGTATCAAGAAAGGGAAGGAAATTAATAAATCCACTTGCAAATCCGTTTGTGCACATCTCAAGTGGACAGAAATGAATATAAGTGAAGCAGAGACAGAATGTCTGTGATAGAAATAAAACCACTTTACTGTTTAGAATAAAAGGACACTATAAAAAGTGAACATTATGCAACATTACCTTAAAAGACAATATACATTCACTGAATATAAAATTTATAAATAACATGGAGGAAAACTGTAAACAGTGCTAGAAAATTTAGCAACAAATACATTCCTTCTGGACAAGATTTTTCACATGGGTTTGGTTCCCTCCCCAAGTTTCCATGACTATCAGGAACAGCAGAGTGGCTCTATGAAGGAAGGACAGTGTCAGAGAGAAGAATAAGACAGTACAGGCAAAGCAGCAGCAAACGTTTAGCAGATTTTTAAGATTTTTCTCAAGACTGGTGGCTCCAAAACCAACTTATTCTAAAAAGGACACAAAATTTTTGCAGCTCCCTAAATTTTGTTCTGCCTTTCTAAGCTATAAAATACATTATGTACTTTCAGAGGCATCTGAAAGAATGAAAACTTGTTCCTATGGAGGCCTTTGCTTCAACCAGCCTTCACTGTAAAAAATACAAGAGTGTGTTTGCCATCACCATGAGGTAGCATTTCACTCCAGCCAAATACGAATGGCATATGGTGATATATTTAGGTTTTATAATAGCCCTACCTAAACATCCATGTAACTCTTCAAAACATGGGAAATTTAGACCTAAAATGGCAGTTTTGTCCCATACAAGGGAGGGGGAAGCCTCCCAGATGAGGACTTTATTCAAGGTACTCCATGCACAGATCTCTTGCTCGCTACCCCCTCAGTTCTGGAAAAGGAAAATTGAACCCAATCTTTCCTAAACCTTCAATATATTTTCCGTACTTTTTTTGTAATTCTAAAGGGAAGAAACATCCTTAAGCAAATAAGAAAAAATGTCTATAAATAAGAAAGAGAACAGCAACAGTCTG
Organism: Eurystomus gularis; assembly: GCA_013400335.1. Taxonomy (NCBI): domain Eukaryota; kingdom Metazoa; phylum Chordata; class Aves; order Coraciiformes; family Coraciidae; genus Eurystomus; species Eurystomus gularis. The sequence goes on from VZZY01024353.1 coordinate 97,024, forward strand.
GAAACGAGTTAGGCATTTTAAGAAGTACTTTTAATAACGTTGGTATATTTAAAGCATGGGGGGGAGCCCTCATCCTGTACATGCCCAAAGGTTGCGCTCACATGAGCTGTGCCATTGACAGTTCCTCTGAACTGAGGTTACAGGTTGAAGCGAGGAGCACGTCAGAGGTGACAGGAAGGTATTTGTGCCGCTGCAAGCCATGGTATGGTCCATAGCCTAACATTCTGGGGAGAACTTCACACCTGCCTCCTCATAACTCCATGCCTGGTGTTCCCACTAATTGCATGGCCTGCTGTAACTGAGAGAGGGTTTTGTCCATCAGCAAGCAGAAGGGACTTAGCAAGAGAGAAGAAAGGAGAGCAGATAGAAAGGAAGAAGACTTTAAGTCTGATTTAGAGCCTGTTCAACCCATTTAATGGCTCCCTCCCACTTCAAGGGAGTCTTCAGTCAAGTTCTTAACGCAAGCACAAGCTAAAGCTTGGCCCAGGAAATACATGTCCCTGATAGCACACATAGAAACAAAATTAAGAAGCTTCCCAAAAGAAATGTATTTTTACTGGATTTTGGCTCCACATTTTTAAAAGCCTTAACAACTGTTTCTTTAGACAGCAAGGGGAAAAATTTGGTACCAAACCCTCACCCCTGCTGGTCTAGCTTTCTGCATCTCCGAAATATTTTACCATCTGCAATATGACATGGGAATACGCTTCATTTTCTGGTAATGCATCTGTTGTTTTGTTGTTTACAAAGCACATAGCTACATTAAGTCCTACTTAGGGACACAAGTCCTCATAGTATTAGAATGCAAATATTTTCACAATAATTTGAGTGCAATACTGTGATGTCTCAGCTAGCTAAATGAATCAGTGACAGGTAAAATACGCAGAGCTGCAGTTTAATGAAAATTCAAATCAAGGCTTCACCGCATCAAGGGGCATTTTCATTTAGCCTTCCAAAACCGTGAAAAGAGGCTGCAGCTCAAAGAGACATCAGCTTTGCAAAGTCACCTTGATCTTGAGGAGGACCATCTCCAGTGATCCCGACTCCACACAATGCAAACAGTGAGGGTGGCGAGGCCGGCTCCACTCTGCCCTCAGTGACCCTCAGACATTTTGTCAGCTGTGCACAGCTCACACAAAGATTGCTCCACTGTGCCCAAAGCCCAACCTCATACTCTGCAAAAAAAAGGGCAACATTCTGACCTACCACCTGATGCTATGATGAGTGCTGTGAAGCACTCTCCCTCTCATCTCCAACCCATAATTTAGGAGTAGTCACAGGGAAGCGGACTTCTGAAAAACGCTCCAAGCCTGAATCACAGGAAAATCCAAAAGACTTTGTGTGTTTTGTGTTGCGTTGCCACTCAGAGCAGCTGAAAAAAAAAAATACACAGCAGACCTAGGCACCTCTTACATCAACTTTTTGAAAATGCCCTTTAGAGTTCATGTTAAAAATGAAGTTATGTGCTTTTTGCTGCAACAATTCATCTAGTAAATGGGGCATTTCAGGGGATGTACAGCTGGCAGAGCTCTGGTAGCAAGCAAAGAACTTAAAAACACATCAGGGCCCATCTCAGACACCCTTTCCTTTCCGTTTGTCAAAAAGTTCCCCAAAAACTCTCCAGTAATTGATGTCACTGACTGTAAAATGCTGTATTGCCCCAAGCTGGAATCATTGCAATGCTTTTTCCTGCTGGTGGCAGCTCTGCTTTCTACGTGGAATGAACTGAAGATATACGGAAACTTAAGATAAATAATCATAATAATACAAAAATGAAGTTAAGCATCATCTTCTCCCTGCCCAAGCCCTCCCCATCCTCAGTCACCCATTTTGTCAGCACCCCTTCTTCACCATCATTAAAACTTAAAATACTTTTATTTGATAAGAAAAATTATATTATAGTTTTCTTAATAAAAAACAAAATTGAACGAAAAAAAACTTCTCCAGTCAACAGCAAAGGACAGGACAGTAAGGCTCCTCCCCCCACATCACTGCAGGACATGGTACGAGCATATGCACAGAGCTATGCTTTAACAGTGCCTAGAGGGAAACACAGCACTTGACACAGAAGGAATCCTCTGGGCTGCTGAAATTTTATGATCCCAGCCAGCACTTATTAGGAGACCACCTTTACTTGCCTAGCCCCGCCACACACTTCCTTTCACTATATAAACAAATGCAGCTAGTGTAGCTGCAGGAGAGGAACTGTGGTGCAAGGAGGTACAGAGGAAACAATGACTGTAGCCACTACTGCAGATACACTGGAGCTTCAATATCTTAAAAACAACTCACTGACCCGGAATGTCAATATTTCTGTCTTTAAAACACAATCAAACCATTCTTTTGTAACACCAAAAAAAATCCACGTCCTGTCAAAAATAGCTTATGTCATTATGTGTATATACATCTTAGTTCAGCAAAACACTAATTTGGCAATAGAATTTTTTTATATATATATAGTAAGAGCTCTAGCAAATCTCCCCTTTCCCTCTTCCGTGTGATTGATTTACACTTGGTATTTTTGCATCTGTTTGGTTTAAGGTGTTCACAAGCTGGTTTTGCTGTTGAAGCTAAGCTGCAAAAATTTCAGGGGCCAATGCTGCCCACAACAGGATCGCACAGCACTTCATCTGCTCTGCTGTAGGTGGATTTACCTCCCTGAACATAGGGGATGGAGCTTTTGTTTTTTAAACAACAGAAACACAAAATACTCTCTCTTTTGTTCTGGGGAAAGCCAGAACTTCAAACATGCTGTTGCACTCGCACTGTGACTGAATTAGCTAGGACAATCAGTCAACAATGCTTTTACCAGATGATGTGGCCAGACACACCAGGTGAATTCTCCTACTGCTGGAGTCAATCACATTCCAATCTCTCCCATAGAGGAGGATTTCTTTTGGACGTCATTTTTTCCAGAGTTTAGGCTGAGCTTCTTTTCAGCTTGTTTCATTTGCCAATCTGATTAATGAAACCTGTTTTCCTTCAGATAGATTTGTCCACATATTTTCAGCACTTAGTGCATGAGGAGGGGTGATAGGAAGCCAGCATAGAAGAATGCAGTGCCCAGTTGGCACAGTTTTTAGATTTTTGTTTTCCTAAAAAAATAGAGATTATATTGCTACAGCTAACAATACATGTAAGAGAGCAAGAGCTCCACCTTTTTTCTTTATTCCCCCTCCCTCCCATTTTTCCCCTCTGGTGTGCAAAAGTAAGCTCCCAAATGTCATCTGATCAAAATGAGTGGTATCAAAAAAATGGAAAAGCTGATTACAAATTCAGTAAGGTAGCACAGACTGTTTTTCTTTTCTTTCTTTTTTTTCTCGTTTTTCTTTTTTAAGTGTTCGAAGTGCTAAAATTTGCATGAAAACAGGCACTAATTTCATTGTCATCATCGTGGTCTGGTAAGAGTTAGTGTCCAAAGGAAGATCAGCCACAAGTAAGGGAGAGGGGAGATAAGGAAGGGATATCGTGCTCAGGGATCTGTGGCATTGATTATCGTTTTATCTGGAGGTGCCCATCCTCTGTACCAGCTGCAGTAACCTTCCACCCTCTGGATGCAGGCATAGTGCTTCGCTTGGTATCCTGAGTGGCCGAAGTTGGAGAGCATGTCTGTCCAAATACACTCATTCTTGGAGGTGGCAAAGCAGGGCAAATAGTAGCAGGGCCTGATCTGCAATTGTAAAGAGCAATCAGGTCAGACTACATGGAAAAAAAAAACATCATATAAAATGTCTTTTTACCAGAGACAAGGGATCCAGAATTCCACTCCCTCAACCCTTGCTTACTAACCCAAAATCCTGCCTCAGTTCAGTAAGCACATATGCAAGTGCTTAGCTTCACATACACAGGTAATTCCAGAGTCAAAAGGGCTTTTCAGGTGCAGAAAAGTTGAGCTTGTGTCTATGTTTTTGCAGGCCTGGGGCCATGCGCAAAACTCTTAGTGCCAGTGCCAGGCTGTGAGGTTTTAAGCACTCACAATATTTATGCAGGAAAAAAGCTGGACATATCTTGCCAAGCCTCTGGTACCTGACTTCATTCACCTGCAAAAGATTCTACAAGGATTCTGAAAGTCTTCCCCAACACCAGTTAACTCCAACACGGTATTAAAAAGGCAGGCACAGACTCTCCATTTTTATTTCATTGTCACTTCTCTGGTCTCAACACTACAGCAGAGCTTTACTTTTTCTCTCTAAAAATTGTTGTCCTCCATTTCTCTTCCTGGCTGTTCATTGGTATTACCAGCAAGGCAAGACAGGATTCTGGGGTTTGAATGTCTTAATGCCACCTAATTAGAGACGCACATACCTTGCATCCACAGCCCAGATGATAACGATGATTCAGTCCTTTACGCTGCGACAGAGTGAGCCGGTCCCACTTCTCATACCAGTTGCACAGGCCCGTGTAAACCTTCCCTTCATACACGCGGCCTTGAAAACAGAGACATGGTCACAAGTTAGCACTTCTCAGCTCAAGCACTTTTCTCGTTTCCTGAGATTGCTAATGCTCTCAATATGTTTGGCTTCAGTCACTGCTCAGCAATTGCTTTCTTTTTATTAACTGGTTCAGGAATCTCTGGCCAGCAAGATTACAACACTTCTGCAAGTTAGGAGTGTTGTGCCTGTTGTAAGCACCAGCAACAACACGCAGGTGAGTAATGCTGTCAAGCTCCTCTCAACAACAGAGCAAAGTGAATTGACACTTTCATCAGAAACAAGACTTGGCAACTGGCACTTCTCTATCTCCTTGTCATCCCCCCATCTCATTTCTCCAGCTCATTCCAAAATGGGTCTTCCATTTCTGACACAGGCGAGTAGCATTCACTTCCCTGTGGCAGTCATGCCAGCTCAGGTATGAGCTGGCAGCTGTGGACTGTCATACGGCATATTTGTCACAACATCACTGGGTGTAAGAGATACTTTAGGAAAGATGGAAATCTAGGGAGTGAAATGACTCTCAGTGTTAGAGAAAACACCAAAATACTGCTGGCCATCTTAACACTTAGGAAGCTGCATATAGAGCTGCCCACACAGCTGCCTATATCCTTAGCAGGTGTATGTATAGAACAGAAGAGGCTTTCACTATGAAGAAGTACACTGTCCTTTACCTGTAATCAGATATTGGTACTTGTTGACCTCCAGCTTCACTCCACAAAGACTCTCAGAGGCTTCTGTATAGATGTACTGAACGTGTGGCATTATCTGGAAGCCCCTGTACATCTAGAGAAAGAATAAAAATCTTTTAAGTCATGTTAAGACAACAACTTTTCACTTCGGATTCTTTACAATCTACGTTCCTAGACTGTGGTGGCAAGCAGTGAACTTTTAGTGTTTACAGGGGTGAAGGACTTAACGGCACTAGCTGGACTCTGATGGAAGTCTCCCCAGCAGATCTGCTGGTAAAGCAGAGCACCCACCTGCTAACAAGCCATTGCAATTCAGCACAGGGACCACTTTTTCCCACTCACATTAGTTCCAGTGGCACTGAGTGAGCAAAGCGCCAACACTGCAAGCTCTGCCAACATCCTGAACCATTTTTCCCCTTATATAGCTCATAATTAGGGAGAAATTAAATTAGTTCAGGTTTGGAATCCTTCTCCTTCATGTGATTCAAACAATTTCTTCCAAACTAAGCGATTTTTCTTTTAAACAATGACCCTATTTTCTAGTGTCACTGCTGTAAGAGTTTCAAACCTTTGGTGCTTGATCTAAGTCATCAAGCCAGACACCTCCTTCTCTAATGCCCAGCATTCGCAACTCCTGCTGACCTCAGCAAGGACTTAATGTTTCTCTAACTAAATGAATGCAGAAATAGAATTCTACCCCATCTCCTAAAGTTAGCTCAGTACTGAAGGGTGCCATAAAGAAAATATCATGTACACAATTCCTCTACACTCCTTCTCCTTTTTCATAATCTTTCCTACAGTTCACTTTAATTGAAATATGAAGCCACAGACATACTAGCACTTGGACTCAGTCAGAAATTAGCATATGTCCCTGTCTGACCTGACCTTAATGCTGCAATTTAGGGAAGCTCATGTGCACCTGTTACTAGCATCCTGAAGCCTGTGCATAGCAATGAAACAACTACTGCATGTGAACATCAGACCCAATAAAAACATACCCAGTTTTTGAAACATAGAGGGTGACTTTCCTGAAAATTTCATCTTTAAAATTTTGGTTATCTTGTCAAAGCATTCAGACTCTCTTTCTTTCCCACCAACTGCAGCAACAGCCAATGTTTACAAGTTGAAGGAAAACTGTAAGAGTCAATGAGAATCATAGTTTCATAGTATTTCCCAGCCTGTCCTTTTCTCTGTCAGCTTTATTGATAGAGAGCACATTCATGTTCAGTTCAGTTTAACCATAAACATTAAAGTGAGGCAAAAGAAGAAAAAAAATCCCAAACAATCCCAGAGCTATAGATTTTGCTTCAGTGTCACCTAAGATGTGGTATTCTCCTCCAGGCTGTATTCTATTTCTTGAAATCCCCAATTATCTCAGGATATTTCAGAATTCCCCCAACTCCTTTAAAAAAAACAAAGCTTTTTTCTTTTGGAAAGAATGTCTGTTGATTTAAAGATTTTATGCTAGGGCCAGATACTGCATATTAAAATGTAAGAAACTACTACTAATTCTGTTATGCTGAGAGGTCAAACTACACTCTGGGCATCCACAGAATGTTTGCCAGGTTTCTTTTCTCCTTGATTATATTACCCCAATCAGCATAATATTATCCCAGTATCACAACTCAGTAACAGCACTGCTGTGTACAGTAAAAGACACATTAAAGGGTTTGCATTTTCCAGCCTTCCTTCTACACTCAGCAAATATGCAAGGAAAGTATTTTTTAAATGAATTATACTGTATCAACAAAAGCTCACGGATCATGTTTGGAATACACCATTGTGTCCATAAGCGAGCAAAGTCTTTTTACGAATATGGAAGAACTGAACTTTGCCTAATTTCTACTTTATCCCTGCAATTTTCTTAGTATGGGATGATGTACCCATATTTTCCAATTCTGACCAAGATAGCTGGAGATCTAGGTTCTGGCACAAGCATCATGTCTGTTCTGGATGAGTTCTTTAGCCCTCAGCACACTCTTGTTCCTCATTTGTAGAGCAGCTCTGCTTTGCTTCCCAAGGGTATCTTGAGGAAAGGCACATAGAATAAAGATATGTTCAGACCCCATCCTAGTGGGTGTCTCACCAAGAAGCTATGATAACAGTACCTAAGCAGATAAGACTAGCTAAGACAAAAGCTGGGGCTGCCCAGTCTCTCCAGATAGTGTGTTATCTCCTCTACAGAGGGCTATAAGCTGTGCATGTGCAGTACAAGTGATCTGCCACTCGAGTGCTAAGCTCCAAGTAGTGTTGTGCTAATTAAGTACCTGTGCTATAAAGTCTGCATGTGCACAGGCACATTTTGAGTTCATTCTCCCCCCTGCAGAAAGGGCTACAAGCTAGATTAATTATTCCTCTGAGAAGCTGCTCAGGCCCTTCCTCCAGGACCCTCCCAGTCATCACTCCTCACACCTTCTGCATCACCAAGCTCAACATGAGTACCTACAAAGTAACTAGTGATGCTGAACTGGGGTTTGTTTTTCAACTCCTAGACCTAATTTCCTGTTCACATTACCATCAGGGACACCACTGTCAAGGTTGCTGAAGGAAGCATGCTCAACCTCTCAAAAAGCACTTCAGCTCACCCCTCAGTGACCCTCATCAGTAATAGTAACTGTCATGCTAATTGACACAGTGCTGGGGCAGACAGGGCCTTGTCGCATCCTCTGATGACTAAAGAAAATTCACCGTGACCTTGGTTCTCAGGGGAGGAAAAAACATTTGGCAAGGGGGAATCTTTTATAGAAGCCCTCTTTCAGAACAAATAAAGCAATACCTTAAGCATTTTTTTTGGATACACAAAATATCCTGGAAGTGCTATTACACCAGTCAGAACAAAACCAACCATAAAGCTAGCCTCTCTCTTAACTGCTACCCTCGGAGTCCTCCTGGCACCACAAACGTATTTTCGGAAGCATAATGACAGGGAACAAAGTATTAGCAAGCATCACATGGTGGTGTCTGCTAGTGCTGCTCTATTTCCAGCTGTATCGGCATCCCCCTTAGAAGCCTCCATGCTGCCTCAGAAATGCACATGCAATTCTTTGGTGGTTCTTGCCACATGATTAACTTCATCCTGTGATATGATATTCCTTCCTCTGTCCCTCACATGTGAGGTCACACTACAAACCAGGGCTTAGAGACATCTTGCTAACCTCCAGCTACCTAAAATTTAGGTGCTTCTTATGAATTAGGAATCCCCTCTGGTCAAACACCGAGAATGAGCACCTCCAGAACAACCCAGCCCATCCTAAAATAGCTGTCTACAACTACGGGGCTCAATTACACTTTGACAGTTCCTGTCTCTCTCCATTGACAATCAAGAGAGCAGGAGACTCAACATCTCATTTCAGTCTGTCTAAAATTAAACTAAATTAATCCCACCCCACTTCTTTCCTCTTGGAACTATCACGTTTCAGGCCTTAGACTCATTTTACAGATTAGCAACAAACCCAGGAAAGCTTCCTTGCTTCTGGCAGCCTGTGCAGAGTGCTGCCATTGTCAACTAGGACTGTTTGTGCACATGGAGTAGAAATATCTGATCTCCTTGTTTTCTTTGCAGTTTCCTGAAATAGGTCTGGGCCACTCTCAGAATGCACTGCAGCATCACAGAAGGTGCAGGGGTTAGATCAGTCCTGTGCAGATTCCGACAGGTGATCTTGAAATATTCTTTCAGTAATTGAAAAAGCAGTGTGGGAAGGCAGAGGTTGCTCGAAAAAGCACAAGGCTTTTTCAGTCAACAAACCTGAGTGCTAGAAAGCCCAGCACTGCTGCATGCCTGTGGGCTGACCTTGTGCTCCAATACAAGCCCCAAATTGGTTTAGTTGTGAAATTCAGCAGTGAGTTCAGGAGTATTAGTGAGAACAAGAATCAGACACAGCAAACTCCAAGGAACCCAATAAAGAAATACAAAGATTGTTTGTTGCTTTTTTATGCTCTCAATGCTTTTCACAGGCAATTCAGTACATTCTGATAGACTAAATGGCTTGTTTATTTTTCATCTGCAGGTGCAGATGGGTTTATAGGTGGCCAAAAACACTGATATGTTAGTTTTATCTTCAGAGTTGTTCCCATGCAGCTGTGCAGAGCCATAGGCCTCCTTAGTCTTCTTTGCAGCAGGAGGACAGTCAGCTTTCATTGGGGTGAGCAAGTGAGACACTTGCTGCGTCATTCTGAGCTCCCCTACTGTATGGAGCTGAATCTGTCTTTATACTGAAGTCTTTAAGCTCAGCAGAAAGACAGCAGGGTTTCAAAGAAGACACTTGGTTTGTTTGTTTATCAAGGACTATGTCTTCCGGACATTCCAATTCTACTGAGCACTTTGACTGCTTCAGGTTCCTTCCTGCCAAAGGTCACAGTTAAATGTGCAATGCAACATCTCACCAGCCCACCATCTATGTAGCAGGCATAGAGGCGGTTTGGCCAACACATGAATTCCCCTTTAAAAATCACTCTTGCTTTTGCTGGACACACAGCTTCCTAACAAAATACTGTGGAACTGCTCCTGCAAAAAGGCAATTGCTGTCTCATGATCTCAGCATGAGTACATTGCAGATTCCTGCAGTATCTGCTGTAAACACTCTAGCTCTGCACTGCAGAATAACCCAATGAAAACAGCCAGGACAGGCTCGGGCATCTTATTTAAAGACTGACACGATGGTGTGTATTGACAGTAGAGTGGCTTCTGCTCCACTCAAGGTGTTCACCTTGCCTGGGCTCATGCTCCTCCCCAGGCTAGCAGACACACATTAGTCTTTTCTGTTCATAGCAGAGACACTGCTGCGGGCCCCTAAGTCAGAGGAGGAATGCTTAATGCTCTTCCAGAGGTCTCTGACGCTGCAGCTCACTGGCAGACAATGGGGCAGGCTGATCATTAGTTAGGAGAGAGGCTAGCGGTAGGGTTGGTAAAGGGTAGTAATTCATTTGGGGTACTACTGTTACTTTAGATCACCACTGATCCCTGTTCACAGTCCTACATTAGACAGTAAGCACCAAACTCTTGGAACTGAGTAGAAAGGAAAGTAGGGGTCCTGGAGAGACCAGGATGAAATCAGTGAAAGAAAAGTTGATGAAGGGACTGCAGCATGCGGACATTAAGTAGTTTTGTGAAGAGGGGTACACTTGCTGAGCTACAGAGCAACAAAACTGGACAAGAACAGTACAGAGTGCTGCAAGACCAATGAGGCCCAAGACAGCCATCAAAGAAAAAAAAAAGTGGCGGTCTCACTGTTGCCAACATAACCAGTTGCCTCTTTTTACAAATGAAGTTAATCAACACATATATATTTCCTCTTGAATCTTAAGAAGAAATTTTTAAGATTAAGGTAATTCGTAAGCCCCGCACCTCATGCCCTCTTATTCAAAGTGCAAGCATTCCACTCTAGTGGAAGAGCCATGCCAGGACCAGATTTGGCTACGTGTGCGGCTTTGCGACAGCTTATGAAACAGGCTTTGCATCTCCTCCTCCCAGCTTTCGTGCTTAGCTATAAACTGCCTTATAAAGAGAGTTACTGTTATGAGGCAGGCTAGTGACTTATTTTCTGAATCTTTACTTTGTCTAATATGTTTCAGATTTCTGCAGTCTCTGCCAAGCTTTTTCATTCCCTTTCTTTTTCTTTTTTTTAAGACATAAACCAGTCTTATGACTGTAATGGCATAGCCAAGGAAAACAATCTAGGGCTGATTTTTAGCATTACATAACAAGGGGGTCAGTTTAAGGGAAAAAACCAAACAAACAAAAAAATCCCAACCCTAAGTCCAACGCAGCAGGTTGAGTGCAGTTTGTGCAGCAAAGAATTAGAGCTCTGAGGGTAGGAACTAGAGAAACCAAGAAACTACTGCAGGAGATCTCTCTCTTTTCATCTGAGTCAATACTTCACGGCTCTTCTGAGCTGATGATATTTGAAAGCTACAGCATTTGGTTTAGCTTTATATAAAGACTTCACTACACAAGTTTAATTTGTTCTGTACCTGGAAAAAAGTGCCATCATTCTAACTGGTAGTCACAAAGAATGTAAGAAAGAAGAGATGAAACAACACCCTCCCAAAGCTGGCAGACCCTCTACCACCACCACATCTTGAATTTAATGAAAGTGCTGCATTGAAAAGCTTGCATCTCCACAGTGTAACACTGTGTTGAACACAAACAAGACCTCAGTGCCTACAGAAGGCCATCTGGCATCTTTTACTACCAGAAATTTCCAAAATAAACAGAATTCAGGTATTCAGCATTGTATGTCAGGAATGACCTCTTCCTATTCCTTTTCCCTCTATGGGCAAATTTCTACCAATTGCTGGTTACCTTCCATTCTGGCTGACCAATACGAAAAGTTGAAGTGTTTGTTACTTTAAGTATGCAAATTCTGTTCATTATTACTAGTTAACTGGAATTATTACAATATCTACAAGCCTATGTGAAATGTCTGCAAACACACCTTCATCTGCTTGACTGTGTATCGCATCGTTCCAAATGGTCCATCTTTCATGAGCTTCTTCCCCACAACTTTAGCTCGGATCACTGTCATAACAGAGGAAAAACAACAAATTATAAACAGCTTTACACAACATTTAGGCTAGATCTTCTACTTCAAAAAAGCCACTTAGATAAATTGTTCTGTAAAATAAAACAGAACTCCAGGCCAATCTTCCTCTCAATTTATTCTAAATCTTGCACACAATGAAGGCATGTAAAATGGGATGCCAAAGCAAGTATGTATTTAAAGGAAATCCAGTTCTGGGCGAAGAATGAGAATGAAGAATGAGAATCATTATTTATGTCGAAATCTCACCGAAATCTGCAAAGCGGACTATAGCTAGGACTAAAACAGGTTAGTATCTTTGCACCAAGCCACTGGGGTGAAGTCTTAACTCTCAACATACAGAATGATGTTCAGCAAGATACCACTTTTAAATTGTTCTTTGGGTGTCCATTGCAGTTTTTGTTCCCAATAACCACAATACAATATAGTGCACTAGAATATCCCACATCTGGGAATTTCACTGCAGCTGCCACCTTTCAGATACCACAACGCTCCCAATAAATGGGTTCCTTGAATAAATGGCTACTGCGCAAAAAGATTGTTCAGCAGCCATCAAGGCCACAGTGAAAGCTGCTAGGCCAGGCAGAAGCAACCTAGAAGACAAACTAAAGCTGACCCATTAGACCTTACATACAATGCACTTCATTTCTTCACAGATACTACAGGGCTCTGTGTGTGCACGTGTGTACACAGCATCCAGCCTGACACAGATACCTTCACTGCACCACAGACGTGCCATAGCAATGCCAACAGAGTCCAAGCCATCACAGATAAGGATTCTGAGGTTCCTCAGATGGATCTAGTGGGTAGTTTACAGTCAATGCTTGGGTCATTCCACAAAAAACCCCCTACTGTTTGATGTTCTGCAATCACCTGCTCATCTCAGTAGAGAAGCAAAGCTTAGGGACAGGGCAGGCATTATTCAGCTGAAGTCCACTCCCCTAGAACAATCCTATGACATTATACAAGCACCAGCAGTGGCTTAATTTTTACAAGACCTGCAGAAAATGAGATTGGAGAAAACCAATCCTGGGGAGAATAAGGACCACTGTTAGAAAAACCTGCATCCTAAACACCATTCTCACAAACAGGACAAAAAAATAAACCAAGGAACTTGAAATCCCATCAGTCAAGAGAAACATCAAAGCTTCAATGTAAGTGTTCAAATCTTACCTAAAATCTTGTTCAGCAAGCTTCTCATTACAAGGGCAATGAAAATTATTCCAGTAGAATAATCCAAAGAATGCATCACACTCGTAACACAATTGACAACATATATTACACATAAATCCCCAGAAATGCCTTTTTTGTGGAAGAGGAGATATTAGCTACTTTTGCATAAAGCCTGTATTGGCACACCACTGCAAACAATGCACATCTGCTGAATATATGACCCAGTGGTTCCAGGCTACTGAAATCCAGCAACTAAACAGGACCACATACATTATTTCCTCTGAGCCTATAAAGGTTCTGACTGTAACTCCCTGCACAGGACAGAGGTACAGCTTTCACAGCAATCTTCTGCAGCATTTCATCTGTGTTTTGCTGAATGTATCCTGTTAATGCATCACAAAACAATTCATTAAAAAGCAGGAAGGCATGGAAGGGAGACAGAGGTAGAGGTACTCCCTTGCAAGCAGGAAAACCCAACGGGTTGTTATTTGCATTAAAACACTATCTAAAAGCAGCATCAAAGTTTGGAGATCCATTTTGCTAGGTATATAGGACATTAAATAAGCACCTTGTTGCTTCTTAGCTCATTTAGGTTTCAAACAGCTGTAGAAGCCCACTGGGAGAAATGGGAAAAGAGAAGGCTAAGTTTTTGTTCACTACCTATACCAAATTAATGAAGCAAGAAACTTCTTCCAACTTTCTGAATAATCTGAAGAACACGAAGAAATAGGTCTGGTTATGCACACCAGCTCCTGGAACTTGTTCCACACAGATAGTGTGAAATTAAGACAAACTCACTCTGCTCTGATTTATACCCTATGCTTCAGCCAGACTTGTCAAATAAATTTCAAACTAGGTAAGACAGTCCTGCTGGCTTTGATTCAACAGACCAACAAAACCTTCATTCACTGAGTGTATAACTTCATTCTCACTTTTTTTCCAAACTTCTATTATCTAATGTCAGTGAAAACTAGTGCAATTTTATTGATTCTTCTATTTAACAAGTTGTTCAGACTTTGATTTACTCTCTTTTCAAAATTTACTATCTATATTGAAGCATGTCCTTGAGGACTGCAAATATCATTTAAGAACTAGGTTCTTCCATTTGTTGCCCCCAACCACCAGTGAAGCTACAAAAAACAGACTGCATAAGGGTCAATGAGAAAAAACACAATTTCTTTAAGGCTTTGTGAATTCCAGGGCACTTCACTAATGCTGGAATCTATAGCAAAGGGTGTCAAAAGTCTTATCTTCATTTATTGCATATCTGATACACTGAAATTGAAAAACCTGGTGTTTGCCCAACACACCTGATATCAACAACGAAATCTTCTCTCTTATTGACAAGAATAAGAAATACACTCAAAGGTAATATTGCAAAACACAAGGGTTTCCAAACCAGAACACTGTTATTAGCATAAAAGATGACAGGCACATTCCCAACTGCTGACAAAACATCTAAAACTCCATTTTCTTCATGTACTTCACTGCTAGCTTGGCAGCCCTTTAACTTCTAGATAGAGTAGGTTTCAGAAAGAAACCAACTTTGATTTATAGACTAATCAACAGCTTCACCACAGGACCAAAGAATCAAAATGTGCATCTACACTAGCACATAACAGCATCCCAATTTCAACTAATGCTACCCTGGCAAGCAGGTGGCAGGATCTGTATTTTTGCACTACTGTTCCCATGTACAGTTAGGGAAGGAAAATCATCATAGTTAATTCACCTAGTGAAAACCAGGAAAAACATTAGTGTGGGCTGTCACTTCAAGACTTCCTTTACCACAAAGCTAGGGATGAACAAAGAACCCACCCTGCCTCGTTTTTCCCATATTAAAGGAAATGTCAAGCTGTTAGCCAAGAAACAGAGAACACTCCAATCTAAGTCTACCCCCTGTATTTTATGAGGCTAAATTTCCACCCCCTGAGGATTAGATGCATCTGGGTAACTGGAAAGAAATGCTGAATGGACAGGACTGCTTAGAGGTTGCTCTAACATGTCCAGCTTCATCATCCTAAGCCTCCAAGCATGAGAGTCACTTGTAAATCTGCCCAGAACAGAACTCCAAGCTGCAGACCTGCAGCCACATTTCCCAGTTCCTATCTTTGTACTCTCAAATCATCACTAACTGGTTATATTGCTGGAGCACTCTTCACACCTGGTCAGAAGATAAAGAACATTGTTCCTAATTGAGCAGAGGTCATGAATACTTGCCCAACCAATTTTTTCACCCGCTGCAAATTATCAGAAATTTACAGTATTTCTGCTGCAAATTCAGTCTGTGCTATGTTAAAGAAGTCAACTGTTTACTTCTAGAGACTCCTACTGCTTCAGCAGAAGGAGGCAAAAGGTGCTATGACTGCTCCCCTGAATTCCTTCCTTTGCCCTGAAGCTCCATTACAGTCCTGCTATTAGTGATGGGAAACTTTATCCCACACAAGTGGTCACCAAAATAGCTGCATATTTTTAAACCACAATTCCTTTGAAGTACTGCCTATGAAAATACTCCGAGATGGATTTTTCTCAGTACTTTAGGGTTTCAGGTCAGGTCACTTTGTGGGACTGGAGCAGTTGGCAAGGTCTCATGAGTGATTTGTAATTATTTATGAAAAGTTAAATTAGCTGAGGATATAAATCCTGATAAGATAAGCATGGCAGCCATACCATCATTCAAAGAGGAGAAAACACACGCGCTGCTTCTCAACATTTGATGTGATTAAGAACAATGAGGGAGAGAACAGAGAGAAATAAAACCGGATATTTAGTTGACATTCTAAAGAAAACCAAACCACACACACACAACAACCTGCTGTGTTTAAGGATTAAAGAAATACATCTAACAATGTATCACAAATGATTAATTTTAATTAATCTCTTTTACCTTGCCTTTTTGTTTCTAAATGTAAACCAGCTTCTGCTTAGGAAAACAGATGGTTCAGATTTGCCACAGGACTAGTGCAAGCAGCTAATGCTTTGCATTTCACTGGCATCTCTAGCGGGATACAAACTGTCTGCATGTGCACATACACACACAAATGCATACAAAAATCACTCCTATCTTTTCCAATGTCACTGGATTAGGTCTTAAGAAAGGCAAACAAATCAGAATGGGCATAGGAGAAAAAGGCCCAAATGCACACATATTGAACTCAAGTACTCTTTAACTTTATCCCTTACTCTGTGGCCATTTTCTCAATGATTCACAGAAGAACAGGCCTAAAGGTAAGCCATGAAGCAGGAGAGGACCTTGGCTTTACAGCTGGGATAGCAGAAGGCATTCTGTTCATAACGCAAGGAGTAGACATACAGGCAAAGATCAATGTGAGGGAAGTGGGCATGTGAGATTAAGACAGGCATTTGCCAAGCTGAGGAAGCAACACGGTGAAAAGGCTTGTATTGACCAAGTCATTTCATCCAGGCACACACCAGCTGCTACATGTGTAGTAGCTCTTTTTCCCAACTGAAAAGCAAAGGCATCAACCACCTTAGTTCAACCCAGCCTGTGTCCTTTATCAGGGCCAGCCACTAGATGGTGACACCACCACAAAGCTCACCTTCCCTTAGCAAGAAGGCAGTGCAACATGCAGAAGCTAACACCACCAACCCCAGTTGCATGCCCAACTGCACCATGAGAACCAGATGCTTTCATGCAAGTGGGCTGGCTGCCATCCATACACAGCATTTTAAGCAGAGGCACACACCCTTTAGAGTCCAGGATTTGCTCCAAACCCATTTCCCTTGTGACCAGTTGGCTCAGGAGAGTAACAAGTGCTACGCTTCTCAGTACTGTTTCTAGGGTTTATTTTATTGGTATGCAATATGAGCATTTTTAAGTGAGAGGTTTGGCTGAGATGCAGCCTTTAAATAGGTGAAGGATGTGGAGGATTCATGTTGTTTACTAATGGTGACACAGGGGACAATCTAATCTCCCAGTCCATTCTTCAACATCCAAATGGTGGCAAAATAAAATATATGGGGAGCAGCAAAATGACAAGGAGGCTGAAGAAAGGCTCCTTCTATCCTGAGGCCACTGACTACATCAGGAACCGGACAGCATAAACAACCCACACCAGAATGGTGCACTTGGAAATGCTGCCTTAGCACCAGACACAGGACATGCCAAGGAGGATGGCTGCCATTTTATGCATCCATAGACTATACAAGGGCTCACTTCCGAGAGCCATTTACTGAGGACTTTTTACTGACTACTAGCAGCTCTCTCATTCCGCCTATCTCACAAAAACTCCTTACTGTGCTGGAGGGCTCACATCACGCAGAACTAAGGCAGCTGGTATGTTTAGGACTCCTGAACATACCTAACACACTGCTGAGGTATTCGTTTGTTCTGGCATTTATGGGGATATCTCCTAACCTGGTCAAGGCAGCAAGCTTTTACACACTGATTTTCTAGCACTGATGCTGATGGTGCTGCTAAAAAGACAGAATTGCCAGGTCTGTCTTGTTCACTCTCTGATGAGCTGCATTCCTTTTCCCACTCCCCTGGCTGATCTGTGAGCAATTACTACCAACACTCTTGGCCTCCCTAAAAACAGAGGACCATAACTACAAGTGGATTATGTCCTTTGGACTGGAAGTCTGGCCCAGCTATATGCAGCCTCTTGGGACGCTCTATTACATATTGCCTGGTGGCTGCAGGCTTGTATGAGCTGCAACTGGGTAGGGCCTCCTTTGGAAGGGGGACAAGAAAGCAGCTTCTCACCCATTCCTCCATTTCCAAGCAAAGCAGAGGGGGAAATGCTGATGACAGCAGGGGATTCACAAAGAGGGAAAAACCAGATATAAGTCTCCAGTCTGTTTGATGATCTGTCTGTACTGAAAGTCACCTCCTCCTACATAACCAAAATAGAATTATTTTACAAATTAAAGTATTGATTTTAAAGGCTTCTTTCAAAGCCTGAGAAGGCTGAAGAAGTACAAAAGAGAGGAGCTGGCGAGGGGTCTGGAGAATATGTCTTATGAAGAGCACCTGAGGGAACTGGGATTGTTTAGTCTGGAGATGAGGAGGCTGAGGGGAGACCTCATTGCTCTCTGCAACTACCTAAAAGGAGGCTGTAGTGAGGCTGGTGCTGGTCTCTTCTCCCAGGTAACTAATGAAAGGACAAGAGGTAATGGCCTCAAGTTGCGCCAGGGGACGTTCAGATTGGGTATTAGGAAGAAGTTCTTCACTGAAAGAGTGGTTAGCCACTGTAGCAGGCTGCCCAGGGAGGTGGCGGAGTCATCATCCCTGGAGGTGTTAAAAAACAGGCAGATGTGGTTCTTCGAGACATGGTCTAGGGGCTAGGGAGATGTTCAAAGAAGGTTGCACTAGATGATCCTAGAGGTCTTTTCCAACCCAAATGATTCTATGATTCTATGAAGACGTTCATTGCTGGCTGCCTCCCTCATACACCTCACCAACAAACTAGCTCCCATTACCACAAGTCCAAATCTTGACCTCTCCCCTTTTCAAAGTGCTCTGAGGAACACTGACTGAGAAAGAGCACCTTCTTAACACCAATCACTTCTACAAGTCAGACAGTTGCCACTTAAATAGCACACTGGGAAGGACTTGTGCTTACTTCAGCAATCGTGTTGGAGCTTTCTGACTAACAGTAAAAGTTGAAATAAGAACAGGAAGGCAAGACACATACATATCTTTCCTTCCCATTTTCTAGCCAGAACCATGACATTTACATTTGGTCTTTGTTTTACAGACGCAAAAAAACTTTCCCTGTCTGTGGTATAACAAGGCTGTTTGAAGGCCACCTAAAAAAGTGGAAGGCTATTAAATGGCTTTACCCAGGCCCAAGCTCTGTCTAAAACAACTGATCACAATTGCACTGGCTAAATATTAACCAGATTTCCCATCCCTGCAGATTTCCTTGCTGCTGAGAGTCTGTTTGCACAACACACTGTACTGCTTGATTTCCAACACCACAAAATAAGGAATGATACAACTCTTTCATTCATACAAAACCGTGATTGCTTCAGACCTCCCTCCCATCACTTCAAAAAGTATAAAAAGTTAATCTTTCCAACAAGGCCACAGATTAACGGCACAATATTGCATAGGACAAGCGGAAATTGGTTGGGGTTGGCATTTCAGCTGTACCTTATTAACTGGATACAATTTTTCTGATGGCACAAGTAGTGAATATCTTTCTCCCACTCCATATGGTGCATCTAACCCTATGGAAGATCAAGGTTCTTTTGAAATATGTTAGAATGAGAGAGTTCTCTGTTAGATAAGGAACTGCAAATTCCCATCATAAACAGATAGTCTTTTCAGAGGATGGAGAAAAGGCTCAAATGTGGAGGAAGAAGGGAAGAATCTAAAATGCATTTATAGCCATCCACAAGTAAAATCTGTTAGATCCATGTGTAGATGGTATCTTTCATGCCAAGGCAAACTAGCTTCAGGAAATATCTTGTGATAAACACAGACAAGCTAAAGGAAGAAAAAAATGAAAAAAGTGTCTGTTGTTGTTAGAGAATTCAGGCTAGAGGCAAAAGGCAATAGGCAAGTATCAGAGTAAAGGAAAGTGATGCCAGTGGAAGGAGGAGAAGGGAATGCCTCGTGAACAGAGGGCTGCAGAAAGGCACCTTGCACCTCTCTCCAAGGCATGCTTTCAGCAGAGTGCATTTTGGCTCTTTGTGCCACTGACAACAGCCAAAGAACTGCTTTCAGCCAAGGTTAACAGTGTTGGAAAGATGGTTGTCAAAACTGACACAGAAAAGCACTTCTAAACCCAGCTTACAACAGTGGATAAAAATAACAAGCATATGACTCAAAGCTGGTCAAGCAATGCTCAGGACAAAGCACCTTTTCTATTTTCTTTTGGTCTACAAAAGATTTGTGCAATAAGATTTATCTCAGTTCTCCCTTCCAGATCAAGTACTTCTAGACACAGTACATACAGGACAAGGGGAAGCCAGGCTGAGACAGACAAGGCTCTGGTTTCTCTTAGCTCTTTGGAATTGTTAGAAGGAGCCACAGGTCTAAGCGTTCCACTCAGAGAATATGGCAGAGCTGAAGTGAGACCAATTAGGGGCAAATGGAAACCATATGCTATTTTAATGAAACAAGGAACTGGTGCACATGACTTACTGCTGAAGGAGCATTTACTGCCTGAAAGGAATTTGCATCTGGCATTGATCGTTTCCCAACCCATGAAGTGAGCAGTAACATGGAAAGCAAATTGAAGCATATGAGAGATGAATTGCCTAGAGAAGTGCAGTTAGGGGAGCAGCCTCTGCAAGGAGAAGACATGTCATTTGTCTGTGATTTAGTGATACAGTTGCAAGTGAGGCTGATCTTCCATTTCCACAGATCATGACAATAAACTACAAGAATGAGTGTCAAAGTGATTAAAACGGATTGCATGGTGTTTTATAGAATCTGCTACAATCATAGAAATCCCATTCTGATTCACACGGAGCAGACTTTTACTCCCTTGAGGTCACTGG
Source organism: Eurystomus gularis (assembly GCA_013400335.1). Taxonomy (NCBI): domain Eukaryota; kingdom Metazoa; phylum Chordata; class Aves; order Coraciiformes; family Coraciidae; genus Eurystomus; species Eurystomus gularis. The sequence goes on from VZZY01024353.1 coordinate 117,331, forward strand.
CACTGCTTAAAGAATCAAGTACCATTGATCCTAAGCATGGGCAATATACAATCCTCAAATGCGATGTCTGCTGCTGCAAGTATTCAAATAATGTTGCTTTTATGCGTACACCAAAATGGTTACACAGTGAAGAGATTCAAGGCTGAACACAAAGCATAGGCACATCTTTGTGTTCCTTTTTTTCTTTTAGACTAAAAATTTCCCAAGAAGTCTCAGTTCTGCTGAGATAGAAATGTCCTTAGCCTGAAAAGCTGTAGATAAGTTGCTCTATTGGGATATGGTTATTCCTTCTGCAAGCTGTTGTGTTGCAGCTTGATATCTGGTTCTCGGAACAAAACCACTATCTTCACCAAGCAGCCAAGAGACTGCTCGCATACATCACAAGACAAGGGGGGGAAGAAGCTCTGATCCAGCACTCAACCATATATACAGTGCATGTCCAGGGCTTGAAACTGGTAGATGCTACTTCACATTTCATGTAATAGTGAGACATCTGCACAGCCAGATGCATTGAACTGGCATGTCTTTGGTCCTCAGTGATAGATTCCCTCTGTGGGATATCCAGAGTTAACAAGAGTAATAAATTCATGACTATATGTTTCAAGGAGGCAATAGAAAATTCTTGAGCCAAATCTGCCTATTTATTAGTCTTCCTTAACCTACTGTGCAATCCATGAACACACTTGGGAGCTCACATCCAAATGGTCCAACAGGAAGAGGAGGGATGGTCCTGCTAAAGAGAACATCTGAAAGCAGTTTCCTTCTGTGCATTAAAAATAGGGCAGCTCTGACAGCCCATGTAAACCTTTCAAAACAGGGAGTATCAAAAGCCACAGGCCTGGACACTCCCTGCTTCGGCAGCTTACTTCAGAGGACTCTCCTTGCTTCAGCACCTCACCCAGCTGGGACGGGTGCCAGCATTCTGCCAGGAGGCTGCACTCCACTGATCACATGGTTTACACTCAATTTTGCACGTAGGAGCTACAGAGGAAGAACTGTTTGAGAACATGTATAGATTTCAAGGGTACTGGGTGGGCCTGCAAATTCCTTCCTGCGTTAGAAAACTTACATTAAACTGATAGGCTAAGCAGCTGTCCACACCAAAGAGGACATTATATTTAACCAGGTCAGGCCCATATGTGCTACTCTGCTGTTCCTATTTGCACTGGACCTGGCAGGAGCTAGTATTAGGCCTGCCGGACCCTGGAATTAAACCTGCATTCACACAACCTCTCCTGTGAGAAGCCCGTACCTTTGCCCACCATTCTTGAGCCATTATAAACTGTTTAGAAGCTGACAGCCTCTGCAGACTGCTCACATACCCTGGACATGTCCATGACACTGGTTTATCGTAATGCTTCAGGAATTTACAAACTGCCTATTTCATTAATATTTATCATGTAACCACAGTCATTAATACTATGTAGCTGAGCTCAGCTCCACCAACAATTTTACCCTGGAGCATGAGCACCATGTAAAGACTTAGGTGTAGCACTCAGATATTCAGCACTCATTAAAGGACTGTGAAACCTCCCGGAGTACTGAATCAGCCTCATGTACCATAATCCCAGTCCAACTACAGGTCAAGGTCAAGTCAATCTCACACTGACCACTTTGCCCACCCATCCAGAATGTTCCAGGATCCCATGTAGTGCTCTGTCATAACTGTGTTCCAAAATATCAACCTTCATTTTGAACTTTCAAAGGGATATCAAAGGCCAGAAGAATTAAGTGATGACTTGGTGATGACTTGCTGTGGGAGTAAGGTTTAAAAAAAAAGAGTGATACAAGACATCTCATGAAAGAGGTAATGAGATGTTATGGTTTAACCCGGCAGACAGCTAAACACCACACAGCCACTTGGTCACTCCCTCCACCCTTCCCTTCCTTCCCCCTGCAGTAGGATGGAAGAGAGAATTTGGGAAAAAAAAGTAAAATTAGTGGTTTGAGGTAAAGACAGTTTAATAGGCCAGAAAAGGAAGGGAAAATAATAATAATTTTAAAATTAGAATATACAAAACAAGCTATGCAAAATGCAATTGCTCATCACACACCAACTGACACCCAGCCAGTTCCTGAACAACAGCCCCCAGCCAGCTTTTCCCCTAGTTTATATACTGAGTTTGATGTTGTATGGTATGGAATATCCCTTTGGGTCAGCTGTCCTGGCTGTGTCCCCTCCCAGCTTCTTGTACCCCCCAGCCTACCTGCTGGTGGGGTGGTATGAGAAGTCCTTGACTTAGTGTAAACACTGCTTAGCAACAACTAAAAACATCAGTGTGTTAACATTATTCTCATGCTAAATACAAAACACAGCACTGAACCAGCTACTAGGAAGAAAATTAACTCTATCCCAGCTGAAATCAGGACATGAGATGACCTGGAAGCCTAAGAATGTCTATAAGCAACAACTCTTTACATGAGTTAACACAAATACTGCACACTGTACATCCTCTGGCTCTGAAGACACAGGATTTTCCCTGTGCAATGACACAGAGCACTGAGAGCAGAAAGGGTAGGTACACACTGGGCACTTACCTTTGCTCTTCAAACAACTCTCTGACTGTCCTCCTGACAGACTGGCCCAAGTTGTTCCATAGAAATGGCAGTGGAGAGAGAAACACTATGACCACCTCTTTCTTTTATTACCCAAACTTACTTCATACAAACTTTTAATGAAAATTTCATGTTTACAAACAGCCCAAAAGGCTATAATGAGAAGGTATTTCCAGAAGATGTGTGTCATTACTTGAACGCTTATATGCATCTTGGTGCTCCCAATGAAATTTTAATGAGTTAACTCTTAGCAAGACTTTGTAAGCACAGAAAACACACTGAATGGTTAACAAGGGACAGGTGCTGCCATCATTGACTCTTTTTTTGCACAACAGCTATTTATACAAATCCAAGACTAAACCATACTGTTTTATTCCTAGTCAGTATTGCTAATTAGTGCTTTTTATATGGAAATTCTCAAGTCTGACCAAATGAACCTAAGGTAGATTTACTTAAAGTGAACCTACCAGTCAGCTCATCTGTGCTACTGGAGTATGAGAGCTTTGTAAAGTATTCTTACAAAAAACTTTCAAAAAATTACGATTTGGGGGAGGTAAGTCTGCATTCTGGTATCACTTCTTAGGTGTCCTTATAAGTTTTAGAAAAAAACCAAAAGGCCTCAACATATGGTTGGATGGTCATTTCACAGCCATCCTGGCACAGTGATTGCTATTTCAGAATGCTCTAAGGTCCATTAACTGTTTGGGAGGCAGAAGTTCTCTGGCCACTGCATTGCTGAATGTTTACAGATAAGGGTGATCATTTCCAGAAAGTACACCGAGCCTGACTGCTTCCTGCCTGCCGTGGCCTCCTGAGACATTGCTGTAGCAGGACTATTTTGGCAGAGTAGTGAACCACTCTCCCAAGAGCCAGCTCTTCAGGGCTCTGGTTCAGCTAGCACCTGGAAGACAGGTGTAAACATGTTTAAACATTGACAGGAGGGAACTAACAGAAACACAAGGGGAAATACCTTGTCTCAGTCCACCGGCAGCAGCACAACCACAAGCCTGTTTGTTCATTAATGAAGCGAACCCAAGGAGAACTGCCCACTGTCAAGGACTGGAGCAAGCAAAGGGTATGTAGATTTGTGTTTTAAAGGGAGTTACGAGCATTCAGAAAAAGTTAACTATAAACTCCAGAAGACTAATAAACTGGAATCTCTCCCAGCTTGAGAGGTAGTGTATAACCTGATCACAATCAGCACTTCAGAAGAGGAGGCTGTTACTGTTAAAACATCAGGGATAGGACTGGTAGAAGCGTTTCTAGAAATGTTTTTTCCTGTCAGTAGAAGCGCTTTTACTTAAGCCACAAATTTCTAAGCATCATCTTCAGCAAAATTGCTTCCTAGTTTTCTTCTCAGAAAAACTGAGACCTATTTTCATCAGCATTTTTCTTCAGCTGCACTTGAAGTCTAAATGTTGATGTGAAATGACACCTTCATTCAAAACTGACATTTCGGATTAACTCTTCAAAACGTTAGATACAGATGCATCAGAATCACTTTTTTCCACAAAATTCCATGCTGAAGACTCTGATATTTTCATTTTCCCTCATATTCCATATTGAATAGATTTCTGCCATTTCAAAATTCTCTATGGAGCAGAAATTCTGACCCTCTCCAGCAAGTTTCTAAACTCCTCTTTCACTGTATAAATCAGAGGTGACAACAACAAGCTCTAATGACAGAAGCAAAAGTAAATTCCATTTTCCCCCCTCACTTTTCAGGATCAGTAAGTAAATTCATACCAATGAGAGCTGCAGGTGCTGAGAACTGGCATAACTTCAAAAAGTAACCCATTATCCCCTATGATCTCAAAGAGTATCCAAACTAAAATAAGCACTCAGCACCAGAGATCAGTCCTTTAATTCACTATGCCAATAAAAGTCTGTCAACACTGTAGACTGTAAATGAGCGTAGACATACTAGAGCTATCTTTAAAAAGAGACTTATGATACCACAAACACATGAACTTAACCTGTTCCTGAAGTCAAACATTGACCTGCTGAGTGCTTGTACTTTGAGCCTGCAGGCAAGCCAGCAAGTCAACTCTGTGACAAATGCCTTCCTACTCTCTTTTTTCCTTTCGAGCAGTTTCCAACATTTTGAAGCAGTATTGTTTGATTGCAGGCTGTTTCCTGAAGCTGCTTCCTTCAACTGCCTGTTGAACTCTGTGGGAATCTTTCCACTGATTTTAACTAGAGCAGGATCAGGCCCTAAATAAGTACTGGTGGAATCCCCAGACTTAGAACTTAACAGCTGTCTCTGCCTTTCTGAAAGAAAAGAGGGAAAGTTATTCCTGCAGCTGTTTTCCCCAAAGTGCCTTCGCTCCAAACTGTAACAGGACTGGAGGGAAGGGGAGAAGGTGGAATTTTAATAACCCATTAAAACGGAGTATGGGCCATTACGCAGCAGCTCTTTCAGTCCTGCTCAAGCAGGGTCACTGCTGCCAGGCTCTGGCAGCCCTAAGGGCACGGGAAAAGTCGTCGTCTTGTTTTCACATCTCATTCACAGAATGGATAACGAGGGGGAGGGAGGGATCAGCTTTAGGGTTAATTAGCACCATGAACAGACAGATGCATTGTCATTAAAAGTTCAAGAAGTCATCAGGGTCATCACTGAACTGCAAGATGTACACACACGCACACGAGGCACACGTCTAAGCCTGGACTTTGAGCAGCCTTGCTCGGCTCTGATTTTCCACTACCCCAAGGGAAACACTTTGAGTCACGAACACTGAACTGTTGTAGCTCTGCAGAGAAGACAGAAGCACAAGGCGCTCTCTCTGAATAACACTTGTTCATCCCCTTAGAACTGCTTAATTTCACACTTAATATACCAACTAAGAATAGTTACATGATTTTCTTCCCCTGAGAAAAATCAGATGTGTGGCTTGCCAATGTATAGTTTTGTGTCCACTTGTAATATTCTGTGGGATATGCAGTAAACAAAACCAGGCTACTGGTGCCTATTGTTTCCTTCCACTGCTTCCTTCTACCAGCAAGGAAGCTGAGGAAGTGCAAGTGCGTATTAGCAAATCCAGAAATGAGCATGTATGAATAATAGTGAAAACATAAAACCTCTAAAATGACAAGGACTGCTATTAATAAGGTCTGGAGCAGTGCTGGCCCCGGAGAGTCACAAATTGGCTTAAAAACAAAACCAACAAATTATCCAACTATGCAAAATGGCCACAGATTACATTCTCATTGCCACAGTTTGCAGTAACATTTTCTGGTAAGGGATTTCAGTGAAAATGCACCAAGACAAGTAAGGATTCCCCTGCCACCTTCCAAACAGGACAGGGAAGAAATACAACCTTGAATAATTGAAGCATTTCTGCTTCTACAGGAAGCCGCCTGACACTGCCTGGTCCTGTCAGCTGTAGCTTTGCTGCCTATACATTCTGAAACCAAAATGGGGCTGAAACCACCATGATTACAATGAAATCTCACCAAAACATTGTTTTCCTTTTCTAGGTGCAAGGAACACAGATCCCGCTTGCTCTTCCTATTAAATTGGCAAGCAAACATGTAGCTAGCTCATGAGTGTATAGTTCCATTCAGAGCTTGGTCTTCGCCAAGGGAAATCACTCAGGGAATATAGAAACAAGATTTTAATTTTTTTTTTTAATTTTAACCATTACAGCTTTGTTGATTCCAGTGTATACTGGTTATCTATATTACTGATTTTCAGTATGTTTATGTCAATACAGCTGTTGCAGCAACTCCAGCAGAGGTGCTCTCATGAGGAAAAATAGGATAAAGAGATACAGTCCAAAATTCAGCGGGGAAACATGCATCAGCATTTTAGTTCTAATTGCCCAAGTTAAGATGGCTGTTGTGACCTCTGGTGGATTTCATCAGAGAAGGAAGTCCAAGTGGGCTAAGCAGCTCCTCTTAGAAAACTCCAAATTCTCTCCCTCTCATTCAGGACTCTCAGTATTTTTTGGAACAAAAAGTGCCTTTTCCATATTTTTCTACAGCATACCCTGGTGGTGGTGCCTCAAAGCACCATCATGAAAACATTTTAATAACTACTCTGGTCAATCTTTTCTTGTTGGTCCACATATACATTGAGGAATCTATGCTGGAAGGGACTCTGCCTTGTGCTGACCTTATGATGGCTTGATGAACAAATCTTTCACCTGCACAAAAATGTGAACCCCCAGGTGTGCCAAGACAACTATTGTCCTAGGATCCTGCTCTGTTTGCCCTCCTGTCCTCCTGTCAAAAAGGCAGCCTAGTCAGGATGCATGTAGGCAATGTTGTCAAATTCAGAAGGGGTGAGCTTTGAACAGCACAAAGTTTACGTCAATGGCCCAAGCTGCCCTACTGCAGAAAAGACAAACAGGAAAAGAGTTTCTGAGACAGGAGGGAAAGAAAGACCCAGTGCTTTTCTTTACCCTACCTCTTCCAACAGCCATTAGTAGTGGAGGAAGTGAGAGAATGGCATTCAGTAACAAACATGAGATCTTGCACTGACAGGAAGGAACCTATTGGCCTGAAAACTTTCCGGTACTAGTGAAAGCTTTGTTTCGCATCCAGCCAAATACACAGGTGCTGTCTCTTTTGTTCAAGCCATATTATTTCTTCAACCAATGTAAGCATGGCATTGGAGTAAAGGTCAGTAAGGCCCTGCTTCCCCCTTTGCTTGCTGTTTTTTTTCCAAAAGTGTCAGTCTGTTGGAAAGGACAAGTCTCCTTGGGTTCAACCCAGCAGTGTCACTCCAGCAGGCTTCTGCTAAATCACAAAACACAGAGGGATATAGGGCTCTGTAACATAGGATTTATTAGTCCTAGCTTTATAGTCCCATATTTAGCTAACATCAAGAGAATCCTCAGAACAAAATATGAGTAAATAGATTATTCCCATTCTGTTGGCCCCCCAGTCAAACAGAGAAAGAGCAAAACAGAACACACTAGGAAACTCAAGAGATAGCTGAAATTTAGAATGTATGTGGGAGGTAGATTAGACATTCATACTGATAACAAAAATAGACCCCAGAGTTAAAATAACAAATACCTTTTAAAGAGTTTTGGAAGGAACTTAAAACTGTAGGATTTGAATCAGTCTCTAACTATGAGGAATTCGGATGACAGCCACAGAAGGGGCAATGGGAAAGTCAGACTACCCCACATCAGGCTCCTGGGCTGTGTATTTTATCAGCATGATAACTCTAGCCTAGCTGGATTATGCAAGTCATAGACTTACTATCACAGGTTCTGCTGCAGGGTGCTTGCTCCAAAGTAATGGTGTTAAAGGCAACAAACTAATAAGGGTCACTGGCTATTTGCCACCTGGTCTAGTTGAGCTTCTCTGAATGTGTAATATTCCATTAAAACCTTTCTGTGATAATCCGGGGTCTCTTAAAGTGCCACCTAGGAGTTCTCTCTGATATTGTGGAATCCTCTATTTCTGTGCTTTTCTGTAAAGCTGCAAACTGTTACACAGTGGGAGAAAAGCAGGACAGCTGTTTAATTCTATTGAAAATATACTGTCTGTAAAGAAGATAGAAACAGACTTATTGAAGTCTCTTTTTTATCTTGATCCGCTAGGGAAATAACCAACTAAATCCTTAATCCCCCACCCCCTTGGGGAAAAAAAAAGGGACAGGTGCTGCTCTTCGTATATAGAGAAGTGAAACAAAGGGCTTAAGAACTCATCCTGCCCTCACCCCCAGCACAATGCTTTGCAACACTGACGCTCTTGCACAGGAACTGCTGCTCTTTTCTTCCCACGCTTCTCTGGGTTTGTGATTTTTGCCCTGCGGGATGCTAAGGGAGGGCCCTGTGTTTTGTGGCTATTGAATTACTGTACACGATGGCTACTCAAGCGCCCCAGGGGTCACTTTGGTGTTTTACTTCCTCTTGGACTGATCCTCTTCACCAATGGATTTAAAGTATTCATTATTGCAAGTGCTACACTTTTCCATGCAGTGTGGTCTCTCAGCCAGTGTCTCCTGTTCCTTCTAAATCTATTTTCCCCACCCTCCCTTCTCCCAAATACCAGAAATTTTTCAGCTTTTTAGCTCTGCACCATATATAGCATATTATTCGAGGAAACTATTTACTTAGAAACATGCCCATGTATCCTAGTGCTGAGGTGAGTATGATAAAAAAAGGAGATTGTTTCACTCTTAAAGGAGTTCCTCCATTTTCCTAGGGAAATTTAAAGAAGGGGACCCAGCAACCTCACACTTCACAAGTTAAAGCAGAGGATCCAGCAATCATGCTCTTTGCAAGAGCTGGTCTACAGGCTGTTTCACCCCGCCACCTCAATCCCCCTTCATCTGCAACATGCATTTCTCTAGACCTAAGAAAGGCAGGCAGGGTATTTATAGCAGTGTCAGAAGAGGCAGGAAGTAGGAAACAGGGGTGAGTGTTTGGGAGGTATATAAAGGGCTTGAACAGTGGGGCCAGCCTGGAACTCCTTCCCCCAAAAGAACACAGAGCTGAAGCAGAAGTGTCTACAGAATGGCTGGTATTCTACAGTTATCCTCCGGCTTTCTCCTCCTCTACCTGTTGCCTTTCCAACACCATCCATTTCCTGTCTTTCAAAGTCAAGTGGAAGTTTTCCATACTGTGGTTTTCCAGTCTTAGTACAAGCAAGCACATTTTTTCCCTTATATTTTAACTGTTTGGAGACCAATACCAAAACCTGCTCCATAGGGAGAGAGCTTCCTATTTACAGCTGATCCAAGAAATTTGCGAGAGCTGATTAAATGTCAGAGGAGCAAGATCTTTGCGTGTCCCTGTATCCACTGAGCACCAGAAATTGAACTTGTTGTCTGAACAAATGCTCCAGTGCTCTTCTATAGAAAATTAACAGACTAACATAATGCCAGCAGACCTCTCCACAGGCTGCACTGAAGTAATACCAGGTACTGAGGGAAACAGAAAAGGAAACAGATGTTAAAGTCCCTGTATGGTAATTACAATACAGCATGAGGGCGTTAAAATTCATGTCCTTCAGTCTAGGCCAGCAGGAGCTTGGGTCATTTTGAATAGGGCCCTGTGGAACTGAAGGAACTCTTTTTTCCTATGTGCTGTTGGGAAATATATTTTTTTTTTTTTTTTGGTAATGAACTACCAGAGAGCAAAAAGTAATAATGTGTTACCCTCATGGTGTTGCACCTGGCATAGCCATTACTATCTGTGCAAACATTGTGCAAATCCGGTGCAATTTGTATCTGCTTTGCTGAAGTACCAGCAATCATGCAAGCCAGCAGAAACTTGGGCCTTTTCATGTCAAAGTCAAGGAATTAAGAAGGGAAAAGTTTACTGGGTCTCTTTTTCATTCTTGGGCCCTTTCACATACCTTTCTTTACCTCCCCAATAAACTAGTTACAAGGTCTTAAGAACCAGTGGTACTACAGTGCTCTGACACTTCAACAACGGATGGGTAACACAGGAAGGTTATGTATTTTTCTTATTAGAGTGTATATTTTTGTCCAGAATCAGTAACAAATGTGTTGAACAAGGATGGCTCTGCTGTTTGCATGCTCTCCTTTTGCCTCCTGACTCCAGTGTGTCAGGTTACTACATCATGTGTATCAAAAGCACCTTCAGACAGCATATTACACCTGGCTTAATTTCATTTGATTCTGCTGCACAATCTGCATCATTTCCCAGCTAAGATGTGTTGTCCTTATAACTCACCTGGCAAAAAAAGGAGCAAGCCCAGCACACACACCCATGCAACCTGCACTTCTTGAAGGGCTATTTGAAGGTACTTTGCATTCACCTGAATGGAGGAAGGTAACAGTTTGGCTAGAGTCCAGATAGAGTAAAGCATGTGCACTTTGTCCATGGCCAGTCCACCTAACTAGGTTATTTCAAAGCCAAAGCCTTGATTCCAGTCAGAAATGAACATGCTACAGGCTGTTAGAGATCAATTGATAGAGCATTTGATTGTTTTATGTGGGTTCTCCTGCTTATGTGTTCCCTGAAGTACCCATTCACTCTTCTGAACAGATTAGATCCACCTTGGACATGCCCCACATAGTTTCATATAGAGTGGCCTATGATGAGTCACAGCTAATGATTCTTCTTAACTTGACCAGCCTATACCTAGTTCTTCCTCAACACTTCTGTAGAGCATTTCTTTCTTCCTCAGTAATCCTTCTCTCTTCCTTATAATCCAAGATTAGTCTTTGAAGGGCCTTTGCCACTCCTACAGCTCCTAAATACCTTCTCCCATTACAAGTTTCCCATTGAGCCTATTGCTGTGATCATCCTCTTCCCTAACCTGTAACAAAGACAAAAGTTTTCAGAGCTGAGCCCACTGACACAGATCACTAGTTTCCCATTAGCACAACCCAAGACATTATCCCCAAATTGACAATGGCCTCCCGGATGATCTTCCCAAACACTGCTCTCAGCCAGTCCCTTTCTTCCCAAAATAAAAATAAGGTTCTACATCTCAAGCAAACCAGGGTCATATCTGATGAGGTTTGATGCTATTTTTTGCATATGCATCTCTCTGCTGTTTAACTTGAGTTCTATTGTCTGTATACTGTTTCTAAGGGCTGAAAGTGCCCTTTGGAAAGGTCTTATATAAACACTAGCAGGAATCTGGACTATTCATAGTCAACATTTATTTTACCAGCATGCAACTCAAGAGACTTCTATCTTGTTTCCAAAAGACTCCTAGAATCTTTTCTAACTGGCAGCAACTTTGAATAAGTAAACAATCAGGGTTGCATAAACCTACTTGCATTTTTATATTATTACACACTGTCAATTAATGCACTAAATCTTCGCTGTGGTCAGTCAAGGGAACTACTTCACATTACAATAGAAGGTTAGCTTAAAGCTATCATTAAAAAAGAGTTATCTAGTGTTTGTAATATTCATCTTAGAAACCTGAAACCATCAAGTCAAATCCAGCTCTGATACAAGATGGTGAAATACTGCTGAGATCAGTAGCACTGCACCTGCTTTACACAAGTTATGAAGCTGGTCCAGTGTTTCCTTTCCGTACTGATATCTGGGCCAGATTTTAGATCTAGTACAAGCAGGTGTAAATCTATTTAGTCCACCTTGGTCTCGTTTACCTTAGGCCTAGCACCAGCCTAATACTTTCAAACAACAAACTTGAAATTCACTGGTTAGCATACTTTAAGTTATTCCAAAGCAAATCCAGTTTAGCCCTAGTTTTAAATAAGGGCCTAGCCCACTGTGGGCAAGTAACAGTGGTAGCAACATCACTGGTGGGCAGAACAACGATAATTTTGGCATGCTCTTTTCAGGTATCTGCTTAAGAGGAAGAGCTCTTGGTTTTCATAAGCCCCAGTAGTGTGCCTCCCTCCTCTGAACCCAGAGTACTTAGCCACAGAGGGTTACCAAAGAGGTTGACCTTCAGCTCTGTTATTTGCCAGAAGTGCCACAAAGCTGAGGCAAAGTTAAGACACTCTTGCAACAGTTCCAAATATAGTCAGCTGCTCTGATCAACCTTGTCTCAGAGTAAGTCCATGAAAGGTGTAGTTAGCTTAAAGAGCAGTAACTGCAATAAATTTGCACCAGTAAAGTTTCAAGCATCACATGTGGAGTTTCTTCAGAGGTTTATATGAGCTACAGTAGGCCTTTAAGTTAAATGAACTCTGCATTTTCTTAACTAATTGGTGCTTGAAGGCCTAATTTTCCTTTCATCTTTTACACTACTACCATTTCACCAGTATCAATTAAGTTGCTTTCAATTTATAACATCATGTGAAAGACAGAATCATACCCTGAAAGTCTAGAGCAATAAGCAGTGCATCAGAGTAAAAGCCTCTTCATCTTAAACTGAAAAAAAAAACCCCTAATTATTAAAAGGAAACTCAACCACATGCACTGCAGATATTACTAGGACTGAAATTAGTCCCTCTGCTTAGTCAGGTTCAGAGCCAGCAAGCACAGTGTGCTTGGCCTTGCCTGCTAACTCAAACCAAGCTGTCCTCTCAGGTTTACTAGCTCTTATGAACTTCCAGAGAGCATCTGGTCAAAGTTGCATTTAATGACAAGACCTCCTGCCCAGATCAAATGGGCTCCTTTCTTCAGTGATGCATGCTTGCCAGTGCTACCTAGGAGCACCAGGTGGTATTGGAGCTGTGTGGAAAAAATAATATGACTTCAGACAACATTGTTACATCGAAAAACTAGGTTCTCATCTTAGTAGCTTTAACATCCAATTAAGGCCAAGGTGATTCACTGGGTGCTCCTACTAAAGATTCTTGGTCCCACCCACCATGACTGCCAAAGGGATTACACAGGAGTACTGAGATCCATTTCATCAAATGCCAATCCGGTTGCCACAGCTAAGACACTCTGGAAGGCCAGGGGTAACTGTATTTAGTGTCTTGGAAAATGTGAAGTCCACTGATGAAGTTAAGAATTAATGTCACCTTGTGCCACTTCTCCTATGGTCAAACAATCAAATCCGCTCATCCTGAAAAACAGACATGAAAAAAGCAGGCCCTTCCCAACCCCAGATGAAAACTCTTGCTAAACTACAAAATATGGCTGTACATAACAATGTTCCCACCAGCCCACTTCCTCCCAGAGACATTACAGGAACAGTTGGCAGGTGAAGAGTTCAAGAACAGGTGGGAAATCTGTGAAAAAAGAATGAAAGAAAGGTCTACATAGAGCAAGGAGCTCTAAGGCTCAAGGTTAGAACATCTGGCTCTCTGCTGCCTCAGAGGTCTTGCTGGAATTACTTCCTGCAGGAAATCTGGAGTAAGCATATGCAATGGTAACAAGATACCAAAGGAGCCCTATATAACATTCTGCACCACATCTTCCAAACGGCAATTACCACCACACTTTTTTTTAATACATACATTTGGAGAAGTGACAAACTCCAGATCCTACAAGGTGATCTCTCTATTCTATGAACTTTAATTGCAAGTAGCCAACAAAAGCAACAAATAAGCAACTTCAATTTCCAATTCTATTAAATAGGACAATTCAGTCCTCAGTCAAGCCATCTTTCTGCCAGAAGACATGACCAGCCACAAGGAAAACCCTCTTGAACCACAGTTTGTACCATGGAGTGAGGAATTCCATCAGAGTTAAACAAATCTCATCAATTTCTTCCTATGTACTATGGAATTCACAGTATCTTTTTCTTTAAAAGAAAACAAAACACTTTACAGACGCTTCTCAGATTTCCTGCTTCTAAAATGCCTCAAAGGGAAGTACAATCTAAAAATGAAACATCATTACTTCCTCAACAAAAGTCTGATTCCAAAGCACAAATAATACTTTTGCAACCATTATCAAAATGGTGAAAGGGCTGGAGAGCATGCCCTATGAAGAGCGATTGAAGGAACTGGGTCTGTTTAGTCTAGAGAAGAGGAGACTGAGAGGAGACCTCATTGCCCTCTACAACTACCTAAAAGGAGGTTGTAGCGAGGCTGGTGTTGGTCTCTTCTCTCAAATTAGTAATGATAGGACGAGGGGAAATGGCCTCAAGTTGCGTCAGGGGAGGTTTAGATTGGATATTAGGAAAAAATTCTTCACTGAGAGGGTAGTTAGGCACTGGAACAGACTGCGCAGAGAGGTGGTGGAGTCACCATCCCTGGAGGTGTTTAAGGAACGAATAGATGCAGTGCTTGAGGATATGGTGTAGTGGTTAGAGAGGATTTGGTGTAGTGGTGTAGTGGTTAGAGTGATGCTAGGAGAAGGTTGGACTTGATGACCCTGGAGGTCCTTTCCAACCATAACAATTCTGTGATTCTGTGTGATTCTGTGATCATGACATGTAACCCAAAAATTTGTTTTAAACCCATCCCAGTCAAAAGATCTGTATTTGGGGCTGGTTTATTTTCACTTTTAAGCTAATTTGGCAGACCTTGCTTGCCTGCCTTAAAGGATAAGACAGCACATGTGACTTCACTAGAGTCTAGGTCAAGGCAAAGAATGCATGTTTAAAATTTCACGTATGACCACATTGCTCTGCATAACTCTTTTCACTTATTAGTGAGAAGGTACAATAATCAATTCAAGAAAACCAGTGAAAGAAAAAGGGCAGGTTTTCCATTAGGTGCTTAGACTTTGGGCCAGAGTCATGAGCCTCCCTCCTCACTGCTGTTTCTTGCTCTTCTCACATCACATTCTCGGTTGAAAGGAGGCTAGCCACTGCACAGGTTGTGAACTCTGTGCTATGGGCACAGCAGGATGGAGGAATGAATGGCTTCCTTAGCATTGAGGGACTTGCAGAGCTTATCTGCAGCTTGCTAACTCCAGCTCACCAAGAGTGAGGTTATTTGGAAGAGAGATAGGCACTACCCACCGGCATCCTTGCTGAAACAGATATTTCTTCCCCCAACACAAACTACAGGAAGGAATGTTACTTTGAGGTCCTTTGAACTTAGGTAAGAACCAGTTAGTAGTGTCATAGCTCTTTTCTGAAGTAGACGCATGAGATGAAAGTGAGGTCAGTGTGGAGTGGACAAAGTACTTTATCGCTTGCATAGTGGTTTGCCAAAATCCAGCCTGAAATTTCACGTTTCCCCCCCCCCCTTTTTTTTTTTGGAAGGGGAGGTGGGGTAGAATGAGCCAGGCATGAGGTGTTTTTCCAAACCTGTGAATGCAACATTCAGCAGCCAAGCTCAAAAGTTCCTGCTGCTCCTGCAAAAAAAGGACAAACAAGCCCTTTTCATGTCAGCTATGTCCAGCTGGAAATGTCACAGCTTTGTCACAATAGAACAAAGCATGCCTGGTGTCTGTCCTTTCAAAAGGTCTCTTAATTCAAACAAAAGAAAAATTTTCACATCTGGAACGGGTCATAGGCAGGGGGCAGGAGTGGAGGAAGCAAAGTTCAGATGGCAAGTCATAGCAGTTGCTGTTTGTCTAGTTACTGTACTGCCTATTCTGGCATTTATCGATCCAGTTAAAGAAAGCAAGCCAAGAGTTAAAACAGCAATTTTGTTATTGATTGATCTCAGAAGGCCAGATGAGACACACCTCTTCACTTTTGGTCCATTCATCATGCTGGAACACTCACGCTGAGTGAAAAGACCCCTTGTGACCAGTTTGGCAGTAGTTCCTCTTCCCCCCTCCCCACCTCCTTTTTTAATAAAGAAAAAATTATTGTTATGTATGGAGTCCAAGCTTCCTCTAGAAGACCACAACCTTCCCTTTCAAAGGATGTACATATTGAAATCTTGCCCTTTCCAGTGGATTTATTTGACCATCTGTTTCTGTAAAGATTAAAACCTTCTAATGACTGCAGAATACGGAGGCTATATCAGAACTGAGTCACAGGAAAATAAAAAACTAAATGTCTAGTGAGATCAGATTAAAGGAAAAGAGAATAAATTTGAGAGTAGGACTTCACTGGCTAGGCATGAAAGACCAACAGTATGAGTTTTCACTACACTCCTCAACTAGAAGTTTGCTCCTTCTTCAGAATGCAGTGCTTCTGAAGCTGAAAAGCCTCTCCTAGGCTGCCACCTAGCTAGTTAATTTCTTTTATTGTTTTAGGAGCTATTTATAAAGCTCTTTTGCTCCAGCCCTTACTACATTGACTCCTCCCTTTTGAGCTGGTATTTTGTCAGGAGTTTCAAGAGCCATAAAAACTTGCTGCCAAGTCCCTTTCTTCCCCACAATGTTTTATAACCAAGCGTGTAGTTTAGTCTGTCTAAACACTGCACTAGTACACTGCCATCAGTTTCCATGGAGATTATTAACTCCTCCAGAGCCAGAAAGCTTTAGCGTGCTTTTTGCACTCTCAGCACACGAAGAACATGACAGCATTTACTAAAATCAGCCTGCAGAAACATCCCACTTTCCAGACAGTTCTAGCAAATGTAAGGACATACTCTTGCTTCAACCCATCACACAGAACTGCGGTCTTAACCAAACTTGCACTTAAGTAATCTAACAGAATGAGTTACTCTTTCCCCTTGTGCTTCTCCTCCTTTGCATTGCTGTGATGTCTGGAGGCATGACAGCCCCAGTGACATCAACTTTTTGAGCTACCATGTCTCAGAGCAAAGCCAAGGCATGAGATACTTGGAAGAGTCCAGAACAGAGAAAGGAGAGATGAGGGAGATGACTTCAAACTCAATCAGCAATCAGAGTAGAAAACAGAATAACTTTGTGCCCTAAAGTTTAGGAGCACTGTTGCAGGAAACTTCATACTTCACCATACTCCTAGTCACTTACACATCTAGCAAACATATGCTGTCAGTGTGTATTCATAACAAAAATTTAACACCTTTTTAAGAAGTTGAATTAAACTGAAAACTACACTCAATCTAGTATAACATGACCTAATCAAAACAAGAAAGTAGACCTTCTCCCAAAACGCAGCTAATGAAGGGCACATGCCGTCATCAGCTTTAGCTATGGAAAAATGGTTTCCCAGTCTTATTTTCACAGAAAGGACAAACTCCCTGGCAGCTGCCACTTAGGTGGCACGCTTGTTGATCCAACTATGAAAATGGCAACAGAACTTTGAATACTGCAATTTCCTGGAAGAATTCCCCAGTATAAAATTATTTAATAAATATTTTCCAGGCTTCCCAGCACTTTTAATATGTAATGGTTTTTTTGGCATTCAAGAGCAGATACACTATATAAACCAGACATGGATAACCAAGCATAACTGCAGTTTCAGTAGAAGAGTTAAAGGCAAGAGATTTTTTTTTTTTTTTTTGCCAGTAAGCCTGGCTGACTTTAAAGAGCCACTGGAAGGGTTCATAGCAATGGGTGTTCTGCTGCTGTAAGAATTATTTTCTATTTGACTTCTATAGCAGTTTTCAACAGAATTTCTTCGCAGACTCCGCTTGGAGTCAGCATCATGTGGGCACCAGCAGCGCAAAGTCCCCTAACCCCTTTTAAACTTTGCTACTAAGACAATCCACAGAGGTGCAAGAAGATTTCACTCATGCAGTCCACTCACGACTTACTTACTGTTATGTGGATAAGTGTCCTGTACTAACTCAAAAGACACTGCTAATTGAGTTCACATACTTTGCCACAGGACACTTACCAAGCAGGATAACCACCCTTAGCTACAGACAAACCAAAGAACTTGAGACCAGTCACCAGTCACCACTACCTCCTAAGAGATTTTGGGTGCTCCCCTTCTTCCCTATCTAAAGTTAGTGAAGACCCCTAGAGACACCAAAATGCATAGCGGAGAACATCAGCCAGGATCCAACAAAAGAGTTTCAACTTTCCAAAATGCATGCACATTTGCACACCTCCCACGGCTGCACAAATCACAGCATAGCACGCAGAAAGCGTGGAACACTTGTTACCTGCTTCTCCAGCCCTTCCCGAAGTTACCGGCACAGCACCACAAACCTGTGTGCGTTGTACCTTCCAACACCAACCACCACGCCAGGTTTCCTAAAGCTTGAGAAAACTCGTCCTAATCCTGCCTCCTATTATTTGTCACCAAGTCGTGGATGAAATTTTGGCTGCCCACGCCTCCAACTGTGTTTTTGCCTTGCTGTAGAAAACAAGCCACTCTTACCATTACTGGTTTCTTTAAAGTATTTCTTAGAGGGGCTGCGGCCGCTGCCGTGGGACAGGGCCCGGCTGCCCCTCCGGAGGGCTGGGCTGGGGTGCACCACCGCACGCCTCTCCTCTCACTAACCCAGGCGTGTGGCAGCCACGCAGCCGTACCCGATTCTGCAAGGTCAGGTCACCCCTCAACAGTTTAACCCGCTCTACCTCTGTTTTCACCGGGTGGCTCGCAGGACCAAGGCTCACTTGTGGCAACCGCCCGGCTGCTGCCCGCAGCCCCTCCGCGTCCCGCAGAACTTTCTAGAGACGCGGGCTTCGCAGCAGCGGGGCAGGTGCCGCCTCCCGACGCGAGGAGCCTCCGGGAGACCCCCGGGAGCCCTGCCGGCCTCCCCCGGCGGCGGAGCCGCTTCAGCACCGGCGCTGAGGGGCGGGGAGGA